>JBBCBC010000003.1:32765530-32975826 GCA_037126765.1 Stenogyne calaminthoides | reverse complement strand
CATCCACAAACCAAACGATGGATTAGTTGTATCAAATCTTAATCCTAATCTTATTCTGGATCAATCCTAACCAAACGACTTAAAGCAAAATGAATTCATAAATGGATCGATAAATTAATTTTTTCTCAACAGATTGGTAAAATATATTTTAGACTTTTAGGTCTTGATAAAGAACCCTAAAAGCATCCCGCAAGACTCATACAGATATTTTAAAAGCTACAACTTGTTATGCCTGTGTGCAAGACTTATCACCACAAAAAACGAAAATTGCCTACTTAAAAATAAAATTCAAAGGCTACAAAAATTTGCTTCACGAAAAATTCTTTAAAAATGAGAATTCTACGATTTGCTCACCACCCTTAGAATAATTTTGAAAAATACCTACAAAATAATTTCCTTGAAACAAATTACCTATGAGAATCTACCTACACATTTGTAATTGAGGTTATCCTGCCCCACACAAATAATTTCCTAGGCAAATTACATTCGAGAGGGCAAACCATATTTGTAGTTTTAAAACAAGTCTATATAATTAGAAAATTTTATAGGAAAGTTGTAGGCAAACCTTATTATTTAAGGATCGAATTATATTCGGCTTTAAATTAGAGGCAGATTGAAAGATATTGAAAATTTTAAAAGAACGACTATTTTCAGAAAGTATTTAACAAAAAGCGTAAATCACATTACGAACATAACAGACGCTTCTGTTTGGAATAGTTGCACGCTTTCATAGATAATGAACGCTTCAAACGTGACCGTGAAATAAGACGGCAATCTGACGTCATTGAGACTCACCCTATATTTTATGTTGATTTATAATAACGGCAATTTGGACCACCTGATGTAAAGTGTAGCAACTTTGCAGAAAAGGTATGACAGATTATAATTTCTTGAACAATCTGCAATGTAAGTCATCCTCATTCAGCTTATAAGTTTCAAATATACAAAAAAATGTGGTAACATTAATTCTGTTGAAGTTTTTGAGTTTTAATTTGCACGGAAGTGTATTTTATCTGCTAACCCACGAGGTTAGGGTTTTATTGATGTTATACCTAATGAAACATAATTACATCATATTCATTATAATTTATAATATATGCATATAATATACTATGTTTTTTTTCTTATGTTGTACATACACATAATAATAAGGTTATATGCCCCTAACTATGACAAATACGAGATTCAAAACTCCAACCAAATTAAAGACACTTTTTTTTTTTTTTAATAATTCGGCATATCCAGTTTAAGGACAAGACTATTCTACAAAAATGACACATCAAATAAGACAAATGAGATGATAAATAAACAAAACAAATTGCATATCAGTACATTGCTGGGGATATACTAATATAGTGGGGAGTAAGTAGAGTATTATTTATTTATAGGTTGTGGACAACTAAAATTCCACTAATGAATGTCTTCATCGAGACGCTGAGGATTGGAAAATTGCAACCACATTTAGACTAATCTGTCACAATAATGCAACAGAGACTCCTTTTTAAAGTTGTCTGTTTTAGACCTATTGAAATCCAATCAAAAAAATACATGCCCCAGGCACCATAGCTTAATCAATCAAAAACAGTCAAAATACAGTTGGTAATACTGAAGGCGGATCTGAAAAAAGACATCAACAAAATGACCATTTGAATTACTTATGTGTTAGTATTTCAAAGGATATAGTATGACATATCATAAGTAATCCACGTTTTTTCTAAATTTTCTTGTAATGTTCTATATTGTGGATGTTATTTTATTCTTTTACGATCTCATTTTTTGGATTGAGAACCGTGAAGGTCTATTTTATTTTATTAGTTTGGTCTAATTTATTTTTACTTAAAAAATATTGTTGAATTAACTTTGAGCTGCAAGGGCTGAAAAGCAAGAAATTTAAAAATCATACATACGATGATATACTTAGAATCTACATCTCAATATGATGATTTAATTAGAAGCCGAATAATTAAATTCAAATAAGTTTTAAATTCATATCTATGCTAAGTATATCAAGGTAATAAAATATGGATTGAGGCGCCAAGTCGATCATATACCTCCAAACATAACTGTTCTAATACGTTGGATGGACACCAAATTCAATGTGCTTGTCCCATAGAATCTTTGTATATAGTAGGAATTAAAACAGTAATATAATTAGTTCTTTTTCCAAAATGATTATAACATTAAAGGAAAAAAACTGCGTGACGTAGTTCGTGTTCATGTCGCAGTAATTATAATTATCACACTTTTCTATAATATCCATCACAATTCGATTAATTATATAGCTGTCATACGCACGGGGTTTTAATGTCGGCTGCTATATTTTCCGACGGTTGTAAGTAAATAAAATTATGTACAAATGCGCATACAACAAGTTGATTTTGTGAAGTCGTCGATTAAATTATTACTGAAAATGTAGTGCATATAGATAGATAGTCATTTGTGTTAAAATAATTAAGACGAATTTTTTCTGACACATAGGAATTTTTTAATCAATTCAATTGTGTATCTATCTAAAAATCATCCACCCAGCAATGATTAATATTATGTTTCAATTCTAATTACATACTAGTGTTGAAGCGAACTGATCTTAGTGGAAGATCATATTTAATTTTATGCGCTCCAAATATAATTTTGTTAATCGATAAATTTTTTCTACCTTCCGCGATAATCAGATTTAAGATAAATTCATTAATACGAGAGGAGACTTAATTGCAAAGTTTGACGAAAAGAAAATACTAGGGGTAACTAAAATAGATGTCACTTATATTATTTGCATTTTTCGTTGATTTTTGATGCCAAGATATTTACACGTCAAGAATGGGTCTTTTTCATCAAGAAATGAGTCTTCATAATTCTTTTTGTAAGACTCCTATAGTTTCTACTTGACTATCTTATTATTTCAGAAGTCAAACATATAAAGAAAATCTTTAATTATCTTTTATTTGAAAAAAAAAATTATAGCATTGACGATTTGACCTGTTCTACAATGGAATGACTGTATATATCATATTAGTATATCAAAGTATGTTAGTGCCACATATGGTAAATTTGTCAGTCTCTCCAAACTGATTATTAAATTAAAAAAAAATGCAATTGTGAATTTTTTTTTTCCTTAATCTTAAACTTGTTATCATTAATTAAATATTATTTTTTTTTTTTCATTTCCAAAGTAATTCTATACGTATACTGTATCATTTTTTTTTCAGTTTTACTACTAATTAATTTGACATCCCTATGACTACAAATAATTTCAGATCTAAATGTGAGTTATTCGGTGGTTTGAACTTAGAAGTATATTTTTGAGTTTGAATATGCGTAATTCAGACATTCATAATAAATTTTTGTATTTATAGTAATTTTCATATTGTGTTGAAAAATTTATAAACGTAACACAGATAATATATTTACATTTAAATTATGTACATATATTCATGATCTAACTAAAATATATAATTTTTAAAAAATGAAGAGTTAAATATATTGACCGTCAATCCGAACATTCAGAGTAAATCCAGAGGCCCAAAAGCCCAATTTTCTTTCTGGTATTTAAATGGGTTCGGCGCCTTATGATACTCGAGCTTTCTTCAGTCAGTTTCAATTTGGGCCCAATTTCTATTGTTATCTTTGATAGGCCCGTTTTATCAAAGAGCGAGTTCTTAAAACGAGGAGGCTCCAGGCTCATAATGCCCTGCTCCACTGAAATTTAAAAATATTTTTAGGCTGTATTACATTTCTTTTTAAACGCTGGAACCCAAATAAAAAATAACGTCTCTTGATCTTAAAACAATTAAATCCACTTATCAAGTGGTCAATAGTTGGGAATGGACATCATAAAACATGGGAGGCAAATATTAAAAAAGTAATAAATATTAGTGTTACGTAATTGTATTAGATTATTGATTTGAATGTTTAAGTAATTTTGATTTAAATCAATATGTTGATTTAACATTCTACTAACTAGTTTTAACGCCCACCACATGCCAGTTTAAATTAAAAATGCAATATTTTATTAAATTATATAATTAATAATTAAAAATATAAATATATATATAAAATACATTAAATTTGAATTAATAATTGTTTAAAGTGTATATTAACAACTTTTGCTTAAATTTTGGAATAAAATTATTATATCAAATATTAATCATTCATTTTAATATGAAGTTGAAACCTAAAAAGTAAAACCAAATAAACAGATTAAGAAAAAAAAAAAAAAAAATGAAACAATTATAAAAAAATATATTAATATATTAATTAATATGCATTAATAAAAAAGTGAATGAATTATAATAAAATATTTTATTATATAAAATAAATTAAGATATACATAAGAATAATATTAAAACAAAATTCATCATTAAAAAGATTAATAATTGAATATAATTCACATTAACATAAAATACATTTAGATTGAATATTTTACTTATATTAAATTAAGTCAAAATAAAAATTAATTAAACAAAAATAAAAGGAAGTATATAAAATAAAATTTAATAAATAAAAAAAAAATAAAAAAATATTAATTACACATTTATAAAACATTCACACATACTTTAAATACCTAAATAATTAGAAAATAATTATATTGTAACTTGATTCATTATCTATAAATCAAAATCATTATTTAATTTTTACATAATTTCATTTCTTAATTAGGCGAACATCATCAAAATTCTTATAATGCGATAAGCAATAGAAATTTATAATAGTTGGTTGAGGGATGTTTTTTAAATCGGCGTATGATAAAAATATTAGATATAAAATAGTCAAGTAATACAACGGTTTAACGCTTCAATAAAATAAATATTCAAGATATTTATAAATTAACTTAGTTTTAAGGACATAAATATAATCTAAGATGCATTGGCTCAAACTTTGGTTATTTTAATTTTTATTAAACTACATATTAAACGCCACACATGCTATATATTATTACAAAACCAATAAAAAATAACACATCAATACAACAAAAATGAATCCTTCATCCAAATTAACCTCAAGATGACATATCATCCAAATTAACCACAACATTTATTACATCATAAAAAAAATCTATTAGTATATAGAGAGATTTATACCTTTCTTTAATAGGCTACTAATTTATATTTTAATTCTAAATTAATGTATACTATTTCAGAATTGTTTGCATTTCAGATTCAAATTTAATTTTGAACCGCCTCCACATTTATTTATACATAAAATTTACATCAAAAATGTACTTATAATTTATACAATGAAAAATTAATATGTTTGAGAGTTTCAAGCTATCTATGTTCATCAAATCCAAAGTTATCAAATATATCCTCTAAAAATCTTATTAGATACCTTTGAAATTTTTGATGCACATTTTATAATATCACTTTTATTATTTTTGAAAAGTATATTTAATTTTATTATTGTTAAAAAAAAAAAACACAATTCGATTCTCCCTTGCTCCACTTTTCTCGATTCCATTAGTGTTTCACTGCTCTAAATTTTTAACATTTAACTTACGCTTCCATTTGATGGATAAATCCATTTAATTTTACACACAAATCATTTCCTCCAATATATTTACAAATACCTAGATTTGAGAGTCTAGTTTAAATTATGATTTCAAATCCTCATTAAAACCTACCATTCAGAAATCCTCTCATCTCTACCCTTCCCTCTCCTCCTTTCACTTTTCCTTAAACTCTCAAATTTAAGCTTGGTTGAATTATCATGATGATTTTCATACAGAAATTCATGGATTTTCAACCATCCATCCAAATGAAGTTTTAGTGATTCTCCCTTCCACTTTTCAGACACATTTAAATTTTTTTAATTTTTTAACACATGAACTTAGGGTATGATGGTTTATCGATATTTTTATTATTTCAATGTCATCCCAATCATATTATGTAAATATAAAGTGGAATACCAACATGTATTAGGTGATCTCATTCCATAAAAACTCAAGACTTTAATCTTTCCAACATTCTTTTCTCAATTTATAAAAAAGAGTTAAAAAAAATTTTTAAAAAATGGGACTCAAAAAATTTCTACAAAAAATTCATAAAAACAATCTATCAATATATTTTAATATATTCCCGCAGGAAAAAACAAAACACTCAAGAAAGGGATTAAAAATGATCATGAAATAACATCGACCCTCATTTACCATCAACTAACCAAATTATAAATCAAATATCAGAAAAAAATGAAAATAAAACTGCGAACTTGACAGCGCGTGGAGAAGCCGCGATTAAGTTAGCGAGGTGTGCGGGTATAGTCTCTCCGGCCATAATCAATACTACTGTAGCTCCATTTCTAAATCGCTAACATTTTTTCCCACATTCGGTTTGACGATTCATCATCACCCGATTTTATATAAGTACAAACGATAAGTAACAAGGCGACACCTAAGAGTGCCAATATATCAGACTCAAACCACTGAACAAGATGGAACGGCAGATCCCAATCCCCACTGCCGCAACGCCGACGCGCCGCCGGGCTCCGGAGAAGGGGTGATTCCTGGATCTTTGCCCTCATTATCCCTTTAATTAATTAATTTGTCACATTTATATATACATATGATTTATTTTTCTCCTCTGAATAATGTGGTGGTTATTATATATATATATAAGGTGTGAAAAGAGAATTGTGTGTTTCCATGCTACTAATTCCCAGAAGCTTTATTGGCTCTAACCTCAGATACACGGAGATCCCTTGTTGGTGCAAAGACGCCTACCGACCTCCCGTGGAAAAGTGTACGGGGAAATATCGAGCTGGGTGAAGGACGCTTGATCCTGTCCGCCACGGATTTCTTCCAAAGGTTTTATGATAGCAACAACCAAGTTGACAAATTCATTCTGCCTCAAAGCAAAGGATGCCCAAAAGCTTCAAGAAGTGTTTCTTCCTTCGAGGTCGGCCATTAAGAGGGTCCCAATCTCTCGGAGTTTCTCGATTGATTCCGTGTTCCTAAGTTTGAGAAAAAGTTTATTCGCTAAACTGGTATAAATTTGATGCCCGAGATGGTCTTTCTAGTGGCCCTCTTCAAACCATTTTTCCCGTGCAGGAAGAAAATTTGAAACCTAACATTCCTCCGAAAGTCAAAAAATTTTGTTTGGAAAATTTCACGACATCATCCCTACCGAGGCTAATTTTTATGCCCATCACATTCTCACAACCCAGGCGCCTTTTGTGGTTTTCTATTAGATACTAAACATGCTTTTTTTTGTCGCTTCAAACAAGCGGAAGAACATTTAACGATGGCCTTTTGAAGAATGTCGACGTCCCCATTCTCGTATCTTCTTAGAAGGCATTGGCGGAGGCCTCGCTTGGGGGGATTTGGAAGAACTTCCTCGCCCCATGTCGGGGATTTGGGGAGCGGTAACCTTTCTCCATGAAAACCCAAAAGAACAAGTCCATGGATGCCGCTATAATTATCAACCTTTAAACGGACTAGAGCTCAATTTTGTTAACTATCGCATGAGGCCGTAAATCGTCCGATCTTCCAACCCCCACGCACGTATTTCCGCCCAACAGGTTCGCCAGATTCCAACCTCCCTCCCCTTTATCTTGGTGGATGCCTTTAATGATGAAAAAATTTGAGTTCGAGAGTTTGCCATTGCCTTTAATCACTCCGCACATATCACGGCAAAATGGGTTGTCATCGTGATTAACCCCCCAAGCCGGTTGGTCATTAACTCCATGCCATTGACGAGGGAGTTTCATTAATGCAAGCTTCACCTTCCTGGGCTTCAACCTTCTTCCTGACTCGAAGATGTTAGCCCACAAAAGGGAAGCTCTCAATACTCCGACCCTAAGGTGACATCATCCACGATCTTCGCTTAGACCCAAGACCCTAGTGTCGAAAAGCTCGATTCTCATGCTCTCGCCTAACTCAACACAATACCAACTGCAAAATCGTTCTCTTTCTACCCACCAAAATCGGGTTGGGGAAGATATTCCATCCTCGAATCTCGACTCAACTCGATTGTCCTTGGAAATTCTGCCAGATTCCCAAACAAAAATCCCGGATGACTTGGTTTCCATGATTCACAAAATAGATACTAGCTTTTCCCAATTTACCCTTTTGTATCCTACACGAGATGACATTGTCAAATGTTTAAGAAACTTCCACATTATTCTACGACGTTTTTATGCACACCAAATCTTCTGTTTTGATATTATCATCATTATTAGATCTTAAACAGATTTAATGCAACGATAGCTGGATTCTATTGTTTAAATTTGTTTTTACTAACATTTTAATTTAAATACTTTTACACAACTTATTTTTAAAATAAAACGTCACATATTATAAGTTCTAAAATAGTAAAAAATAGGATTAGAGAGAAAAAAAAAAACCCAAATATTAGCATCAACGATTTTGAGTTTGAACTTCAATTAAAATTTGTTTTATGTATGTTGGTTTCATCGTCTGTGAAGTTTGGTACCAAACGCGAAAAGAACATCACCACTGAAAGCAATTTCGATTCATTTTTCTTTCTTTCTTCAACCATCTATTTGGCCCGACAACCCTCTAAAAAGAGTTTCATATTGCATATTATCAACAAATCAAGTATTTTTGTAGTCGTAGTCTTTTGTGATATTTACATTTATCAAACAGTCAACTTAATATTTTAGTTGCAATTTTTAACAATTTTTTAATTCATGGCTTTTTTTTTTTCACTCACTTTAACAATTTTTAATGAAAATATTAGTATCTTTGTTTTTTTATGAGATTAAAAATAAGCATAGAATCAAAAATGAAATTTAATTCTTGTTTTGATTTTTCTTTTTTTCTTGGGAAAAAATAAAAACAAGATCACATTGAATTTATTTTTGATTAAATTGAATGTAAAATTAATTAAAAAAGAATTCACACAAAGGAGTATTGTTAATTTTTAATTAAAAGTTATTAATTTTGTAATTTGATTAAATCTGTAGGTATGAATTTTGTTCAAAAGTAATTATTTGATTTTGTTTCGATTTATTCACCTAATATTCATACTTAAAACAAAAGATCACATTACGGTTATATTTTTTTTCTCATTAAAAAGAAACAAAGAAGATTGTTAATGAACTTTTGATTTAAAGAATTAATGTGAAATTCCATAAAGGTGTATTTAGTAAATTTATGTTTATTTTTTAATTATAAAAAATAAGATATTAAATTTTAATTTAAAGCAAAAAAATTGTTAAAAAAAAAAGTCTAAGTGAACTAAGCAAAAAAAGAAAAGAAAAGGGTGAATCTAAAAAAAAAAAAAGAAAAGTTGAATTGGTAAGCAATTTGGTAAGATATGAATAGTCTTTTAAAGACAATAAAGGTATGAATCTCATATATCTCTGAATACCATTTTTTTTGGACAACAATTTATATATTTTTGGTTATTTGTATTTTTTTTTTCTCCAAATCTATTTTTTCAACAGTTTTGACTAATACTATACGGTTCAATGTTAACACAATTATCTCTCTCTAATTATTCAATAATTATTTTTTTTGTTTTTTTTTTTTCTGCAATTTTTTTTTTAATCTTAAGTTTATCTTTTTTTTTTTCTTTTTCTTATTCAACCATCTATTTGGACTGACACATTCTAAAAAGAAGTTTGTGCTTGCATATCACAAATCAAGTATTTAATCGTATTGTTTTTGTAGTCGCTGTCAAATTTAATAAATGTAATAAAGGTATGAATCTCATATATCTCTGAATACTATTTTTTTGTTGGACAACAAATTTATATATTTTTTTGTTGTTTATATTTTTTTTTCTCCAAATCTATTTTTAAACAGTTTTGAATAATACTATACGGTTCAATGCTAACACAATTACTTCCCTCTCTAATTATTCAACAAATTATTTTTTTTGATTTTTTTTTTTCCCGCAGTTTTTTAAGGTTTCTTCAGCCATTCCTTTTTTTATATTTTGTCATCTCTGTAATTTGCTAAATGTTTTTAATATAGACGTTTTCAAATGTCTACATTATCTAAATCTTTTTTATTTATATTTAATATATAATATAATGTAATATCCTTAGAAAAAAATATATAATATAATACTTATATAATCACATCATTATTTGAATCAGTCTATGCTAGATCTACAACCTAAAAATTACTCTTCATTTTATATTTATTTCAATTTTCATCACTCCTATGCGGCACTTCTAAATCCTACCAATTCATATTTTTTATTTTTTTTATTAATTTCACATTTTTAAATTTTATATATATCTTAATGGGGGCGCCCCATATTTTTATCTTAACTTTTATTTTTATTCTCTTAATGAAATGTTGTAATCTTTTGTCTTTATTTGTAGTTTTTGACCAATTAAAATAACGCCGAAAATTTCTTTTTAATATGTTAATCATTTGTCATAATTTTTTTTGTCACATTTCATTCTTTATTTGTTTAATTTTTTTTGTATATAAATACAAGTGATTAACCCTTACTTATTAATCACCCTTACTTATTGATATTTGATACTGATTCATATTAATTTTTTTTCAGGTTTTAAGTAAATGCATAGGCATCTTTATTTTTAACAGTTGTTTACTACTCCTCCCTCCCGATTTCGATAATCCGCTTTATAAATAAATAGTCTAATTTTGTTTATCCATTTTCAAATAAAGCAATAAATCAACATTCAATACTATTTAATATTATTATTTCTCTTCACCAAACACACTTTTTACATAATTTAATACCATTATTTTCCTCCACCGCAATCCAATTTTACCCACTTTACACCATTTAATAATATTATCTCTCTATTTTTTCTTAATCTCCGTGTCTACAAAGAAATGGATAATAAAAATAGGGACAGTAGTTATTAATATATATGTATATACATATTAAAAAAATTTAATTTAATTTTTATGATTTATAGATACATTAAATAGCCGATTTACATATGTAGAAAACATCATTCTCCTTTTCATGATTAAAACTTCTGTGTATCAAAGTGAAGTTTTATTATTAATTGAATGATAAAAAGTGATTTTTAAGAAAGAAGTATGATAGATAAGATGTTCATTCATCATACCCCTTCTAAAAGTCACTTTATTATTTCAATTACTAATACAAAACTCGCCGCAAAAACGCTGTAAAAAGTCAATCAAAATGTGACGGAGGTAGTAATATTTATGGAAAACCCACATTCTATGTTATTGATTATACATGCCTTTGGTTTTTTTAAAAAACTTTTGTCAAATGAGTAAACTCCTAATCCGTGGAACCATAACACACATTTCCTATCATATAAAATTATCATTGTTATGCATTAAACTTTCAACGCTTAAAAATATAAAAACATTTTCTAAAACAAAGGATTGTTTTTTTTTCATAATGATGATAGTTTTTATACATAACAAAGGAAAGTTTTGTATGTAATGTTGATAATTAAATAATCGAGTTCATAAGATAAACCAGATCTATATAAATTTTTGTCTTATCAAATATGATAAATCCCATTTTTCCACCACCGATTTCCAATCCAAAATTCTTCCCTTAATGTTGTGTTAGTTTATATTTAGAAAGAAAAGATGTTGAGGGTTAGATAAAATTTCTTTCTTTAAATGTTTTTTTTTTTACTTTAGAAAAGTACTAAAATAAATGATAAAAATGTTAATTTAATATGATCATAAATAGTACTCAATCCGTCCCCAAATTTTACAGCAAAGACCCTACTTTTTTTTATCTCAATCTTTATTGTAAAATTACACACACTTTATTACTTTATCACACAAAAATATTAATAAACAAATTTTTTACCCCCCATTAACTATCACTTTATCATATAAAAATATTAATAAACAATTCTTCCTACTCCCACCACTTTATCACTACTCCACTAAATCTTTATGAATAGCCATAATCCCACTAACATTGGGACGGGAGGGAGTATTTATTGATTTTGCATGTGCAATTGTATGTTTGGTGCGGGATCGATGATTATTATTTTATTATGCTACGAAATGAAAGTTTTATTTGGTTTATATGTTATGTGTATTTATTCACGAAAAATGGAGATAATGCATTAAAATAGCACCAACTCAATTATTTAATAATCATTTCAATTATATAATTTCCTCTCCATTTATTTTTTAATTATTCTAATTTATTTATAAGATATTTATATAAAATGGGCAGCAAAAATATAATTTTTTCTCAATACGCTGAATAATGCAACTAGTGTAATATAAAATATATATAGAATGTTCTTTATGTAAATATCGCACACCAAATAAGAAAGTAATACATCATAATCAAGACAAATTGGCTTAAAATTGCTGGTTACGCTGAACGGGCGCTGGTCGGTCGGGCGCGGGATTCAGCAAAGGGGTCAGGGCTTTAGGTTACGGCTAATATGTATCAATAAAAGGATTTATTTATCGATATGTTGTAGAAATTTTGCAGTGGTTCCGGTGCTCATTGTTAATTTATTTGATTTGCTCAAATCCTAAAAACACAATTTTTTAATTTTTTTTGTCAAATTTTTTCAACATTACATCTACGTATAAGTATTCATTACATCATATATATTTTTTTATTTATTTATTTTATATTTTACGTAACCGTAATTAAATATATCGCAAACACATAAATATTCATAAGGTAACACATGGGCCAGAACACATTATTCTTCATATGGTAACACATGATTATTTAAATAATATTGTGTTACTACATCTATGTATAATGCCATTACTACATTATATATATTTATTTATTTATTTTTTATATTTTACATAACACGAAATTGAACATATCGTAACATATAAATATTCATAGCGAATATGGGTTACAAGGTAATACATTATTCTTCATATGATAACACATGATTATTTAAATAATATTATTTACGATATATTTAACAAATTACATATTACTTAAAAATATATTGTTACTATACGAATAAAAATATTCACCATATAAAAAAAAAATGTGTTACTACATAAACAAAACCAAGATAAGCGAAAAAAGAAATCCCGTTAAAATTACAGATTTAAAAGTGTTAACAAGTGAATAAAAAGAGTCATACTTCCAAATGAATAAACGAAATAAGTTCTTCAATGTGAATAAAAATCAATACAAAGCGGAAAAAAAAATATAAACCAGATCCAAAATTCTCTTGATGCCTTGCTCTCTCTATCACCGATTAAATCTCGACGCTGCGCAAACACTCAATCACCAAATTTGCAATGTAAAAATACTCAATCAAAAGGAAGAGTTCATCGTGTGTGCACCGGGGGTTTACCATCAAGAGGCTTGATTTATATTCAATTGGAGGATGGGTCACAAATAATTTCAAAGCCCTCACTTGATTCAGAGAATTATTACAAAGCGGCTTTTGGTTTCGATGGGGTTTTCACACTGTATTATCATTCCAGAAATTCTGAGGCAATTGGAGTGTCGCCGTGTCTTGGCCTGAGAATATCTGTGCCAACATCATCAGCGTACACCTAAAAAGACGCGTCGTTGTGAGGAAGAAGAACCCTAGCAGATTGATCGAGATTTGAAGAGGGCTTTTCCTGACCGCGAGAAAACTAAAAAAATTCAGTTTAACTATAATTGCATATAACCGCAAAGATGCAATATTATATATAAGTTTTTGCCAAACATATATATGCTGTATGTATATCTAATTGGTTTACCAAGTAAAATCTATAATATCTCGTGAATATCTATTTTGAGTCTAAACTCGGTCAGCATACATATATTATAATATACTCATTCGATTCTCCAATTCCTTCCACGTTGACATCACCACTAATATAAAAATATATATATATATATATATATATGAAGTATGCCTGGGGCGCTAATTACGCACAAAAGTAACATCGATTGAAATAAACATATTTATTTCCTCTCTTTTCCTTGCATCAAATTTAATCAATTGGGTTTGAGAAATATGGAAAGCAAAGCAGAGCTAATTGTGCAACTTCCCGAAGACGTCATCACGGAAATCTTTTTCAAGACTGCCCGTTAAATCCCTCTTCAAATTCAGGTGCGTTTCGAAATCATGCTATTCTTAATCTCCAACAAAAACTTCATCAAAACCCAGGCCAAAAACTCAAAAGATTTCAAGATCATAACATCCATAAAGAATCTCATGGCACCATGGAGGGCAGAACAATTTTCTTTTTCCCGATTTTTTCGCGTGAGCAAGAAGAGACATTCTTTTATATCTAATTACAACGATCGGAAATTCCGAAGCTTCATTCCATCTCGTCGGTTCCTGTAACGGATTGGTCTGTGCGCCCTTGATAAGGAAATCTTTTTATTGCGGAACCCAGCAACTAAAGAGACCAAGTGGTTGCCCTGTCTGGATACGAACGGGGGACGTATCAGTAAATACGGGTTCGTGTTTGACGAGTAGTGACGATTACAAAGTATTTGTGGTTTCGACAATATAGGACAAGTTTATAGTTTAAAGGCTCATTCTTGGAAAACTATCGACATTGCGAAGGACGGACCTGCAATGGAAGCAGGGGGAAGCTTGCAAGGGGAAGCTTCATTGGATCAAGCAATATGGAGAGTAGTAAGATGAGATGGCAAATTATTTGTTTCGATTTAGAGACTCAGTTTTTCAAATCTTTTATCCACCTCTTTACATTGGTGAGGATAGTTTGTTTCCGTCATTGCAAGTGGCTAACAAATGCCTTTTGTGTGGTATCTTATAATGTCAAGAAGATGGAGATAGACTTAGGTATTTGGATTTGGAAGGAGTATGGCGTGCAAGATTCTTGGGCAAGGTTGGTGAGAATACCATCGTCAAATTCCAAGCCAATATGTATCTTGCCAAACAAAAATCTTTTGTGTTTCCCATTATCTAACTATCTAGCAACTCCTGCATTCTGCTTCCTACAAGAGATAATTTTGTGTTTAATTTACCTTTCCATTGTATTTCTTAATCGTGAAAAAAAGTCAAACAAGTATACATTTGGGATGGAGGGAGTATGTTGAAGTAGAGGTCTTCGCTTAAAGTTTAGTCTCCTACTTAACCCATTGATGATGTGGGATAAGTTTAGGGCCCGCTTGGTATTGTAGGTACAATTCACGTGATTTAAATATAAAATACTGAATGAAATTACAACAATTTCTTCAATTTGAATCTCGGAATATTGCGGGTTCAATCTCTAATTTGTTCCTCTAATTCTTCTCTTTGTTGACTTTGACTTGGGACGACTTTTTGAGTGATCCTCGCCTTAATCTTGTCTAGAGTTGAAGTGGTGGATTTGAGATGTCGATCCAAGGACTTGATTTTGTTTTGAATCGAACGTGGTTTCGGAGACTTTCTAGACGAACGTTTTAATTTGATGAAGAGCGATCTTTAAATCTTCAAGAGTCCGAAAGAAGATCTTCGAATCTTCAAAGGAGAAACGCCTAATCGGGAGGGGAGATCGGATGTCGTTTACGAATGCTTCAGACGATGAACTCTTGAAGTCGATGAAGAATATCTTCAAACCTTCAAAGTCTTGAAGAACGCCTTTGAGAAGAGGAAACGCCTGATCGAAGGGGTTTGAGTCTTGATCTCGAATCGGAATACGTCGATTAGGGATGCTTGCACCTTAAGAAAAGCTTTTGAAGTTGATGAAGAACGCCTTCAAATCTTCAGAGAGAATTAAAAGTCTTGAATCTTGAGCCTTCAAATTGTGTGTTGTTGTTTTGTCTTCTCTTTGTGCGTTTATGTAAAATGAATGAGGAAAACCTCTATTTATAGGTGTAGAATAGGGTTTTGGGCTTTTAATTTAAAATTTTCTCTAGAGATATCTTATGGGGCATGTAGGGCTTACTTTTGTTTTATTGAACTTTCGTGGTTAAACTTGGTTTATTGGACAAAGGCCCAATTTGAGTTTTTTTTTGACTTTCGATGTCCGGTCTTTGACTTATTGGACTTTCGATGCCCAACTTTATTTATCGGACTTTAGAGGCCCAATCTTCATTTATCGGACTTTAGAGGTCTATGTTGGGGTTATCTTGAAAATATGCTTTTACTTTGTATAAACCAAATCAAGTTTTTATTTATTTACTAAAAATAAATTATTTAATCATTGTTGCATTAAATATGAAATGAATGTTATATATGTTTATTGCAAACCCGCTCGATAAGATAAGACGAGATACGCTGAAGTTAATTTGGTGATACCCGATCACCAAGATCAAATTAACAACTCTCGTAATTATGTACAAATTCACAACCAGGATGGAAATGAATCGAACCATCATGAACAGGTTGAAGTGTGAGACCCGATTGACATGTCTTGACCAAGAGATCACACTAAACGCGATTCAGTGCATTTGAATGAGGACCTGCTGAGGAGGGCAAATTCTTGATGATCAATATACAAGAATTAGACCTCGGTGGTACGTTGTTTCTTAATCTTCGTCCCCTAAACAGGATGGTAGAAAATTAATAACTATTGCTTTGACTTATAATGGGAAGAGAGTCAATGCGATTCCCCACTATATCTTGGGCAATATTATTAATTATATGACTATTGTACATTTAATACGGAGAATCGCGTGCAAAAATGCGTCTTGCTTGATTTGTCCCTCATGGGGTTTGTATATCCTTTATCATGCCAAATCTTGCAAAGGGAAATTTATTTCTAGATGGATAATAATGTTGAGTTGTCTTTACTCCATGACAAAAGATATTAATTAATATAAAGCTTCGTTCAATTACTTAAATTAGTTAATGGACTAAGATAATCTTAAACGGAAATAATGACCGGAGTCATGTTACATGTGAAATCGTAATATGGGTTAAGATGGATAGTTTAATATTAATTTTATAGTGAGTAATTAATATTAATGGACTTGAATAATATTTGGCCCAAAAATATTAAAGCCTTCATACCCGTTGAGTTCAATCTTAACTCTCTCAAAAGGCCCCCAAAATAGCAAAAATAAAGTTAAATTAATGAGAGAAGAAAATATTCTTTGCTATATTTCCAAGAGATATTTTAGAAAATTTAATGCTAAAAAAAGGAAGAAAAGATCGCTGTGATTTTCTTGTAGATATTTTTTGATGGAAAGAGATAATTATTGTAGGAATACATAATTATCCTATAAATTCAAGAAGTCAAATCTTGACTCCTTTAGGCTTGTAATTTTCGAAAATCATAGGTAGAAGAGGGAAATAATTTTTATGGAAATTTAATTAAGGAGAAAAGAATATGAAGATATATTCAAGATTTCGAGAACAAGAAAAAGATTTTCTTCCTTATTTTTCCAACCCTAATTTTAAACCCCTCCTCCCTATTTATACGGGATAAATTTCTTCATTCCCAAGTCAATTCCATGTGTTGGAAATATTAGAAATCCACAAGAGTGGTAGCAAAATATTTAATTTCTCTCCCATTAAAATCGCTAGAGGAAATCTTCCCAACGGATAAATAAGTTCATGGACTTTGGGGATATATTTGGGAAGCTCTTGGGTTGATTCACCCGCTTGATTCTTCAAGAGGTTAGTACTCAGAATTCCTAATTCCGCATGTTTAGGATTTACGTGAATTATGCATGCGCATGTTGATTATTATTATGTTGAATTGATTTAGGATTAATTCATGTTAGTAATTAACTGCTTAATTTAAATATGTATTTAAATAATCACCTCGAATAGATCCTGCACACCCGATTTTTCCAAATTTCAATCTTCATTTATTGGACTTTAGATGCCCAATTTGATTTATCGGACTTTCAAGTCCAATTTGATTTATTGGACTTTTGAGGCTCGATTTCGACTAATTGACTCAGAGGCCCATCTTCCCTTATTAGGCTTTAGAGGTCCAATTTCATTTATTTCCGCTTTACAAGCACAATCTTTATTTATTGACTTTTCGAGGTCCCAATACAATTTATTAGGCCAGTGTGACTTGAATTGGGCCTAATTAATTTAATGGGTCGATGATGCCATTAATTTATTTTAGGAATTAACTTTATTTATATTCCCAATAATAAATTTAATTAACACGTAATTTCCACGCCACGGCCTTTCAATTGGGTGCAATATTAATTTGCTTGCTGTGTATGACTATGGTATGATAATGAGATTATTAATGGGTCAATCATTAAGGATTATCGATTGCATTTTTATTGTCTGTTAGAATATGAATAATTGGTATTACATGAAAAAATGAGAAGGTGAAGATAATCAATTACTTATTTCCATTCTTATTACTGGTGTATTAATACTACCAAGAACATTAATAAAATGATTCCCATTACCCCACTTTATTACCCCAATCAAAAACATTCTTAGTCTTTTTTTTTTTAGATTTAGCAAGTTGAATTTAATTTCTCTTTTATTTTACATTATGTAATTTCCACATGGAAATTTAGGTATATGACATCAATGGTTTCTAAACTTTTTTTTTTATAAGTACTTTTATTTTTATTTTTTAATTCAACAAGTATCGAAAATTTTATTTTACGAACTCACTTGAGATGAGAATCGATGGAATTTTTAATGTGTTTTGTGGAAGTTATACCAAAGCCTAATTTTTTTTATGTGATAGTGCTTATTGTGACTTGTGAAATTTAGTTTTGTATATAGTTCATATTAAATAAAGTTGATATGTATATTGTTTAATGAGATTATTAAAGTGATAGAAAAAATCTATCAATTTTCGTTTTGATACAGCTTATGAGATAAAATTTTGATACATAAAGCTAGGGCTGGCAAACAGGTCGGGCCGAGCTGGCCTAGTGCTGGTCCATCAGGCCATGTGCAATTTACGGGCTGGGGTCAGCCCGGCCCTGTTCTAAACGGACCTCTGATTTCCAGGCCCAACCTGACCTTTACGTGGGCTGCCGGACTATCAAGCCAAACAGGCCCTTTTAAAAAAAAAATATTAGTAAATAAAATAATTATTTATATTTCATAAAATTTACAAATTTTAATTTCATAGACCGTAGCTAAAAATTACAACTACAGACATTTACGTGAATGTTTATATAATGAATGTTTCATCCAGTGTTATAAAAAGCTTTGTAGTGTATCTACATATTGAAATTTCTGGATTTTTAGATTTTATTTTATTTTCTACAAAAAAGATTGCGTGAATGTTTATAAGCTAAACATAAGGCTGGTTTAAAAAAATAGAAAAGTTAAACATAGGGCTTTTTTGTCTTTTCTATCTAGCAGCATGCGTGCATGTATTTTTATCCTTATTTAAATTTTATTAATTATAAAATAAAAAAAATTACTAGATTTTGACGGGCCAAAAAAAGCCCAAAACCCCGGCCAAAATAAGCCTCAAGCCCGATAGGGTCCGTCGGTCCGGGCCAAATCGGCCCGATTCTTTTCGGGCCTATAAAATTAAAGCCCAGCCTATCCTGATACCAGGGTTGTAATGGCTGGCCCAATGGGCCGGGCTCAAATTAAGCAACCCTACTTAAAGCTATATTAATAATGAAAAATAATTTAGATATTTATGAAAGAAAATTTGATAGTTTAGAGATCTTTTTATGTATTATGTTTAAAATTTATACATAAATAAAGTAATGTTCATTTAATTTGAGTTCTACAACACTTTAAAACATAAAATTTATCAATAATTGAGTCTATTACCTCTATATCATTAACAAAATCTCTAATAATATGAAATATAAGACAATCTCCAAACCAAATAGAAGTAATCATCAGATAATAGCAAATAAAAAAAATCTAAAATGAATTTCAATATTTAAAGGTGAAAATTGACAAGAAAAAGTTTGAAAAAGAGGAGCAGAGCAACATAAAACATTGAGGAAAGGGGGAAAAGACAAATGGGCTATATACATATAATAGATTAAATGGGCTGTAGCCCAATGATCCCCAAATAGATCCGCAACTTATAATTCCGTTATTAACTTTTGAACAAACATTCAAGAAGAGGATATTAATTCCATTATCGATCTCAAGTATAGAATCAGATTCAATATATTGTCCTTCATTTCGCCATTTTCTTTAGCTGCCCATTAATTCAATAGACCTCTCTCTCCTTTCAAGATGTTTCATCGCTGCTCGTTAAAATTTCGTTTTTGACAAAAGAATCACTATGGAAGTCACAACCGCATCAATATCGTTGATCGATGGATCATGCGGTAATCTTCAAAGAATGGAGGAAATTACTGCTTCTTGGCATCGGGATAGAGATGGTGGATGTAGTCCACTTCTCAACTATTCAGTTATGCATGATGAACGCGTTTAATCTACCACCTCCACTCGCCACCTCCTTCACGTTGTCTCTCAAGAATTTATCAAGAGCATTTGCAATAACTTTGTTGGGTTCCGCATACAACCCAAGATACGATTCTCGATGTGCCAGGCGGCGATATCCAATTTTCCCGGTATCTTGATTTGGGTCTTGTTGTCGCTAGCCGACAACGGGTTCCGCTAAATCCGACGTCATTCAAGCAGGGCATCGTTTGAGAGCATTGACGCCGGGTGGTGGCCCCACCGGTGGGCATTGGGATTCACCCGCTGGCCTCTCTTACGACCAAGCGCGCTAGGCATGCGCGCACGCTTACGTCTCCTTTTAAATGGGAACAATGCTCCTGCTAAATGGTACTATTTATCTATTTGAATCTTGAAGGCAATTTCCTCCATCTCAATAGTTATGTAGTTAGTTTTCTTGTTAGTTTGGATATATGTTAAGTAGATACATATTATACTCGACGTTCATTTAATTTCAATATTGCTAGTATGAAAAAGTATATGTTCAAGATCAGGTTATTAAGCGATTTTGTCAATTTATAATAGTTTGTTTTTCAATTTTATTTTACACATATCCTATCTCCGTATATTACTACTATGAGTTTTTACTGTTTATATATGCTAAATTTTTGTAAATTTTGATGACGTGTTATTTAATAAAAAAAAGTGAGGATTATATTACAAGTAATGGTTTATAGTAACAATAATTCATCATTGATAATTAGTTTTCGGTAATTGATCTTCGGTAATGGAAGACAGTCTGGTTCTTGGTAGAGAAGTTGATTTTTAGTTGAAATGATTTTAGTTGATTAAGCAAGGATAACAGAGGAGTTGATATAATAAGTTTGGGGAGTAGTCTTTGGTGAAACTTGTTCCTAGTATGAAATTTATACCACTACACTTATAAATTAATACCATTACACTTATAAATTGAGAATAGTATAAACTGATACCATTACACTTATAAATTGAGAATAGTATTAAATGTTATAGGTAATAGTTTATAAGAATAATGATATCACTTTTATGTTTGATCGATATGAGTTTATACTACTAATAAGTTTATAAGAGTTTGAAGTTTGGCTTATTATTTCTAGTTGTCTTTTTACAAATATATCTTCTTTTTATATATAGATAGTTCAATGTCGGTTGATTAAGTCCTCCAACTTACTTTGCGTTTATGAGAATTTTCTAGATTTTTCATCATGCTTGTTCTAATTACAAATCATACAAATTTTTTCTTGTATATAGAATATTTTAAAAGTAAATCTATCTATTAATTTCTTCTACTTAACGGATCATTCTAGAAATTTGCACCATCTTCTAATATTCAATAATTACCCATTTTTCATATTAGTTTGGATCTTAAATATATATTATACCCTCATTCAACCCCCAAGGGTTGGCATAGTGATTATAGGCTTGAGACTTAGGATTATGCTCATTTCTAAGTCTCAGGTTCGAATCCCCTAAAGTGCGATCAACCCTTGAGATGACTCAGTCCATACAGAGCTTAACTCTGGCTATGGGGCCCCCGCTAGTGGACGGTAGGTTCTAATAATCCCCGCCTGGCCACAGGTCCGTGTTAGTGGACCAGTAGGTTCTAATAATCTCCCGAATTAGTCAGTCTTTGGACCGGATACCGAGTTATCAAAAAAAAAATATTATACCCTCATTTTCTCATAATTTTGATTTATTAAAAGAAAACAACGAATTAAAAATATTAATAAATTGTAATTTTTTTAACTAAAGTAGTGCCGTTAGTCCAAATCTCATCTCAGCTCTCGTCTTTTAACAAATCAAAATTACTTAGCAGTTGAATTTTTTCAGCTTTAATTTGTTATATCTTGACGGTGAGGTTGATAATTCCGTCTACCATAATAATAGAAGAGTGATACTTTTATAATCGCTCTCACAAATAACTCTAATTCAATATGACCCATATCAAGTAATTGTGATGGTGACAAAACGCCATCGTCGCTATTCAGAGGTCTTCGCCTTCGTTGAAGATTGGCGGCGGCGTCGATAAATTCATGCATGAAGCCATCGAATTAATATGTCTTCACGCTTAATCATCTCTCTTGCTATGTAAAATTCTCACTGTTGCTATGTAAAACTTTTATTGTTATTAAGTAAAATTCTCACCTTTGTTTACAAAAACTCTCACTGTTGCTATGTAAAACTCTCACTGTTACTAAGTAAAACTCTCACTTTTGTTCACAAAAACTCTCACTGTTGCTATGTAAAACTCTCACTTTTGTTCATAAATTCTTATTGTTACTAAATAAAACTCTCACTGTTATCAAATATAACTCTCGCTGTTACTAAGTAGAACTCTCACTTTTGTTCACAAAAACTCTCACTGTTGCTATGTGAAACTCTCACTGTTATTAAGTAAAACTCTCACTGTTACTAAGTAAAACTCTCACTTTTATTCACAAAACTTCTCACCGTTACTATGTAAAACTCTCATTGTTATTTAGTAAAACTCTCATTGTTGCTAAGTAAAACTCTCACTTTTGTTCATCAAAACCCTCACTGTTGCTATGTAAAACTCTCATTGTTATTTTTTTTAATCAGAAAAAGAGAATATATATAACTCCCAAGGATTTAAGACTGAAATATAAGGTGTATTCCAATCTGTCATCCAAACTCTCATTGTTATTAATTAAAATTCTCACTGTAACTAAGTAAAACTCTCACTGTTTCAAAAGGAAAAACGACAAATACGAACCGTCTTCGCGAAGGTATCGTCTTCGTCGCAGAGGAATCACCATCTCTATCACCGTCTAGTGAGGAGTCGTCATCGCCATCCATCTCCATCGCCGTCGCGTGAGGACTCGCTCTCTCCATCACCGTCGCGTGAAGAGTCGAGCCATCGCCGCCATCGTGTCACGTAGATAAACCGCTGCCGCCTCCATCGCTAAGAATGGAGAGGTTCCGCGAGAAAAGTCGCAGAGAGTGTAGTGCAGCGGTTTCGAAAGATATTGAGGAACACTTTATAAAATTTATTAATGAGATAAATAAACATGAAATATAATCTTGTACTTGTTTATAAAAATTGTATTACAACTATTAATCATCATGAGCTAACTGCAGGTGTGGAAAATGCACTCTCAATATGAGCATCCACAATGGATGGATAAAAATTCATCCATCCATTCACTCTCTCCTCAATATCAGTAATTTATAAAAACTCAATTCTTTAAACACACCGTCACAATGGTTTATCAATAATTCATTTATTCATCTATACACCTTTTGTGGACTCCACATCCACCTAATTTCTACCTGGTTTCTCCAAAAAAATATTTTTTCTCCATCCATTTCATTTGGATGATTTACACTCTCTCTCCAATCTAATGAACACCCACAATAGTTTTAAACATCAACTTTCATCCATCCAATGGTTAAATTCTCATTGGATGGACCATTGTGGATGCTCTAGTGACTAATTATGTGAATAACATCTGTAATATATATATATATATATATATAATTTCTGAATGATTGATTAATTACTTATATATACAAAGAGATCATATGTATTGTAAAAAATAAACAATGATTACATTTTGAACCACTTTCAAAGTATGAGAACTCTGTCACCTGAAAAACAAATTAAAATACGAGTGATAGAATATAAAGTCATCCAAATTAAATATGGCCGGATTGCCCAAAAAGTAGTGTGAAAACGGATTTCATATTCATACATCGTCCAAACAACATTATTGGATTTGTATTCTGGATTTTGATCTAATTCTTGTATATGAATATACAGATTACAGAGTGAGCTGTTAGAATCCGTTATTCCAATTTAGTAATATCATTCATTCAATACATAGGACGTGTATTAAACTAAATACAAAGAAATAGGAGACGAGACAAAATCAATCTCATCATTTATTAATTGAATGAAGCCAAATGAGTGGAGTGATGGTCTGTGATCAAAAGAGGGCTAGCGAGGTGCATTTGGGACAGCATCTGACGCAGCTCGAACGTTTCCTCCTTGAGCTGCGCATTCTCCTGGACGGCCTGGTTTTGGCGCTGGGAGACGTGGTTAAGCTTGTCCAATAGCTGGTGGTTCTCGTTTCTGAGCCAGACAACCTGGGACCACAGCTCGTCCAGGTGCTTCTGCTTGCGCATGCGTGAGCGGCGCGCTGACTCGCGGTTGGAGATCATTCTCCTCTGTTTCCGCTCGTTGATGATGCTCTGGTCCGCTTCGTCCGACGTTGAGGTGTTGCTGAAGCATGGGTGGTTGAACTGGGGGTCGGGATTTGTGAGGTGGGTAAGAAAGGGTAGTGAGTTGGGTTCGGAGGGAAGAGGTAGTGCAGCTCGCTTAACTCACTCGGTTGCATTCTTTACTTTTTTCTAGTATGATTGGTGTTGTGTATATGGGATTTTAGGAAGGATTAATTAATTAAGTTGGCTGGCCAAGGAAAGTATAGTGGGAAAGGCTGGATTTATAGAATGCCAACTTCAAAAGTGGTGTGGGATGGGATTGGGATCCCATGTGTGTGTGTGTATATATTTATGTTCGTGTGAAATTAGGGTACAGTAGTTATAAGTAGAGTGTCTTGCCTCGATCAAATATGGTACTGTCACACCTAACCTTTGTATATATATATACTTTTAGGGATGCATGGATCTAGTGTGGTGTGTTGTGGTGACTATTTATTTTTATTTATTTTGTGTATTATATACAAACTCAAGTGTGGTGGATTTTATTTTATTTTTTACTTATTATATTTGCAGTTACAAACGACCATATGTGTATACTAAGGGTTAGTTGTGTCAAAGTACACAAACAATGGTTGCGCCATATATGATATATATTAGTATATTAAGTTGGGAAGTGGATAAACTTATAAAAATGGAAAAATTAATATTGCTTACATCAGGTAGGGGGTGGACGGGAGACACAATAATAGACTGTGGAGGGAAATGGCCCACGGGGAAAATGGGATGAATAGTCAATCAAGAAAAATGGTGGTTAATTGTCAACCAAAGTGACTGAGTGAGTAGTTTTGTGCTACACTTGCCTTTTTAGCCAACAATTTTTCGTGCTACGGTTTCAGATATTCTGACCCAATCATACTTTCATCTTATATTTCAAAATAATCTTGCTTAAAGCTTGCATCCACCTCACACTGAACCGTGCAATTATTTTTTCAAGTGTAATTAAACAAGTTGTATCTTTTAATATAATAAGTTGAATATTTTTAAAATACAGTACATTTACTGAATACACACAAGACTTGACCTGCCTCGATATTCAACCCAATGATCAATTAATACACGAGGATCAATCTCACTGTTTACTAGCGGGGTCCCATTTCCAAGACAATTCTTTATGAACTGGTATATCTCACGAATTGTTCGGGAGTTTCAAACAAGTCTACACTATTATTAATCATGTGAAAAGATAAACATGAGATATAAACATCTCAAAATAGGAGTTTATATATATTGATCCGCTATGAAACTGGCTGGTGATGCCGATGCCTTTTCTAAAAGTGGAGAAGTTGCATAAAAATAAATTGGTGACTCAACAACCACTTTGAGGAACCATATTAAATAAGCTACATATGTTTCTCTTTATCTATATGTGATCAGTGATCCAATTAAATTCAATATTAGATGGGAACCCCCTGCATGCGACATTGTATGAGCACTCTGCAGTTTTGGTAATTAAAACGTAATGGATATAATTAATTAATTAGATGTAATATATATTTATATGTAAACGCCACGTAACTTATTTCCCATGCTATATTGCCATGGTATGATTCATAACTAGAAAAGAAAGTACATGGAATGCGATCATATATTCAAATTATTTCAAGAAAATATAGATTTAACCGAATAATATCAAGATTTAATCAGTATATTTACAAGGTCGACCACTTTTGATTTTGACCACAAAAAATGTACGTACGGTTGGTGGTGGGGTGTGATTAATGTATGGATGTACTTTGAAATGCATTTTTAATTCCACTAAGAAAAGAAAAGGGTGAAGAAATAATGATATTTGAGGGTAAATTATAAGGTCAGCATGAGTGGTCTCACTAGTAAACAATATCATTAGACCTAATTTGACGCCTCTTTCTTTTTTCTTTTCTTGTTTCCATGTTTATCTCTCTCTCTCTGAGATTGATGTGGTCGAATTATATATATACACACGGATTTGATCATATGCTAGTAGGTGGACATAAATTTATATGTCCACCGCTTTTGTGGCGCACCACATATTCAAGGTATCCACCATCATTTAATTAGTTTTTTTTAATTAATTCAATCTTCTTATTAATTATATAAATCTAAACCCTAAACTATGAACCCTAAACCATGAACCATTCGGGCCGGGTGAACCATGAACCACTCTGGTCGGATCCGGGTTCAGGTTGAACACGGGACGGGTATTTTTTTTTAGTATAATTAATGAAATTAATTATATAAATTTAAACCCTAAACTATGAACCTTAAACCACGAACCATTTGGGTCGGGTGAAACATGAACCACTCAGGTCTGGTTCGGGTTTGGGTCGGGTTAAGTCCGGGATGGGTAATTTTTTTTTAATATAATTAATAAAATTGAATAAAATATGAAATATATATAAATGAAAAAATTGAATTAATTAAAGAAATTAATTAAATAATGATGTAAACCTTTCATATGTGTCGCGCCATATAAGCGGTGGACATTTAAATTCGTGCCCATCTACGGGCATATGATCAAATTCGCATATATACATCATCCCACCTTTTGGTCTACTTGTATTTGTATACTTAATTTCTCCAATTCCACCACTTTCCTCCATTAATGGTTTTTTTTTTCCAACGAATGCACCATCTTGTGTTTTTCTATTCTTGCAAGTCCATCTTTGCTTCTACCTTGTGCTACAAATTAACAAGGCATTTTCCCCACAAATTGATCACCCTTTGTCAAAGTATTTAGTCCATCTAGGCTCTCATCTATGCACACTCCCATGTCATTTCATTTCATTTTTTTAAAATGAGCATGACAATATATATAATTAGTTTAGTGCTCGTGTATTACGCGGTTCTTTAATTAAAAAATACAATATTCAAAGTAAATAATATATTTAATAATTAAAAATATAAATATTCACTAAATATGAATTATTTATTATTTAAGGTGTATATTAGTAAACAATAAACTAAATATGGATTATTTATTATTTTGGGTGCATATTAGTAAACTTATTTAAACTTTGGAATGAAATCGTTATGTGAAATTCTATTCATCCTTTTTTATATTAAGTCAAAACATGCAAATCAAAATAAAAAAAATTGAAAAAATTAAAAAGAGAAAAATAAAATAACATCTAAAAAAGAAATATCAATATATTAATTAATATGTATTAATGAATTAAACTTAAAAGTGAATGACTTATAATATAAATAATTTTATTATATAAAATAAATTAATATATAAGAGCAAATATAAAGTAAAACTAATCATTAAATTATTAATAATTAAATATAATTCACAATAATATAGTTTTAATTGAATATTTTAATTATATAAAAATTAATTCAAGTAAAAACTAACTAAATAAAGATAAAATAATAATATAATAAAATTAAATAAATAAAATATGAATTAATAAATATTAATTGCACATTTTTAACATTTACACATACTTTAAATACATAAATAATTAAAAATTACACATTTTATAACATTCATACATACTTTAAATACATTATAATTAAAAACTAATTATATTATGACATATCTATAAATAAAATTCATTATTTACTTTTCATATAATTCTTACTTCTTAATTAGACAACGCATCACTGAAATTCACAATAACAATGATATGTAAGAAGTAGAAAATTTATATTAGTGGGTTTAAGGGATGTTTAAAAATTTCGTGTATGATAAAATATTAAATATAAAATAAATATTAATAAAAAGAAGCTAATGTTCAATAAAATAAATATTCAATATATTTATATGTTTATAGATTGACTTAGTTAGTAAGTAACATAAATATTATTTAAAAGGTGTAAGGTTCAAACCTTAATTATTGCATCAATTATTATTTTTATTAACTTACATATTAAAATGTCACATGGATGCCACCTATTAACTAAAAACCTATTAAAAAATAACATATCAACCTCATTCAAATTAATCACAAGATGACATGTCATCCAAATGAACCACAAGATGACACATCATAAAAAAATAACTCTCAATTAATATATAGAGGGATTAGTTTTCCATCATGTCATGATTATTGGAATTGGAGCTTGGAGAATTTTAGTAGCCGTAAAATAATCTAATACATTATTTTACAAAAATGTGAGTGAGACGGTCTCATCCATCGTCCCAACTCGGATGATGATGCACATATATGCATGTGAAATATATAAGAAAATCGACTTTTAATGATTGTTTCATGTCATTAAAGAGATTGTTTCCTATCATTTAAGATTGTTTTCTGTCATTAAAGACTTTTAGTGTTAATCAACTCAAATTACTGTTTCATTTTGTGAACTTTTAAGTCCATAAGAACACCACTGGACTTAGCTTAATTAATTAATATATATGTTGGAAAATTAATGGTCCATCGAGCTAACTAATTTCTTCCAGTCCAGTGGAAGGTATGTACGAACTTATCTGTTAATATGAAAATGGCAAAAAGGAATTAAAAAGTTAATCTCTAGCTATATAGTTTATTAATTTGTTGTGGATGAGGAAATTTGCGGTCGTTCTCCAATAATACACACTGATTAAATTAACTCCATCTTCAAATTGATCATTGTTTCTAATTATGCCAATTTAAAACAAATTAAATAAACAATTCAAGATTGGGAGACGTGAGGAGATTTCCTTTTCCTCTTCGTCATATCTTCATTACGCAAATACTAAAGGAAGGAAAAGAAGAAAAAGATAAAAACACTGGCTTTATATATGATGTGAAAGAAATGATTAAATACATATTACCCACTTGAGGCTCAACCATATCTAATCTATCTTTCAAAAATCCCATCTTTTTTAATTTTATTTCTCCAATTAATTATTTACCTCTATATTACCGTATCCTTTTCCAATTATTAGAAAATAAACTTTGGGTAGGAAACGAGAGAATCTAAAATAATAGAGACAGTATCCGAAATCAACGGTCGGGGTTGTTGGATGGAATTAACATGATCCGACAATGGCTCTTTATACCATTTTTTTTCTCATATGGGAAATAGAGGCGCATTATAGTCTAGCGTGGGGTGCCGGCGCACTTTAACCACATGCCCACCACACGCTACCTCCTTTATTCATGAGTATAATCAATATATATAGGGAGTGGATGTAAGGCCCACCTTAATTAAATGTTTCTTTTATATATTTTAGAATTATATTATTCAATTTTTTATTTTTTATAAAATGTGAAATTCAGATATGAAATTAAAGATGATGGATGATATATATGCGGAGATCTTTGTGATTGGGGCATTATCGATCTTTTTTCAGGTGCTGGAAATTGATGATGAGGTTGTCAATTTCATTTGTAATTATACACACCATATGAAAGGAAGCCATTGATGTACCCCACTCAAGTGACCTAAGCTACTTTTAAATTCTTGTCAATTTCCTTACAACAATCATGTCTTTCATCTCTAGCTATCAACATTTTGTCTCAACTCGATCGTAGGGGTTGGTGAAGAAATCTAATTTTAATTAAGTTTTATAGATAGATGTAATTAATTATGTAGTTAAATTAAGATGTCCCATTGTAGAAAGATTAGAAATGAAACTCCATCTTCCAAATCAATTGAAGAAGAAGATGAATTTTGTATATGGAGAGAAAATCTAAGTTTGTTACAAGATGATTTGATAGCATAACTGAATGAGTAAATGAATGACGATTCTTTCCTTTATATACTAGGAAATGTATCACTTACAAAGACTAAAGGTATTAGTTATATAAAAATGCTGAATTACTTCAGTTTGACTTTGTTGACTGGACTAATACTCTAAGACCCCCCTCAAAATGAGAGTGAATGTTGATTAACCCCATTTTGGACTTGAAAGCTTGAAACAGAGCAGGGACTAGAGGCTTTGTGAGGACATCTGCAAGATTTTCTTCTGTTGGAATTTGTATGATCTTGATTGTTCCATCCTTGATCTTTTCCCTTGTGTAGTCACTACTACACATTTTAAACTTCGACAAATTTCCTACTTGGGCAAAACCTTTTTTCCAAAAAAAACGACCTTGAGAGGCGGTTTATAATAGAAAATTAAAATTAAAAAATAAAAAGCGATTCAAACCGCTCTCCCCTCGTGAAGTCGCTTGCGAATGTGGTTCATAACCGCTCTGCGCAGAGAGAGGGCTTGAAATGCGGTTTAATTCTGAAAGAGAGAGCGGTTTCAAATCGCTCTCTCGGGCGAGTCTTTATATCGATAAGGCCCCCAATATTATCGCTCCAAAGATAATTTCTTCCTCGCGCCTAACTCCTCCTCCCCATATCGTTCTTCTCCCATTTTTTTTACGGCGAAAAGCCGCATTTGCCACACCCTCCTCATCCCTACCCTACGCGTTGCCCTCCACCTCCTCCCTACTGGCCATCAAGTCCCTCCACCTCCCCTCCACCTCCACCTCCTCCTCCTCCTCCCTACCTCCTCCCTCGCCTCCTCCCTCCTCCCTCTGTTATATATACCCTTGTATATATATACTCTATATATAGGTAATTTAATTATTTTATTTAATGTTATATATATATGTATGTGTATATATATATATGTGTGTGTATATATATATATTTATATATATCTATATATGTTAGGATATATATATATAAGTGTTAGATTAATTAATTGGTTAATTAGCTTGGTTTTAATTGTTGTTTGTTTGAATATTAGATTGTTTAATTTAGTTTATGTTTCGAGTCGTTTTATATGGAGAATATTATGTGGCTAATTCGGTGACAACTCACAAACAAAATATGCACGTGTAAAATAAACTTTAAATAAGAGGATTTGTTGACCCAGTTAAAGAAAATGACTACTCTGGGGCGTACCAAGACAGGATGTAGATGTAGTATTCGCTCATGAGTTTTACACGATAATATATGATACATCTCGTAAGATGAATCGTTATGGATAAAGATGATTTGGGAGAGTTGGTGTATGAGTCTTTGGGGTTTTTATGTGGTGGATGAACTCGAATTTTTTTGTAACCTTCCTCCGGGAATTTTCACTCAACCTCTATCTTGTTGTTTCTTCTTCTATTTATTGGATTTGGATAAAGTTGGTGGTGTCCTCGCTAAGACGAAATGATTTCTTAACATGCACGAATCTATGTGGTGTTGCCACATTTTTTTTTCTTCTTTTTTTAGTTGACATTTGTCTTTACTTGCTCGAGAAGTATTCGACTTGTCATCCGTGGTGATGGTGGTGTCGTGGGTGACCATTCTTGTGCTCGCCAGTGATTATTCGTGACTTTTCATGAGGCTCGCCCCGTGTGGTCGTTCATTGGGCGTGGCCACAAAACCAAACACCATGGTTTTGATTACATGTTTCCAAGATTCGATCTTCTATTGGGGCGAAAGCACACTCTTCCATTTCTCCAAGAAAATCTTTTTCTTATTACTTATAAATTAACCATGTATAACTAAAGCGTGCCATTTCTGATAAGTTGCTTTGCTTCCATAACAAAATTCAAAGAAAAACGTTTTTTATCCATAAATTTTGAAATTTTAGGTTAACTTTTATTTTATTTTAATCACCTTTTCGCTAACGGACTATATGTTGGGCTAATGCGTATCCTCCTCGACTCTATCTAATTAAAATATAATCGCCCATAAATTTAATCTCTCTTCTCTTCAGACATCCATCTTAACCCATCTTTCGCCTATGGCTCTAACCATTTCATCTCTTCTTCTCTGTTAATCGGGCTTCGTCTTTAACATCTTCTCTGTTAATCAACATTTTACCCCAAAACATTACGGGTAAAGCGTAAACATTGAAATCAGTCCTTTGATTTCTGGGGATAAATCTTAGCATAATTCTTGTAGTATCATAGCTTGCCATGAAAGTCCTCGATCGCCTAAATGACGCGTGCTCGAGGTCTTTTTTTTGTTGTCCACGAGGTCTCTATTCAAATACGTATGAGCACGCGTGGCAAGAAAAAACAACTCTTACAGGTTAACTCAGGCATATTTCCATCTTATCCGAGCCTCGTTACAAGGTTGGAGATTTAATCTTTCGGATCTCGTTAAATTAACGAGCCCTCGGTTGGTGAGCCTTGAGGTTGGCCGAGCCTTTATTTTAGTGATGTCAAAAGCATCGAGCATCATACTTTTCAAGACCCAATCGAGTTATCACGAACCACCTCAGATTATAATTGAGCCCTCGGGATGTCTTCAGGCATCGGCATCATGACCCTCCGGAGTTGTCTGAGCCCTCAGGATGTCTGAGCATCGAGCATACTGACCCCTCGGGTTATGCGAGAAAGTCTTCAGGATGTCTGAGCCCTCAGGATGTCTGAGCATCGAGCATACTGACCCCTCGGTCCGGAGCTTGACTCAAAGCATTCTCGATTTCTTCTTCACGATCGATCTGTTTGACTGATCAACATTTTTTCAGGATCATTTTGCTCGGTTAGTCTGGCGAACATACCTGTTTGCTCGGTAGGCTGGTTGAATAACCTTGGTTGGTAAATGGCAAGCTGGCGAACAAAACTTACTTCATAGGCGAGCATATTCGCATGGTTGACAAGTGGCGAGCTAGCGAACAAACTTGTTTGGTCGGCAAGCGGCGAGCACACTTGTTCATCGAGCATGATTATTTTAATAGTTGGATATTACACGTGTCTCTCTTACGTGTTCGATTAATGCTAAATAATTATATCGAACACAATAATACCCCCCAGCCGGGTCGCTTTGTTTTCATCATGGGGCCCGACTGTTATAATTTGATTGGGCCATAGTAAGTGTCGTTTTAGATTGTGGTCGATTTTTCAAAATTGAACCCGGTATCTATAAATACCTCATTTTGCCGCCTCAATCTCTTTTCTTTCTTTTCCTCTTCTCTCTGTCTCTGTCTTCAATCTCTTTCACGTCTGAAACTTTCGGCAAGGGCTTCATCATCCCGACGAAAGATTTTATTCAGGTAATTATTGCATACTCTCTTTTTTCCGATTATGGCTTCTCGTTCAAACTCTTCTGCCTCAATAGAATCGGACCACCATAGTTTTTCCTCCCCCTCTCTCTGTACAATCCCCCATAGCGACGCTAATGCATCGGAGATAAATGCTTTGAGATCAAGGTCTCGTTGGCGAGTTCGGCAACCGCTGTTCGTTTTTTTCTCCGATTCCGATGATGCCCTAAACGAATTGGATAGGGACTTAGCCCGTAGTGATTTTATGGATGATTCGAGTAATAATTCTTTGCCCCAACCCCAAATTAGGTCTAGGGTTGTAGATAGTCTTGATGTGAATAGAAATGATGATAATGTGAGGGAGGAATTTTTGATGGCTGTGAATGTCGATGAGTCGAACAGGGGGTTAGGCGGCGAGCAAAACATCGAACTTCGATATCCCTATTGGTGTCCCTCATAGCCCAATATATAACGAGTATAATGCTAGTTATAATTTTGATTGGCTTAACAACCTCATAGGACTAGGTTGAGAATGAATGACTACGCGAGCAAATTATGAGCATAATTGATGTTGATATGCTCGCCACCAGATAGAAATTATGAAACCCCCAAAGATGTCTTTTTTACGGGCACCGGTCCCGATGAGCGAAAGGCATCAGCCCAGAGGGTTGTGTTGTCAGAAATTTAGACCTACGATGGAAGCGGGTCTTCGATTCCCACTCCATCCCGGCTATCACTCGTTTGCTTTGAGAATGGAACATTACCATTACGCAAGGGTCGAATGGGTGGCACATGATTATGAGCTTCTTGACTTTGTTCGCAAAATGAAGCCCATATATTATCCAACAAAGTGAAACTTGCTCGACTAGTGCATCGACCCGTCCGGAAGGGCGAACATGGATGGGTGTTCATGCAGGCAAATGCTAAGTGCAAGATCGTTGAGGATGTGCGAAACAAAATCGATGATTGGAAGGAAAATCCTGGTTCATTGGGGGCGATTGAAGAGGCCCTTCCTCCTGAGAACCGGATGCTCGTTTAGACATCCCCACCGATTTTGGGGTTTATCAAGTAAGTATTTTTGTGTCTTTTTGCTCTTTAAATTTTGAACCGATTTTAACTTATTCTTCATTTCAGAATTCCAAATTTTACGGACAAAAGAGACCAACGACGGCTTATTTTAGAAATAACCGGCAAATCGATCTCGAGCCTTGCTCGTAATGATCTGTGAAGACTTTTGAATACCGTGAACAAAGGAAGAAAGAAGGCTTTATGCGTGCCCCTCACCATCTTGTTGTCTTTGTTAATCCTACCGTAAGGATTACTTTTTTTTTTGCATGTTTTTGTACCTTTTGCTCGTTGTTTCTCTTTCAGTATAATGAACTATTTTATCTATAGCTTTCCTGCTTATTCTTTCGTTGTCGGAGTACACCCGAGCATATTGAAATAAAGACGAAGAAAAAGACCCCAGGAGCTTGCTCGAATTCAAGCCGAGCGGAGGCTCAGGCAAATCGAGGAAGCGAAAACGGGGTGAGCAGGTGAGCCGAAAGATCTGCGTCTGCCCCGGGGAGTCGAAATGACCAAAGAGGACAACTCGCTCGCCGAAAGGGGGGTGAGCGAATAGGCTCCATCACCAAAAAGACCAAGTGGTGGAAACCAACGAAGGGGGGCAAGCGAACAAAGCTCGACGAGCATCGATCTTTGCCAGGAGACCCCCACTCTGGGGTGACCGATTAGAATAGCGCCCTCTGTGGTCGGTCCGCTCACTCAAATAGTTGAAATAGAGGTTGGTACATCTTCTCCACCTCCTCCGGACCCGAACTTGACCCTTTGAACCTCGAACTCCGGTCCCTCAAGATAAATCATTTTTGGGATGAGATCCCGCCCGGGAATGTGTACATTTTGTTCGCTTTTATTGGAGTATTTGTTGTTTCATTGATTTTGGTCGCCTTGTCATGTTTGTTTGCTTCGGGGTGTATGTGTAGGTTGAGCAGATTAGGCCTTTGATGCCCGGAATTGAAAAATTACTATTGTTAGCCAAGTGCTCGCGAAGGTTTCCCGGCATTCCCAGCATGTTCGGAAGGCGTCGAGAGACCCCATTCGAGCATGGACTCTTCGAAATTTGGAAGAGGCCACCACGGGTCCAACACCTTTTGAAAACATGCGACTTGGCACGGTACACCAGGGCCAATCTTTTGGTCATCCTGAGAAAGTTTATGTTTGGTCCGCCAATCTTCATGCCAACTACTTGGCTCGATCGTGGTTTTTGAAGAGAGGTGAACGAAGCCGAAAGCAAAACTCGGATGAAGTGAGGTTGGCTCAGGACGATATCCCTACTCAAGCAGATGCTCTTAAGGCTCAAGAGGATGCTCGCCAAGCTCGAAGTTGCTCGCCAGTGCAAGGAGGAGCTAAACCTTGCTCGAGAGGAGGTGGTCGACATAACGGAGAGTTCGTGAATGAAATGAATGTCGAAAACAGAACTCCGTCTTGACGTTGAGGTCATGGAAAGTGAGAAGAATTTGCTCGGCCAACAACTCATCATTGCTGAAGAGACCAACACTAGTTTGGGTCTCGAAAATTTAAGGTTGCACAATGAGGAGTATGTTGATTCTATGTCGAACTTCTCTTACATATGTGCTTTTGCCGATCTTTATCCGGTCTCGCTTCACCACCACCATTTGGCGAACAAATTGCCCTGCTCATATCCAGTTTTCAGCATTACCTGATCGACAACCCCCCAGATCGCAACCTTCCGATGTCTGATTTGAGCGATCTGTGCGATTTCTCCAATCTTCCTGAAGGGATCAAGATTGATGATCCTATTCTGGATGAGGAAGATGGCTCGGACGCGGACATTGCTGATGTCGTCGACCAAACTCTCCGAGCCAAGCCCGGGTTCGATCAGGTGAAGGACGAACAAAGGGGGCCTCCTGTGATCGAGCAAAATGTGCTATCTGGCGAGCAGACTGGGCATGACCATGCTGGAGGAGCCGTTCCTGAGGGGGCCGAGCAGATGGGGCATGATTTATTCGATACTTCACTTCCGCCCACCCCAACAATGAATTTGTTCCTTAGTGTAATTTTTGCTTTACTGAACAATTGTTGTGTAATTTTTGTCTTCTTCTTTCTTGCTCGAACAATTTCTTTTGAACTTGAGTAACTTTTTGCTTTCTTCTATCTTGTTCGAACAACTTCAAAGTTGAATGATTGAATTTGATTATTTGAACAATTTCCTCTAACCTGATTATTGAGGATGAATGTTGTTGTTGATGAATGGTGGATGTTTGTCTTGTTTCCTAGTTTATGTCTCTTTTCTTCTGAATGAATTCGAACATGATAAATGTCCTTGATCTTGTATGTTTGGTCGCTAGCGCCTGTTTTTCCGTATAAGAATCGAACAATCGGATGTGTCTGTGTTTGACTTAACTTCGGTTTATGATTGGCTTACGTTGGTGCAATCATGAAGGTTGGCTTACGTTAGGTGCAACCCATCGTTCGCAATCGGCTTACGTAACGGGCGATCGCTTCTGCTCTGGTCGTCTTATTTATGGTGCGACCTATGTACTCAATGTGTGCTTTGTTGCGAGCATGGTAAGTGCACGTTCTTTCGCCAAGCAAACACAAACTCTGCTCTGTCCAATTCTTGTTGGATTATGGTCGTCTTATTGCGGTGCGACCAGATTGGGCTTATGGCCAAACAAACTTATTGATGCCTCTTTTCCTTTTGCCAGTCGAGCAAAGGTCCTTCTGGTTATGTGTTCGACACCCCGTGCTCGGCTTTTGTGGTCGGTCTGCCTGTCTTGAGCAAATAAAGGTTTTCTGACCATCTGCTCGTGATCAGGCGAACACAGGCTCGCGAACATAGATAACATTTTTTCAAATTTGACGCATTCCATGAAATAGAAAAGCGGAATTCCATCCATCATCTTCAAACCGTATGCTCTGTTTTGTAAGCACTCCGATATACGGTATGGGACTTCCCAAGCTCGGCCGAACATACCACCCGGGACCCCCGTTGCTCGCCTTTGTTTATATATGGCATTCTTGAGGTCGGCCTCGTATCTTTTTTCCTCGAACAAGTCTGTGCTAAAGGCGAGCGCCTGGTCCTTGGTATGTTCGTCGTGGATGTTCTGAAAATGGTACGGTATGCCCACAAAGTTTCGGGTAGTTCCTCGGCCCATTTCCCTTAGAATCACAAAGTTTAGCCTTGAGGGTATGCTTGATGATTATATTGACCGTTTTAACTTGTCCGTTCGACTGGGGATAGTATGGAGTACAATGTTTTTTAATTCCCCAGCGAGCACAATTCCGGCGAAACTCACTTGGTTTCTGAATTATTGAGATTTGTGCTGGCTTGATATTGAGATGGTGGCATGCATGCTTAAGATCGACGCCAACCATGCCTTCATGTGAACAAGCGAACACATCCAAGTTTGCTCGAAGATATGCAATCACTTCTGTTCGAAATGGTTCCAGTATTTCCGAACCAATAAATTCTTCTAATTCTGGTCTATCCGGGTCGGCCCTGACGGACTCTAGCTGCTCAACAGGAGTTGCTCATTTTTTCTTTTGTTTCCACCGGGGATCTAAGTTTGACCCCCTGTGCTCATCTTCGACCTCCATAGGGTAGAATCCTATGCGAGGTTCTAAGTCCAGTAACCCGCATTCAGATTGTTCTTGGGCAGATCTAGACTCGTGGGAGCGGGGACTTGTCAGATCGCCCGGGCACCTTGCTCGCCCAGGGAGTTATGTCCGCCAGGAACGATATATTTGCTCGTTGGCTTGAATCTCTGACTTCCCATATTGGTTCTACCAAGCTGACAATATTTTGTCTTTCTGGTACGCACAATAGTAAGCAATCATGAGCTTTTTTCTAATCGTCCTTTATGCTTGCCCGTTCCATCAAAAATAGGAAATTTAAGACAATAGTAGTAAGTCGAACAAGCTGCCTTAAATTCCTGGATGAACGGATGACCTAAGAACCCGTTATAGGTAGATGGAGAATCGACAATTACATAATCTATCATTCTAGTTCGTCGAATCTCCGGATCTAAAGTTGACTCCTAACCTGATCAGATCATAGGGTCGGGTTATAGATTCCCCGAAACCCATGATGGTGTGTTTACATAGTTCTATATACATACTTAAATCCCCAACTTGCTTCCCCATTTGGTGCAGAGTGTTTACGAACAGAATGTTCGCATATGCTCCGGTGTCAACTAGGAGGCGAAGCACCTTTAAGCCGAGAAGACGAGCGCTGATGATGGTTAGAGAGTCATTGTGGGGGGTGATGATGCTCGCCACATTCATCTGATGTGCTCGCTTGTTTGATAGGGAAGGTACTTGATAGCAAACCCCACCCAGGGCCATGGTTCGGACGGATCATGTTAATTTCTTGCCCCAATCTTTGGTAAGTCCAGTTGTCGGTGGAATTCCTCTTGATCGCTGTCGGACTCCTCTTCCGCCTTACGCTTTCTTTTCTGATCGCCCGACCTCTCGCGCCAGGTTTCTCTGTTCGCCGGCTTCTTAATATACTGAGCAAGGCGATTTTCCTCGTATAATTTCCAGAGCTGGCACATGAGGTTGCGGCACTCGTCTGTATTGTGCCCGATAAACTCATGGAACGAGCAGAATTTGGAAGGATTTAGATGAGTTTTATCCCTGAAAATACGTTGGGGTTTTTCCAACATGTTACGATCTTTGATCTGGTTATATACTGTCTCAGCCGAGACCCCGAGAATACTCTAAAGCGCACGTGCTTCGACCCCTTCTTCAAATGGTTTGAAAGATCCTGGGGGTTTGTACCCCCCTTTGCCTGTTGGTTTCTTTTCGGCAATCAACTTCCTGGTCTCCACGTCTTGGCCTGCTTGCGATTGGGCGAGCAGATCTTGCATCATTATGATCTTGGCTGCTCGCTCACGAAATTCGGCATATGTGTTTGGCCATTCTTGATGCATGGCCTTCCACATGTCCGAATTCAGAGTCAGGCCTCCGACCACCGTGAGGATCTTGACATCCTCTTCGATGGAAGCCCCATCATACAAATATTTATCGAACCTTTCCACGTATGCCCGATCTGACTCTCCCTTGAGTTGGGAAAAATGTGCTAACCGTTGTTTCGGGGCCTGGCGAGCACACATAGATGAGAAATGGGACAGGAATTTCTTTCCCAACTGGGCGAAAGACGTGATGGATGCGGCGGGCAAAGTAGAAAACCACCTATGTGCTCGATCACCCAAAGTCATGGGGAATGATCGGCACTGCGTTGCATCAGTGGCACCATTGCGATCATGTAATCCGAATATTTGCCGAGGTGAACATGTGGGTCAGACTCAGCATCGAACATAGGGATTGGTGGTCGGTTTTTTACTACTTTTTCTTGTACTTCAGCTGCCATGATCGCCGGTGTTAGTGGTGAGCACGATAGTGTGCTCGCCCGAGGGAGTCCTTTCGTCGTGGCTAGGTCGGCCTGTAAGCCCTCGATTGCTTTTTGCATTTCTGTAAATTTTGTGGAACTGACAGACTTGGATCGGGGCTGTGTCCCATCATGAGGACCCAGAGGGTCATGCTCGTGATGGGGCAGTCCCCCTTTCCATGCTTGTCCTTGACTACCCAATCGATGATGGATAGACAATTTAGTTCCGCATTTATTCTTGTTTTTTTCCGCTTTTTTTTAGGATGCGGGCGCATCATGAGGAGTCGAAAAGAGCCGACATGTTCGCTTTTTGTTCCTTCCAGGGAATCCGACGCCTATGATCGCAGATTCGATATTTAACATTGAGCCTCAAATGTCCAAACACCGATTGTCTGAACCTTTGAGGTCGCCATTGTCCGACTTTATCAACAAAGATTTTTGTTTGGTCCCTTTGTGCAAAATTTCACTTTAACTTGCTCGCTATCGTGTATGCGAAGGCCGATCACCATCATCTTGAATTTGCAACTTGGTTAATCTTTTTTCGCCCTCTCTTTCGTGCTCGTAGCAAGAAAGTGATGGCCTTTGTTGTGGTCGTCGGATCATTGGCGATATCTTCAAGATTGATGGTTTCTACGGACTGATTTTTGTGAGGTTGGTGCTGAGCCTCTTTCCGGTCGTGAGGTCGGCTTTGTCCCGACCTCTCTCTCTGTGTGTTCCTAGATTGAGGCATTATATTTCTTTTTTTTACGCCTCGCTAACTACACGGATTGTGTATGGGTTGGTTTTTGGTACACTCCTTCTACCAATTGTTGGGTAGTCGCTTTTATATGGAGAATATTATGTATTTAATTCGTGACAACTCACAAAACAAAATATGCACGTAAAATAAACTGAAATAAGAGGAATTTGTTGACCCCAAATCAAGAAATGACTACTCTGGGGCGTACCAAGCCGTGGATGTAGTATTGCGAAGTTTTACATCGCATAATATATGATACATCTCATGAAGATGAATCGTTATGGATAAAGATGATTTGGAGAGTTGGTGTATGAGTGCTAGGTTTTTATGTGTGGGATGAACTCGAATTTTTTGTAAACCTTTCCTCCGGGAATTTTCTTCAACCTCTATCTTGTTGTTTCTTCTTCTATTTATTGGATTTGGATAAGCCGGTGGTGTCCCCGGCTAGCACGAAATTGGCAATTTCTTAACATGCACGAATCTATGTGGTGTTGCCACGCTTTACGTTTGTGGTTTCTTTGGTTGACATTTGTCTTTACTTGCTCGAGAAGTATTCGACTTGTCATCGGTGGTGATGGTGGTGTAATATGGGTGACCCGATTCTTATGCTCGCCAGTGGTTATTCGTCAGACTCATGAGGCTCGGCCCTTGTGGTCGCTCATTAGGCGTGGGCCGCAAAACCAAACACCATGGCCTTGATTCTCGTGCTCTCCCTATGGGCGAAAGCACACTTTTTTCTCCCACTCTTCCCGACTTCTCAAACCATGTATGCGTGTCGCTCCCCGATAGGTTACTTTGTTTGCTCGAAAACGTTGTTGTAAACCAAAAGCTTTAGTTCTGCTTTATGCCTCGCTTCGCCCGGAGAAGCGTGTCCTCCTCCTCTGTTAAATGAAGTTTCGCTCTCCTTCTCTGTTCATCCCGGCCGTCTTCCCTTCTCTCGTTCATCCGGGCTTCATATTTCCTTCTCTCATTTCGCCTAGTTTTTCATCTCCTCCTTCTCTGTGGTTGGGGAATGAGTTGCATGTATCTATTCGGGTGAATATTTAAATACAAATTTAATTTTTTAATTATTACTAAAGCATGAATTAATCCTATATTAATTCAAATAATAATTGCAATAACATATCATGCATATAAAAAAGCCACGTAAAAACCCACGACGCGGAATCTACGGTTTACGTGAACGCATTTCTCTGATGGCAAAGGACTTCAAATTTCGGACTAACCAAAAGGACTTCCCAAGTATTCCTTAGCCCTTGCTCAACTATCCCATTGGAAGGACACTTGTCGAACAATTAACAAAAGGAAAAATAAACTTTGTTGCACCACCTTTGTGGATTTGCTAATTTTTCCAAAGACATGAAATTGTACTTTGGGAATGAAACAATCATCCTCTATTTATAGGAGAGGGGTGGTCAAAATTTACAGTGAAAAATCAATGTGGGAAAAGACTTTTCTTGATCACCAAGAAATCTTGAATATATCTCCTATATTCTTTTTCCCATAATTAAAATATTCCACAAAATCCCACCTCCTCTAATTATGAATTTTTCGAAAATTTAAAGATGCAAGATTCCAAGATTTGGATCTTCTTGAATTTATGAGATATTCTTTGTATTTCAAGAAATACATATCTTCCATAATATCTTTTCAAGAAAATCTTTCTTGCCCACTAATTTCAAAATTTCGAAATTCCTCAATGAATAACCAAGTGGGAGATTTCTTGAATTTAATGAGATAATCTTGTATTCCAAGAATACATATCTTCATTCCATAACAAAATTCAACGAAAAATCTTTTCTCCTCTTTTTATCCATAAATTTCAAAATTTAGAGGAAAAATAAGCAACAATATTTATTTTATTTTAATCACCTTTTTTCGGTTATTGGACTATTTGTTGGGCTACTCGGGGGCCCTTTAGGAGAATTAAGATTGGACCTTCTAATGGACCTTGAATATCTAATATTGAGCCACAATATAATTCAAGCCCATAAATATTAATTAATCCCACTACATAATTAATATTGACTATCCATCTTAACCCATATTACGCCAATATGGCTCCCGCCATTATTTCCCGTGGTTTAAGATTATCTAGCCCATTAATTAATTCAAGCCACTGAAATAGCTTTCTAATTAATTAATATCTTTTATCCTTGGTCAAGGAACGGTTCAACATTATTATCCATACCGAAAACTAATTCCACTTGCAAGATTTGGTATGATAAAGCTTATGAACCTCCCAAGGGGGCAAATCGAACAAGCGTACTTGCACACGATTCTTCGTATTAAATCTTAGCAATCACATGTGACCAATAATATTTCCCAAGATAAAAAGTATTGAATCTCATTGATTCGCTACCCATGATAAGTCAAAGTAATAGTTACCAATCCCAAGTGATCCTATTTAAGGGACGAAGATTAAGAAACAACGAACCACTGAGGTCTAATTCTTCCTTGTTCAGCTCTGAAGAATTTATCCTCCCAGAGGTCCTATTCAAATCGATCACCATGCACTAGTGTAATCTCTTGGTCAAGACAAACCAATCTGAGCCTTACACCTCAACCTTTCGCGATGGGTTGTTCATTTCCATCTAGGTCGTGAATGGCGTACTTTTAGTTACAAGGGACTGTTAATTCAATCTTCTGTGATCTGGTATCACTAAATTAACTACAATGTAACACGTCATTTAATTATTGAACAATTATGCGAAGAAATATATGCAACATTCAATCATATTTAAAGCATCAAATGATAAACAATTTATTTCAAAAATAAGTCCTAAAATTCGGTTTCGATTATACAAAAGTAAAAAGCATATTTTTCAAGATAATCCCAACAATCTCCCACTTATACTCAAAGTCTCCGCTTTTAAGTATACTACAACATGTCTCGCGTCCGTGACATCTAATGTCTCCTACACGAACCTAATAATTTCTCCCACTTATACTCAAAGCAGATGCGCCAACGGTCTTGACACCCATTCCTTCCACATGTCTCTCGAATGTATTCAGAGGCGCACTCTTTGTGAATGGATCTGCTAGGGTTGTCCTCGGGCGCTATCTTTGCCACATCTATATCTCATCTCTTAACGATATCTCGTATAAGATGATATTTCTTTTCTATGTGTTTGCGGCTTTTGTGGGCTCTTGGTTCCTTGAATTTGCAAATCGCCTCCTAAGATTGTCACAATAAATGCTGATTCTGCTTTGGGTAAATTCGAACCACATCTAAGTCCACTAGGAAGTGCTTGAGCCAAACCGCTTTTTTCATTTTTTGCTACAATAGCTTTACATATTAAACTTCCATGGTAGAATCTGCGACGTATTTACGCTTGTGACGCTTCTCCATGTCACGGCTCCTTCCCCATGCAAAACACACTACTGGGAGGTAAATTTTACGAGAGTCTACGTGGATTGGAAATCCAAGTCCGTAAACCGATGGGATTGGACTACATGACCGATAAACCAACATTCTATCCCGAGTTCTTTTTCAGATACTTCATAATGTTTTTTAATCGCCGTCGAATGCTCTTTCCCGGTTACTTTGATATCTTGCCACCATGCCTACTGCAAAAATAAATATCCGGTCTCGTACACATTGCATACATAAGGCTTCCGACCCCCAAGCATAAGGAATGCCTTTCATGTCATCTATCTCCTCTTTAGGGACATTTCCTTAGATAGATGGATTCCATGTCCGAAAGGTAACGAATCCTTTCTTGAATCTTGCATCTTTGAATCGTTTCAAAATAGTGTCTATGTATGAAGCTTGCGATAAGCTATCATCATTTTCTTGCTATCTCGGTGATCTTGATCCCAAGGATGTGTCCGGGCTTCCCTAAGTCCTTCATATCAAACTGTTTTGAAAGCCATGCCCTTATATGTCCGATAACACTTTCACATCGTTCATGATGATCGAATGTCTTCTCGTGATAGTACTAAGAATACCAATGCGCTTCGGGCCGCTTTTTTATACACACAACTTTCAAACTCGTTTTGATCAAACCCACAAGACTTTATAACATGATCAAAACATTGGTTCCAAGCTCGATGCCCGCTTTGAGTCCGTAAATGGACTTCTTGAGCTTCTGAAACAAGATGTTCTTGGCCCGCTTTCAATGAAACCTCGGGGGTTGTCATATAGATCTCTTCATCAAGACTTCCGTTAAGGAAAGCTATCTTGACATCCATTTGCCGTTTCAAAGTCGAAATGCAAGAAGAATCGATAAGAGGATACAGATGGACTTAAGCATGGCTACGGGCGAAAAAGTTTCCTCATAATCGATCCCTTGTTTTTGAGTATAACCTTTCGCCACTAGTCTTGCTTTAAAGGTTTCAACCTTCCCGTCCCTATCCTCTTTTCCTCTTATATACCCACTTGCATCCAATGGGTTTGACCCCATTAAGTGGTTCAACTAGCTCCCCACACTCTATTATGAAACATAGAACCCATTTCGGCTTTCATTGTTGTTTGCCAAGAATCTGATCCTTATCTTGGGAGTGCCTAAGTCATATGTCCATGGGTCTCGATTCGCCTTGTTCGGGAATCAAGTCCGGGACTCTCCTATTCCCATGAATCTCTCGGTCAGTCTAACAACCCTCCCACTTCTGACGAGGCTCCTGGTTGAAAAACGTATCGCTTGTTATATCATCTAGTACAATTGGCATTGAGGTTTGCCCTCTAAGCTCATTTAAAGGCAATCTCACCTGGGTTTTCTTTGGTTCATATAGTCTTCTTCCAAAAATCTAAAGTGGGTGCCGATGACCACCTTTTGATCTTCGAACCATAGAACATACACCACTTTGTTCCCCTCGGGTATCCTACAAACAACCTTAATTCCGATCGAGGATCCAATTTACCGGGCTTCCTTGTCCAACACGTAGGCCCACACCCCCAAATTCTCATGTGTCTCATACTAGGCTTGCCTCCGGTCCACAATTCTTTTGGGAGTTTTGGGAACCGATTTGGATGACACCAAGTTCGAATGTAAGCCATTGCTTCCAAGGCATGACCCCGAACGACTTGGGAAGATCCGCATAACTCATCATTGATCTAACCATTTCCAAAAGAGTTATGTTTTTTCGCGCCTGCAACCCCGCTTTGTTGAGGGTTCCGGTCTTGATGAGTTTGGGATACAATCCTTCATCGATAAGTAGTTTAAAAACTCATCACCGAGGTATTCGCCTCCGTGATCGATCGTAGAGACTTGATACGTTTTTCCCCATGATTCTCTCGCTTGAGCCTTAAATTCTTTGAATTTCTCAAAGGTCTCAGATTATGCTTCATAAGGAAAATATAACCGTATTCCTTGAGTAATCATCAATGAAAGTGACGAAAATACTCATAACCTCATCTTGCTTTGGTTGACATTGGACCACATACATCCGTGTGAATGATCTCTAACACTTCTTTGGCCCTATTCCCCCTTGGCTCCAAATTCCCTCTTGGTCATTTTCCCTCCAAACATGATTCGCAGTTGGAAACGGTTCAACTTGGAGAAGATCCAAAGAACCGCCTTTTCACCAACCTTTGGATCCTCTTTGGATTTATATGACCTAATCTTAGATGCCAAAAAGTGTCTCGCTCACGCCCCGATGAACGTTTTCTTTTCTCGAAAATGTAGATTGATGTGTTATAGGATGCGATTTCGTGAGTGGTGTGCACAAGAATTGTATAGAGATTATTCGCCAACGCTTCCATGACAACGATAAATTTATCAAAAAGAAATGGTAACAACTTTATTAAAAGTAATCGAATATCCATCATGAAAAAGTTTAGAAACCGAATCAAATTCTTTCTAAAACTCCTAACGCATGAGAACATCTCTTAAAATTAAAACTCGTCTTCAAAAGATAGGTGCACTTCTCCCATCGCTTCACCGCCACTCTCAGCATCGCCCAAAGGTGATGAGGATCTCACTTCCACTTAGTTGTTCGTCCGCTTTGAACCCCCGTAATGTGAAACAAACATGATCAAGGATCCCGTATCCACCACCCATAAATGGGAGGCATATACCGCTAAACAAGTTTCAAAACAACTAGTGAGTGAGGATTACCTTTCTTTCCTTTCCTTTGGGATTGGAACAGTTGACCTCCAATGTCCTTTCTCCCCGCAATTAAAACATATTCCTTTTGGTCCTTTCTTGACACCCAACCAGCTAACCGCCTTTTTTCACTTTTCTTAGTGATGAGTTTGCTTTTGGTTCTCGACCACTTTCCTTTTCTTGAGACTTGCCTTCCAATCGCCTAGATCTCGAGAAAAGACTTTTGTCACCAATGCTTCGCCTTTTCTTTCCTAAATGCTTCTCTACTATCTCCAAGGCTTCTTGTAGATTATCCATAGTAAAAATGTGATCACTCATCACAAAACCACAAAGAAAAATCCATCAAGCTCCTTGGCGAGTAAGCAATGTAAATTCGATTTGGGCCTCATCACAATACTTAGTTCCGAGATAAGCTAGTTTTAGAAAATGGTGTTTGACTCGAGAACATGCTCCCTTCTGGTGTTCCTCACCCATTTTCAAATTTCCTAGCCACGTCGTCATTTTTAAACTGATCGATCATGCGGTCTTTTGTTAAAAACATTTCTTCAAGACTTTGCATAATTTCCGCAGCGGACTCAACACCTTCATGAATGTGTTTCAAATCATCAGACAGTGAAGTCAAGATTACACGTTTCATGGGTTCATTTGCCTGCTCCCAAATATTATACTCATGTCTTGCCGCATCAGATGATTCATCAGTAGGCTTACGTGGCTTGGGTACATCAAGAATCCAATAATGTTTTTGTGCAGGTAGGACAAAGCTCATATTTCGTTTCCAAATATTATAGTTTTCTCCAGTTAATTGGTGTTCTTTGAGTGTATATAACAGTGGATTAAAAGGTTGCGACATGATGAACTGAAATAAATAAAAACATGCATAAGCACAATTATATCACAAGGTTCGATCACATGCATCATATTAAAATCTCAAAAAAAAATATGAACATGCATCAACCAACATCTCAAAACAGTTTAAATAAGCCACGTGGGGTGGGTCATTATTTAAACACATTCAAGCAGGTTACAAACAAGAACAGTTACAAACCTTTAATATCCAGATTAATAGTTGGCTCCCACTTGACCAATATAAAATTGACAGGGAGTTTGGGGAAGTATATGCATATCAATTTTATACCTAAGTAATAACCATGATTAAATACAGGATTACTATTTTGCTTTGATCGAGCCTCGTGGGGAGGGTCATCGTCGCCACTAGTAATAACCCACAATCATCCGTTTGGAATTCATTCATGTGAATGCTATCTTTTGACCGTCCCCCATGGAATTTCTCCAAAAGAATTCACAAATAAATAAATCATGGAGGTCAAAAATTAATTCAATTTTATTATCCTAATAAAATTGTCAATTAATTATTTAAACATACTTAGTAATTTTGAAGGTGAGATTTTTCCATTTGGGCAACTCTCATGCAAACACATTTAAACAAATTAAATAAAGCATAAGATAACACAAATAAATCAAGCAAAACAGAAAAATAAACATATTGGGCACAAATTATCCAATTGTCATGGTTTGATTTTTCTTGACTTGATCTTCAAGAAACACGTCTCAATTTCTCACACTTTCGTTCTTCTCGAAAAATACTTCCGTCTCGGCGCCACGCCATACCTCAAATTTGCACGCCCGATCCAAAAACCACTTAACTAGAAACGACCTCGGCACCGCCCAAGGGAGCCGGCCAGCGCCCTTGATTTTGGCGGCGCGCAGCCACATCCTTTAATTCTTCGCCCGCGTCGCCGCCCCGTTCGCTTGTTCGATCCGTGCGTCTTGACGTGCGGCCTATTCCCGCCGTCCATCAAGCCCATGCCAGCCGGTACCCACGCCGATTACGGATTTTGTCCTTTAATTCTTCGTTCGAATTACAATTTATTTACAAAAATAAATAAACCTAGATCTAGACTAGTCTATTACATTGATCAAATCAAATAAGTCTAGTCTACTCGTGGATTTTCTCACGAGGCAAAAACAAATCCGAATCGAATCAATTAAAACCACAATTTATATGCATGCATAAATAAACACATTAAAATCCATGAAAATTGGATACCGCAAAAGCAATATATAACAGTTCTACTATCCAATTTCAAATTTAATGTCCACGAATTAAATTACAATTTTAAAAATTCAGAGCCTGAAACCGTGGCTCTGATACTGGGGCTTGTTGGGGAATGAGTTGCACAGATCTATTCGGGTGAATATTTAAATACAAATTTAATTCTTTAATTATTACTAGCATGAATTAATCCTATATTAATTCAAATAATAATTGCAACAACATATCATGCATATAAAAAAGCCAATGTGTAAAACCCACGATGCGGAATCTACGGGTTTACGTGAACGCATTCTCCTGATGGCAAAGGACTTCGGTTTGACGGACTAACCAAAAGGACTTCCCAAGTATTCCCTTAGCCCTTTTCTCAACTATCCTAAGGAAGGACACTTGTCGAACAATTAACAAAAAGAAAAAATAAACTTTGTTGCACCACCTTTGTGGATTTGCTATTTTTTCCAGCACATGGAATTGTACTTGGGAATGAAACAATCATCCCCTATTTATAGGAGAGGGGTGATCGAAATTTACAGTGAAAAATCAATGTGGGAAAAGACTTTTCTTGATCACCAAGAAATCTTGAATATATCTCCTATATTCTTTTTCCCATAATTAAAATATTCCACAAAAATCCCACCTCCTCTAATTATGGATTTTTTGAAAATTTAAAGATGCAAGATTCCAAGATTTGGATCTTCTTGAATTTATGAGATATTCTTGTATTTCAAGAAATACATATCTTCCATAATATCTTTTCAAGAAAATCAAGAAAATCTTTCTTGACCACTATATTTCAAAATTTTGAAATTCCTCAATGAATAACCAAGTGGGAGATTTCTTGAATTTAATGAGATAATCTTGTATTCCAAGAATACATATCTTCATTCCATAACAAAATTCAACGAAAAATCTTTCTCCTTTTATCCATAAATTTCTAAAATTTAGAGGAAAAATAAAGAACAATATTTATTTTATTTTAATCACCTTTTTTCGGTTATTGGACTATTTGTTGGGCTACTCAGGGGGCCTTTAGGAGAATTAAGATTGGACCTTCTAATGGACCTTGAATATCTAATATTGAGCCACAATATAATTCAAGCCCATAAATATTAATTAATCCCACTACATAATTAATATTGCACTATCCATCTTAACCCATATTACAAATCAATATGGCTCCGGGTCATTATTTCCGTGTTTAAGATTATCTAGCCCATTAATTAATTCAAGCCATTATTAAAATAAAACTCTAATTAATTAATATCTTTTATCCTTGGTCAAGGAACGGTTCAACATTATTATCTCATAGGTCCCGAAAATCGGGTTATGTGAATAATATTGCGTAAAAGTAGAGGGGAGGGGTGAATAGACTTCAGCAAAAAACTTTTCGTCTTGGTCGAGGTGTGAGAGCAGATACTTTGATCCCGAGTCGCGAAAAGTGAATCGATTTGGTCCGATAATTAACTTCTTGAACGCACAGCAACAGATCGGTTCGGTAACTATCGATTAAACCGATGTGTCTTGAAGCTTAAGTTTTACCTGTGTGAAAACCAACAGTATAAATCGATTCCAAGTTTTATCTTTTTAATCGATGATAGAAAAATATCAGTCCGATCGATCGAAGCTTGCGTCTTTCTCGATCTTAACTTAGAATGTATGCGCTTTTAAGATTGTGCGATGAGAGCGATTAATCAAAGCAAAGAAGGCACACAAGATTTATAAATGTTCGACAAACCAAATCCCACGTCCCACTCTTCCCTTTCACAAGGGCACCAACTTAACCAACTTAACCGACTTAACCGATTTGGACTTAGTTTAGTGTGTTAGTCCAACACAAGACACCAACAGATGTTTTTTAAGAGTTCTCACTCACCGATCCTTAAATCAAGATTAGAAACCCTAGATCGAATCTTGCTAAACAACTTATCCTAACTTGGGGTTTGGGTAAGATTGTTGAGGTTCCAACTATGAAATCTTTCCTCATGCATGTGCAGTTCTGATAAGCTAGATGAAAAGATTTCTTGCTAAGAACTTATGGGATGAACACAATATAAAATAAGCTTGTTGTAGTGTTCTTCGTATGAAAAATCGAACTATAGTTTGAGCTTCTTTGATTATTTTGTTTGTCCAAGCATTTCCGTGTTTCACTCAAGTGTGATCCCATATTTATAGACCTTGAGATCAAAGAGCCGTTGGAGAGCAATTTGAATCTCAGGCTATTTTAGGTAGACTTGCAGGCTTGATGTGACGTGCTTCAGGAACGGCATGGCTGAAAGCGTGAATGTGTATTTTATAGCCGTTTGAGAGAGCAACATCGAATCCCGCGAGTATCAGCTCTGTTCATACGTGTTTCTTCCTTATTGGATGGAAGCCTTGCTTTGCAGTGTTGTTCCTCCAACTAAGGTTGGTATTCTTCTTGTTTAGATCGCAGACGTATGATAAGATGAAACATCAGTTTTCATCTTATGAGTGACCGATCATCCCAAATCGATCGATCTACCCTAGAAGTCTTCGGCGCTGTTGACTTAGCTTCAACCGGTGACTCAAACCGATGTAGGTCTTCCGGTCTTATCTTCCGAAGTCATCCGATCTTCTAGTATTCGATGTTTGAGCTTCATGACTTCACCGAAGTTATCCGACTAGATCGCCTCGATCCGATCTTCCGCTCGGTTTAACGCTCGCCCCGGCTTGATATCGCCTTTCTTCCGATTCTTCTTCATTTGACCTATACATATTGAGTTCCCCCCTCAATATGTGACCTATCTATTACATCGCTTTTTCATATCAATCATTATCAACTGGTCTCCTATAGCAGTAATGTAAACATCAGTCAGCTAACAGGTCTGACTGGTCCTATTACATGTGTTTTTGGAACTTTCATCAAAACTATAAATTTCCCAACAATTTCCCCCTTTTTGATGAAACCAAAACACCTGAGAAACCAAACAGTTGATAAGTATAGAACAGTTAAAGAGCAAGTAATCAGAAGACAAAGAGATTTTGTCTTGGGATCAGAAAAATAAACTTTTCATTAGATATGTTGATTACATGTTACATCAGAAAAGTTTTGAATTTAAAAAGCAGCTGATCCCTAGACGTCTTCTGATTCTTCACTCCTTGGGCTTGTATCCTTCCTCGCATTTCTCTTTGGTCTTGTGGAACGTTGAAAATCGATAGAGTTTCCATTTGACATCAGTTGTCTGCACTTGATCAGTTATATGCGATTTGCTCAAGATGTCAAAGTAGAATCTCTCAAATGCCATCATCAAATGAGCCATCTGCCTTCTTCGAGTATACTAACAGATCATACTCTTGGCGAGATATCTTTACATTTATAAGCTTGGCCTCATTTTCCGAGATACTTGAAAAGTCCGAAATTTATTCTCAGAACGGCTTGAGGAACTCATCATCCGGTGATTCTTCTTTGGAACAAGATCAAGGACAAAGGCATCTAGAAGCCATTCACTTCGATCTTATTCCATTCCTCAAACCTCTTAGCGTGTCTGCAAGTAGCTTTTTAGTATGATCTCGTCGACTCTTGGTCGGCAACCGAGGTTCTCGTGCAATTTTCCAAATAATCCTTTCTTAGCCCTTGATTTGAACTTTATTTCAACCGCCTCGCGCTTGTGCCCGCTTTTTACGCCCCTTTTCTTCTTCACCATCCGCTCTTTGGACAATCTTACTGTTCTAGCTCCTTATCGGCAGATGTCGACTAGTCTTGCTTCCGTGACTTTCCCGGTCCGAGTAATCGGTCCAGATTTTGATGTCCCAAAGACCAAGCAGTTGACCTTTCTTGCAATTGAGCTTTGTCCATGGGCCTTATCCGTATGAATCGATCTTCGATGTGTCGGTTGGTTTCTCGATCCTTCCCCTTTTTGGTTTGATCAAAAAGCGCATTGAGGGGGAAGTTAGAGAGCCAAAGTTAATCGATAATGCGATTTAGATCATTAGCGTATAAACTCGAAGTTTGAGTTGTTAGATTCGAGCAGTTGTAATCACTCTGTCTTTGGCGGTTTCCATTATAGCGAGAGTGTCCAAATCATTTTGTCAAATTTCTCTTGTCGATAACTCGAGCCTTTTTCTCGGTGGCGTCGAAAAAAGATTGATTTTGATCCACTGTTTTGACTTGTCATCAAGCGATTTTTTGTAAGCTCGGCGGACATGGTGGTCATGGATTGGGAGAACCGATCTCTGATTGCCGATTTGTTTGAGACTAATTTGTCTCGATCGATTAGCACTCCTCAATCTCTTCTTTCGGAGATCTTTGAGACAAGATCGATCTCTGAAGTTGATCGATGGTGATTTGAGATGTAGGAATTGGATCCATCACATGATCGAAGTTCGATTGTTTTGTGCCTCCGGTGGTTGGTCGTGAACTGCGGCACCGTTCCACTTTCATCAGCGACTCTGCATTCTCCATTTCGGCGTCATTTACGGGAGCTTCTTGGCGATCTCGACTTTTCTTCTTCCGCAATTCCAACTTCACGTGGATCGAGCTTTCCGCAGTTTATCGATATGAGCTCACGGTGTGATCCCACTTTGCAGACCTCATATCGAAGTCAAAATCTGCGAACTCATCCGCACCACCCATCCGCTCAACAAGTAAGATAAGATCTCGAGAAGTTTTTAATCTGAGATCTCTCCAGTGAGGATCTCCATGACTTCTTCTCTCGAGCAGCGGGATGGGCGACCCAGTTGTGGATACGCCTCATCAATCTCTCGTTCAATTCTTAGTCCGACCATTTTTCCAATGATGGTCTTTGTTGATCTGGATCTGAGAATTATCCGCCCCGATTACATTTGGATGAGATGTGGAAGCTTCGTTGTGCTTGAGTCGGCGGAAGTTGTCTGATTGGTTCGACCTGCAGCCGGATCTGCCAGTAGTGGCGATTGATCTGGTTCAGTTCATGAAGCGTGAACTAGCGGAGAGAGATGCTCCGGCAGCCTTTAGTCTCGAAAGCGGTGAATCAACTTGAGGTTGAGGAGAAGGAGATTTATCGGTTTGTGCTTCTACCTCAGATCGTTCGGGCGAGCCCTCCGGGTTGAGAGGCTTGCTGTCGATTCTGTTCTTTGTTGCGCAACAGACCGTTTAAAGCTCTTTCTTCTTTCTTCTCGTCTCATCTTCTAGTGCTAGAGTCATGGTAGCTTGCTTTTTCTTTTGGCCTCTTCTCCGGCCTTCACCATTTTCGTTTTTTTTTCGTGGAGCAACCGGGTGTGGATGAAGCGGCTTCTTTCGCTCTTTCCTTTCTTGATTTTGTTGAGTGGGCTCCTTGTCATCGTCTGGTGGCCCATATATAACCAAGTTGATGAGAGGAAGGCATTGTAGGACTTCCGATCCATTCCGATTCCATTCGGGCCGCTTGCGCTTGTCCTTCAATATAACTCGCAACCTTGTTGAGATTGGCCGATTCTCTTTTTTCGAAAAGACACGCTTTGGATTCGTGACTCCAAATTTTTTCGTGTTCTTGAGCAAGATGGCTTTCAGAAGCCCGTGCCAATTGATGTTCTCGAGCCCCATCAATTATTAACGCCATCTTTGTACATTTTGGTGATGTGAGAGCATCTCGCTAAATGAGATTCCATGATCGTTCTTGTGAGAATGTCAAACAACGATCTGTACTTTCTTTTGAGCATTGGCACGATGAATCCGGCTTTCGATGTTTATCCGCCTCTCTTAAGAGCTCCTCTCGATTTCTTCGTCCTCATTCTCCTCCTTGGTGTGCGGTGAGATTAAGCCTTTTGGTAAAATTTGAACAGACGAGTGATGTCTGCATTTGTCAGTCTGATTTCTTCTCCGTTGACTGACGACATCAGTTCGTCTCCTGGTTTTTCTGTATCCACACTCAAATTCTGCAAGAATTGTAGTGCTTCATACTGCATCACTGGATTGCAGTGAGCAGAGCAATATGTTTCGATCCGGTATTTTCTTCAAAATTTGTTCCACCTCCATGGATTCGAATCCTCGGTGGTTCCAAACCGAACGAACTTATCCTCAAAAGATCTTCGTTGCGGTTCGCATAGTTGCACATGATCTTTCCTAGTCCATGAGTTGCCATCTACAGGTGAGATAGACTCATTAAATTTGTGCATAATCAATATCAATATCATACCGCGGAAAACAAGAGGCAATGAAGCATAAATTCCGAAAAAAAAACTTTTGAAAACAATGTTTTTAACGGAAAGAAAGATTCATCATTAAGCTTAAAAGAAAATATTACCGATTCAAATTTTCGTAGAAGATTTTGAACTCTAAGAAATCGTTTTGAAACGTAGAGAAAATTTGAAGTTGTTTTTCAGTGAAAATAATGCAAGTTTGTGAAACAGAAAAACTCTGGTGAGGTTTGATGAATCTTATATAGAGGCGGAGGGAACAATAAGACAAGATTTGGAAGATCAAACGTTTTGAAAAGATTATGCGCTCCAGATTTAAGCGGTTTTGATCGTAGGGTCGAAAAAACGCACGCATAAAAAACTTTTGGATTTAAAAGCACGATCAAATAGCGCTTAATACATGTACCCCACGTCCGCATTAAATGATTTGCAGAGTACACGTCACAAGGATAGTGGGTACAGTAAGGCAAATAATATCAGATACGATCCGATAAATAAGTAAAGAACAAGAGAAAAGAGATGCGTATCTGGTTGACTGATATTGTAATCAGTCAATATTACTTGTCAATGTTGATTCCACTTGTTGATCTTAATCATTCTGGCTTAAGCCTTAAGAAATTTCCCAACGGATCCTTTTCAACTGATCTTCTCCAGTTGATCGATTTGTTGAAACTTCAAGCTTAGCTGATCTTTCCTTGAGTACGTCTGATTTCCCTTTTGATCCTCCTTGATCAGTTGAAGTTCCCCCTTCAACTGATATTTCTGACATAGACTGATATATCTGATTTATTGGAGTTTCAAGCTCAGCTGATCTCTCTCATCTGATCATGCTCGTAAGTAATCAGATTTTGGTTGACCTCATCTGATTCTATTCAGATTAAGCCAATTCTTGGGATAAGTGTTACCGCCAAAACTTAGTCTTGAGTAGTAGCTTCTATTCCCTAAGTAGGCGTGATTTGACATGCGAAATATCGCCCGAATCTCTCGATATGTCAATCAACCGTAAATTTATCCAATTATCGATCAGCGTGATTTCTACGCTTGTCCCTTTTGATGCAAATTTCTGATAGGCTTCTTGAAATGGAAATTGCATTTGCATCCTTGCTTGGCCTCTATAAATTGGACCAATGTTTTTACACAACATCACCCATTCACCATACTTATCTTCTTTGTAAGAATCATGTATCTTGGTGAACCCTTGTTTCCTGAGACTTCCTAAAAACACTTTACACCCTTTTTATATGGTTTCACCTTCTCAAATCAACCCTTTGCATCCCTTATTGCTGTTTTCTTCATCATCTTCGATTTCACATACGATTGCTGCAAAACGCTTCTCTACCACCGGGGCGGATCTGCTGTTGCAACTGAGAAGACACTTCTCCTAACCGTATGCACCTTGTGTGTCTATCTGGATGACGTAACCAGAACCATCAGACTTAGTCTGGTATAAAATATGCAGCACATGTGCCCATGAGATCTGACGACCAACTCTTTGGCACACGTGCTCCATTTAACAGCTGGAGAGCCCTACTACTCTTCCTTTTAGGGCTCCAGGCTTAAGAATCCTATCAAGGCCGCTGTCGCTCCAGTTTTCTTGATCTTCAGCTTTTGCGACCGCCTTGGGATTCTGTTCTTTAAAGCCTCTCTCACCCCTTGTTAAGTGGGGGAAAATGAGAGTTTAAAATCTCTCTCTTTCCTTCACTTCTGGGGTTAGGATGAAGGTTTAGGGTTATAGGTTTAGGATTTTGGTTAACATTTATGTACTGACCTCCGGGTCTTCTTGTACTTGTAACTCGTAATGTAACCTCACCTTCGGGTTTTTATCAATGAAAAGTTCTGTTATTTCATCGTTGTGTAAATTCTCTTTTCTTATCGATTGTTAGCTCTTAATCTCTCGAATCTTTCTTGTTGAATATCAGCTAAATCGATTCACAAAGAAATACTATAACCAAATTGATTTAATCAGATAATCCTTTAAACTGAGCATTTTCCTTTAATCTGATAAACCTTGAATCTGATCAGTTCCTTTAAACTGATAGACTTTAAATCTGATAAACTAAAATCCGATCGATTCTTTCGATCCGGTAATGTAAGTCTGATCGATTTTTGCTTATCAGTCTCTTGAGATCAGTTAAGATACCAAACTCAACTGATTTCTCTCGATCTGGTTAGTCTCTTAACCAGCTAGTTCTGGAGAACATTCCATCAAACATTTTCGGTGACATTTCTCCAAGATCTAGAAGTCCTAGCTCATTGCATAAATCTCTGAATCTGATCTCAGCTAGTGGCTTGGTTAGAATATCGTAATTTTCCGTATATATCAAGATGAATCTTTTCCATTCTGATATTCTTCTTTTCAACGTGATCTCTTATAAAGTGGTGTCTGACATCCACATGCTTGCATCTTGTATGTAGAACCCGGATTCGAAAGTGATTGCAATAAGACTATTATCGCCACATATATAGGTACGTTTTTTAGCTACAATGTTGTAATCCTCAAATCGCCGATCGAGCTGCAGCGATTAGGAACAATGACTTCCTGCAACCATATATTCGCTCAGCTTGTAGATGTCGAATCGATGTTCCGCTTCTTTGAAAACCACGAGATCAGTTTACTTCCTAAGAACTGACATGTTCCTGAGGTTGATTTTCTGTCGATCTTGCAACCTCCATAATCAGAATCAGAATACCCACTAAGCTCTAGATTATCATCTGATGGGTAGAATAAACCAAGGTTTATTGTTCCCTTCAGATACTTAAGAATCCGCTTAGCTGCTTCTAGGTGGCTGATCATTGGATTTGCTTGAAATCTTGCACATACACCTACTGCAAAAGTGATATCTGGTCTGCTGGCAGTCAGGTATAATAGAGATCCAATGAGAGCCCTATATTCCTTCTGATTTGTTTTCGACCAAATTTCATCTAGATCCATCTTGAATCCAGTCATCATAGGAATTTTGGCTTCCTTACTATTTTGAACTCCAAACTTAGCCAATAGATTCCTAGTGTACTTTGCTTGGCAGATGAATATCCCTTCTGTACTTTGTTTAACTTGGAGACCTAGAAAGTAATTCATCTGACCCATCATGGACATCTCGAATTTCCCTTGCATCAGTTTGCTGAATCTTTCACATAGGCTCTTGTTAGAGATCCAAGATGATGTCGCCCACATAAATCAACCATCGTAATTTCTTCTCCATCTTCTATTCTCAATAAGGTTCTCCCTCCAATCGCCCTTTAGTGAACCCACTTTCAATCAAGAACTGAGAGAGTGTATCATACCAGGCTCACGGAGCCTGTTTCAGGCCATAAAGAGCTTTTCTTAAACGATACACTTGGTTGCCCTTTTCAAAGCCTGGAGGTTGTTCGACATAAACTTCCTCTGCTAGTACCCCGCTTAAGAAAGCACTTTTACGTCCATCCGATACACGATGAACCCTCTCAGGGAAGCATATGCCGAAAAGCTTGAATTAATGGCTTCAAAGGCGGCATCGGGTGCAAAGGTCTCATCGTAATCAATTCCTTCCGATTGAATACCCCTTAGCAACAAGTCTTGCCTTTATTTCTCGTGATAACATTTTTCTCATCTCTCTTGTTCTTGAAGATCCATTTCGTTGCCAATTACGTCTTGATGACCTGGGTCTGCGTCTACTAGTTCCCATACTTCATTTCTCTCGAATCGCTCCACTCCTCCTGCGTGGCTAGAATCCAGGTTTGCCTTGTAATGCTTCCTCTATTGTAGTTGGTTCCTTCATAGATGGAATAACAAACAATACATGGCACTTTCACCAACTGATGTCTAGTTTTAATTTTATCGACGGGTCTCCGATTATCGATCGGTTGGATGACCGGTTATCCGTGTCCTTCGCTCGATTTGCGCTCGGTTTTGAGAACATCGTCCGTTTCGATAAAATCTTATTACTAGCGATTGGGAGTGGTGCGTGGTTATGGTCCACTTGATAAGAACAAGTCTCGGTGATGTTGGACTCATCATGTGTCGATGTCCGTGCTTCGCGAGAACTTCAGTTTCCCCCAACCGGATGGTTCGATTCTTCTTATCTCGGTGAATCGACTTTTTCATCGACAGTTGTTCGTACCTTAGATCCGATTGATCCGGTGAATCGCCTAGATCCGGAATGTAAATTGATACGCTTCGATCCTTTTTCCTTGATCGTTAGTCGATCCATTTTCGAATATCGTTACGTAGATCGGTACTTTGTTGTTCGAGGCGATTTCTCTTGATCGGAAGATGCTTCATCAAAGGTTACATGGGGTGTTTCTTCCACAATTAGGGTTCGCTTTGTTGTAGACCCCGAAAGCTTTGCTAGATGAGGAATACCCTAGAAATATACCCTCATCGACTTGGCCTCAAAAGTCTTCAACCGACTTTTCCCATTATTGTGTATGAAACACTTGCGATCCAAAAAACATGGAAGTAAGAAACACGAGGTTTTCGCCTTTCCATAGTTCATAGGGTGTTTTGTAGTGAGCCTTAGTCGAGACATCCGTTTCAAGTATGGCATGCAAAGTGTTGATTATTCCGCCTGAAACGGTTTTGGTATCGCATGTTCAAATTAACATTGTTCGGCGAGAAATTCTTTTGAGAGTTCTGTTCCTCCGCAAACCTACTCCATTCATTTGGGCGTCCTCGCAAATTGATGTTTCATGTTTGATACCAAACTTAGAGCAAAAATCGCATAATAAAAGAGTTCGAAAATTTCGTACCTTTATCCGATCCGATTTTTACTACGACACCCTTCTTCATTTTTGTAATCTTCTTAACAAAATCGGGTATCTTGTTTGTCGCCTCATTCTTCTTATGTAAGAATATAACCTGTAAACTTGGAATAGTCATCCACGATTACGAGTGTATTTTATGTCCGTTGAGACTCGACCGTGTAACTGGTCCAAACAGATCCATATGAAGCAAATAGATGTTCTGGCCGGATCTTTGGTCCCGAAATTCCTTTGAATGAAGCTTTGACTGTTTTTCCTTCCGACATGCAAGACATGTCCGATCCTTTTGAGAACACTTCATTCGGAAGTCCTTCCACTAGAGACATCCTAGCTTTATCTTATTAAGAGTTTTAAAGTTCGGATGGCTCATTCTTTTTTGCGCGAGCCAACCGCTACTTTTGGAACTCTTAACAATCGTGCACGATTTCTTGGACAACTGCTCCAATCACCGTGTAGATCGTCCCTTTTCTTGAACCAAATTAGCAAAAAACTGTTGAAAGTGACTTCGATTCTTGATAGTGCATTGATCACGAGAACTCAACACCGAATCCGCTGTCGCAGAAATTGTGAAACCGATAATAGGTTGTGCTTCACCTTCGACATATGAGACTCCGCCATTTGTACATCATCATTCTCTAAGTTCAACCCTTTGGTGTAACCAAAGTTATCATCACCGAAGAGTACACGCGGGCCTTTCTGCTCTATGTAGGAACCGAGGAGATGTTTGCTTCGGTCATGTGCCTTGAGCATCCACTATCGATGTACCGGATAGTTGCTTGCACACCTCCTTTGTTGGCGGACCCACGAACCCGCAATCGATCGGGCTTTAGGTACCCTTTTCTGATTGGGTCCCGAGGGTTAGGTTTGGATTTGGGGATCCATACAAACAGAAAGCACTTCTATTGTGATCATCGATCGAGAAGGCCCCGATTTGTCTCCCATACTGTCAACATAATCATACTTATCCTTATATGCTTTCTCGATTTGTATGATTACTTGTGTGAACCTTGGATGACTTAGAAGACTTATGATTTAACTTTTTTCAAATTTGTCTTCTTTTTTATCCAAAGTGGTTCAAAAAGCTGACCCTAAATTTCGACTATAGGGGTAGGTACGATTTCTACCATCAAAAGATTCATATCCTTTTCGATAGATGGTTTTCGCAGCCATTACGAAGCATGCTTATTAGGCAAATGACCTTTGACCGGGTCTCGATTAGACTTCCCTTTTTGTAGGTTATCTTTTTCGATTCTCGATCTGTTGATCGGGTTGAGGTCTCTTCGTAAGAACCGGTTCTTCCGCTGATTCCTACCGATGCTTTTTACCAGTTGGGGTCCATTTTCGCTCCTTTACGGTTAGGCACTTGCCTTTTACCGCTCAACCGGTCTCTTACCCCTATTAGATACAAGTTTAGCTTTTGGTGTATCTTTTTTCGTAAATTGGCCCGATTACACCTTTTCGAGATGAATCACCGGGCTTTTTGAGGATGTGGAGGGTTTCTCATAGCCAAGTCCCTCCTTATCAATCTTTATTCAAAAATAGGCGTTCATGTCTTTAATCGGTTTGAGATGATTTTGAAAAAACATCTATTTTCTTACGCAGATTATCCTCGAGGATTTCGGACTTTCATGCATTCGGAATAGCTCATCGAATTTTGCTTGCAAGATTTTGAAGTCATCACTTGTCAGATATGTTAATTGCCATCGATCTTTGATCTCTTTTCTTTCGATCGAAGCTTTAACCCGAGAATTTTAAATTCTCGCCACCTTCGGCGGTTTTATTGATCTAAGTTCGAGAGCTTTTTCTGAATCATTTTCTTGACAAGTGATTATTTACAGTCCTCGACTTATCATTCTCGGCTTCCACAATAGCATAAGTTTCTACCTGCATTGGAGATCTTCAAGCAATTGCTCTGAGTAGAGCTGCAGGTCAATCTCCCCAAAGAAAAAGCTAATGATATGGAGTGTAAAGCGAACGAAGCGGGTTTGGAGGTTACCTCGGACCGGTCCTCCCGGCCATCGAGCGAGAGTTCATCATCGTCGGACGAGAATATCGATCTTCATTTTCATAGAAGTCAACGACAATCTTGTCGGTAAGTCTTCTCTGAGGATATCCGGAGTCCTCGGAGGCGATATGGGAATCGTCAATTCTGGACGTGACGGCAACCATGGCTCTTAAATCTCTATAGCGTTGCTCTCTTTTGTTCTCTTTTCTTCCCTCTCTCTCTCCGTCAGTGCAGGCGATCTGTTTATAGTGACACGCTTCTCACACCGCTTGAAGCACGCCCTTGATCCACCGCTTCCTTTCCTTCCGTGAATCACTCCGGCTCATATGACCTATCGGGTGATTTCCCTTTCCGATAGTAATCCCCGAGTTTCTTCTATCCGATTGGTTATCTCTTCCTTCCTTCGGGTCGACTATCTCTTTCCCTTTTCATCTCAGGGATCCCTCCGATCATCGATTCGGTTCTTCTCGAGATCTATTGTCCGATCTCCTATCTCGCCCTCGGCTATGTTGATAGTCCTTATAAAATCTTCGATACTTACCAAGTTGTATGTCCGACTTCTCAAGCTTCCCCGTAAAGCAAAGCGATCCGCTTACGGCCGACTTAATATATTTCCAATGGGTTCATTGGCCTTTGTTCTGCCATTGGTTGCCTTGAAAAGCAAGCGATTTTTGAAGTCGAGGTTTCAAAGAGGACCTCGTCTTCATCGACTTGACCTCTTTCAATCAGTCGAACTTCGTGAGCTTTAAGACTCAAGAACAAGCTACTAGGTTTCATTCTTGAAATGTCCCGGCAATCTTTGATTCTGGTGACCTTCATGTCCCACTTCTTGGTGAGAGACCTTAGGATCTTATAGTTGATATCTTTATCGACATCTCTACCAAGTTCTCGAAGCTTGTTTATAGACATTGTAATTCTTCCATCGAGTTAGTTGATGGTTTCGTTAGGCAAAGATCTTGGGTTTCTCGAACTTCACCAGCCGCTTGAAGACGGTTGTTTTTTATCCGCTTCATTTCCTCGCAGATCTCAAATTGGTATCCCATTTGCTTTCGCAGATTTGAGATACTTAATCTTTTCTTTGGTGACCTTATCCATTGTCTTCATGATGATATGTCTTGCAATGGTGTCCAGAGTATGCGCTTTTCTTTCTTCTTGTGTCCATCGTATTGGGCTTTTTTCGTATAAGACTTCCCCTGCGGAAAGTCCGGATCTCCTCCGATCGCAGGATTGTCGTAGTAAATGATGATGGGTCCTCTCGATGACTTCCATCATTCTCGCCAATTTGATCGAGCCTAGATGGTTGGACATATATATGGCCCAATCTGCATACTCATCAATTGAGAACTTCGGGCAGATCATGATACATACCCGGACGTGTTATCCATGCCGAGTGATTTTGGAAAATGAATGAGTTTTAAAAACGGTTTTTCAAGATCGATTCGGTTGACCACAATGACGCGCAGAGTCAAGTGGTCGGAAGAACCAACCGCTCTCGATACCACTTGTAGGTCCCGCAGGTTATGTGAGGGCGTAAGTCTAGAGGGGAGGGGGTGAATAGACTTCAAAAAACTTTTTTCGTCGCAGATCAAAAAGTGAGCAGATAGCCCGATCGAGTCGCGAGTGAATCGGTTTGGTCCGATAGCCAACTTATCGAACGCCGAAAAACAGATCGATTCGGTAAATCATCGATTAACCGATGTGTCTTGAAGCTTAAGTTTTACCCGTGTGAAAACCAATTTGTATAAATCGATTCCAAGTTTTATCTTTTAATCGATGACGTAAATATCAAACCGATCGATCGGCTTGGTGTCGTCGATCTTAACTTAGAATGTATGCGCTTTAAGATTGTGCGATGTGAGAGCAGCTTAATCAAAGCAAAGAAGGCACACAAGATTTATAGTGGTTCGGACAAACCAAATTCCCTACGTCCCACTCTTCCCTTTCACAAGGGCACCAACTTAACCAACTTAACCGACTTAACCGATCGATTTAGTTTAGTGTGTTAGTCCAACACAAGACACCAACAGATGTTTTAAGAGTTCTCACTCAACCGATCCTGTAAATCAAGATTAGAAACCCTAGATCGAATCTTGCTAAACAACTTATCCTAACTTGGGGTTTGGGTAAGATTGTTGAGGTTCCAACTATGAAATCTTTCCTCATGCATAATGCTGTTCTCGATAGCTAGATGAAAAGATTTCTTGCTAAGAACTTATGGGATGAACACAATATAAAATAAGCTTGTTGTAGTGTTCTTCGTATGAAAATCGACTATAGTTTGAGCTTCTTGATTATTTTGTTTGTCCAAGCATTTTCGTGTTTCACTCAAGTGTGATCCCATATTTATAGACCTTGAGATCAAAGAGCCGTTGGAGAGCAATTTGAATCTCGGGCTATTTTAGTAGAACTTGCGGGCTTGATGTGGCGTCTTCAGAAATCGGCATGACGTAAAGAATGTGTATTTTATAAATTGTTTGAGAGAGCAACATCGAATCCCGCGAGTATCGCTCTGCTCATACGTGTTTCTTCCTTATTGGATGGAAGCCTTGCTTTGCGGTGTTGTTCCTCCAACTAAGGTTGGTATTCTTCTTGTTTAGATCGCGACGTATGATAAGATGAAACATCGGTTTCATCTTATGAGTCGACCTTGATCGTCTGGTAATCGATCTACTACGATAGAGTCTTCTGGCGCTGTTGACTTAGCTTCAACCGGGCCGACCAGCCGATGTAGGTCTTCCGGTCTTATCTTCCGGAAGTCATCCTCGATCTTCTAGTATTCGATGTTTGAGCTTCATGACTTCACCGAAGTTATCCGACTAGATCGATTCGATCCGATCTTCCGCTCGGGTTTAACGTTCCGCCTCGCTTTGATATCGACTTTCTTCCGATTCTTCTTCAGATTCGACCTATACATATTGAGTTCCCCCCCTCAATATGTGACCTATCTATTACATCGGTTTTTCTATACAATCATTATCAACCGGGTCTCCTATAGCAAGAATGTAAACATCGATCGATAACAGTCCGACCGGGTCCTATTACATGTGTTTTTGGAACTTTCATCAAAACTATAAATTTCCCAACATTATCCATACCGAAAACTAATTCCACTTGCAAGATTTGGTATGATAAAGCTTATGAACCTCCCAAGGGCAAATCGAAAAGTCGTGATTGCACACACGATTCTTCAGATTAAATCTTAGCAATCACACGTGACCAATAATATTTCCCAAGATAAAAAGTATTGAATCTCATTGATTCGCTACCCATGATAAGTCAAAGCAATAGTTACCAATCCCAAGTGATCCTATTTAAGGGGATTTAAGATTAAGAAACAACGAACCATCGAGGTCTAATTCTTCCTTGTTCAGCCAAAGAATTTATCCTCCTCAGAGGTCCTATTCAAAGGCATCGGTCATGCACTAGTGTAATCTCTTGGTCAAGACAAACCAATCTGAGCCTTACACCTCAACCTTTCGCGATGGGTTGTTCATTTCCATCTAGGTCGTGAATGGCGACTTTTAGTTACAAAGGACATTAATTCAATCTTCGTGATCCGTATCACTAAATTAACTACAATGTAACACGCATTTAATTATTGAATGCTTTATGTAGTAAATATATGCAACATTCAATCATATTTAAAACATCGATGATAAACAATTTATTTCAAAGAAAATAAGTCCGAAAATTCAGCCGATTATACAAAGTAAAAAGCATACTTTTCAAGATAATCCCAACACTGCTCATCCCAAGCCATTTTTCCTTCTTTATTCATCCGATTTTCCACCATTACCTATATTCGCTCCAAACACAGAATCGGCCACCGGGTTGCCGGAGAGTAATTTTGTAAATCATGGCTTGTGGCGCCAAAGTTTTTTCGGTCAGCTTAAATCGGGCGTGTTTCTTTATTTACCGGGTCCACAACTCGGCTGTGATGAACAAATCACACACAAAAAACGAGTTATCAAATCGGTTTCAAAGATCCGTTGTTTCAACTGGTGAGATATCATTACAATGCTCAATAAATGACCGAGTTCAGGATCGATTCAGCCGACGAGCTCTTCAGATATTTCAAAAATCTAGCATTAATCGAATTTCTCCAATGTCAAGCCCTCAACTTGTCCGAGAATCGAAGATACCGACTTCTCAAAGTTGTCTCCAAAGCCCTCAGATGTGTCGAAAGCATCGAGCATAACAATTACTGGTTAAAGTCTTCGTGATGTCTGAGCCCTCAGGATGTCTGAGCATCGAGCATACATCACCCCCCGTGCCACTTTGACTCAAAGGCTATCTGATTTTTCTCCCCCCGATCCGACATTGTTTGTTGATCAGATCAACATTTTTTCAGGATCCATTTTGCTCGGTTAGTCTGGCGAACATACCTGTTTGCTCGGTAGGCTGGTTAAATAACCTTGATTGGTAAATGGCAAGCTGGCGAACAAAACTTACTTCATAGGCGAGCATATTCGCATGGTTGACAAGTGGCGAGCTAGCGAACAAACTTGTTTGGTCGGCAAGCGGCGAGCACACTTGTTCATCGAGCATGATTATTTTAATAGTTGGATATTACACGTGTTTCTCTTACGTGTTCGATTAATGTTGAATAATTATATCGAACACAACAAGTTTAATTGTTGTTATATGTTAGGATTAATTGTTGTTTGATTAGATTGTGGTTAATTGGTTGTCAATCTGTGTGTTGTTTCACTCAAAAGTATTAGTTGTTTGTTTCACTCAAAAGTATTAGTTGTTTCATTTAAAAGTATTAGGTGTTTCATTAAAAGGTAATATTAGTTGTTTCATAAAAAAAGTATTTGGTGTTTCATTCATAGGTATTAGTTATTTCATTCAAAGGTATTAGTTGTTTCATAATAAGGTATTAAGTGTTTATTCAAAGGAATTAGTTGTTTCATTAATAAAAAAGTATTAGGTGTTTCATTCAAAGGTATTAGTTATTTCATTAAAAGGTAGTTGTTTCATAATAAGATATTAGGTGTTTCATTCAAAGGTATTAGTTATTTTTTTCATAATAAGATATTAGGTGTTTCATTCAAAGGTATTAGTTGTTTCTTTAAAAAGTATTAGACGTTTCATTCAAAGGTATTAGTTGTTTCATTCAAAAGTATTGTTGTTAGTGTGTGATTAATGTTGGTTTAATTATATTGTTGTTAGTAGCTTGGATTAATTGTTGTTAGTACATGGCTTGAATTAATTTTTGTGTGTTTCTTTATTTAGATGATTAATGATGGTACATTAGAATACATTAGAAAATTAAAATGAATGTAGATTAAGTATAGTTAGGTATGCTTTTAGGTTTAATACTTTAAGATACATTGTCTTGAGAAACAGTCTTCATATTGTCTTTCCTATAGGCATTAATTTGTAGCTAGTTCTATATGGGTCGAAAGTGGGTTCGAGCAGATCGATTATCAGATAAGTATAGAAATGGGGTGGAAGAATTTTGTAATCATGCAATTAGACACTGCACCGACCCTCGGTACATTCCATGTCCGTGTTGGAAATGTATGAATGGAAAAATCGTTAGAGGTCGAGAAAGTTTGTTTCACCACTTGATGATTCACGGTATTGATAAAACATATACCGTTTGGACATATCATGGTGAGAGAAGAGATGAATGTAGCTCAAGCAGCCTAGAAACTGACTTTAGGTTTGAAGATACAGTGGATGCGAATATTTTTGATGATGTACCGACTGTTGATACATCGAGTGGGGATGACGATGATCTGCGAGATCACCCTTATATGTCAGAGAAGTTAAGGGATTCTGCTGGATAACCACTGTGGCCCGGGTGTAAGAAGGCAACAAAACTGTCAGCTGTGTTGATATTGTTCAACCTAAAAGCAGCTCACCAATTGTCTGATGCGTGCTTCACAAATATGCTGGAAGCAGTTAGTGATCTATTGCCTGATGGAAATGTACTGCCTACGAGAGCATATGATGCTAAACAAATGCTCAAGTCCATCGGATTAACACATCAGAAAATTCATGCTTGTCCGGGTGATTGTATCTTATTTCGGAAGGAGTATGCAGAACTCGATGAATGTCCCAAGTGTGGGGAGAAGCGATATAAGAAAAATAAATCTCCCGCGAAGGTGATGTGGTACTTTCCGATAATACCAAGATTCAGAAGAATGTATAGTAGCTTTGTGGATGCTAGAAATTTAACTTGGCATCATGATGATAGGATCAAAGATGGAATGCTAAGACACCCTGCTGATTCAACCCAGTGGAAGACATTCGATGTCAGACATCCAGAATTTGGCAATGAGCCACGACACTTGTGTCTTGCACTCTCAACTGACGGAATGAATCCATTCGGTATCCAAAGTACCAACCACAATACATGGCCAATGATACTGTTAGTTTATAATCTTTCACCCGAGTTGTGCATGAAGCGCACTTACATGATGTTGTCTATGTTGATATCAGGACCCAAACAACCTGGTAACGATATAGATGTATATCTGGCTCCTTTGATAGAGGACTTGACGCTCCTGTGGGATGAGGGTGTCGATGTGTACGATGCTTGCAGAAAGGAGAATTTCAAGTTGAAGGTCATGCTGTTTGGAACTATCAATGCCTTTCCTGCTTACGGGAATCTACGCCCGTACCAGAGAATAATTATCGATGAGGATGAATATGGCAATCTGAATCTTGTTAACATTTATGGTCATGAACAAGAAAAGTCAACCAAAAAAAGAAAAAAGAAAAACAAGTGCTAAAAAGAAATGTACGACTTTATTGAATGTTGTTTGTTTTGCTTTATTGAATGTTATTTCTTCTGCTTCCTTAAATATTGTTTGTTTTTTGTTTATTAAATGTTGTTTCTTCTCGCTTCTGAGGATCATGTCTTTATCTCGCCACATCCCTGGAGATGATGATGGAGTACATTTAGGAGATCATGGTGGAGATTATGATGGAGATCATGGTGTTGATGATCGACATCATACTGATGACTTGAGACAGAGTGACACTTCTGCTCCCACCACTAGCAGCTCTGGGGATAAGCGTAGTAGAGGTATAGTCACGATGGCTTCTATTAAGAGGGCTCAGAAAGCAAGGGGAAACAAGTCGCGAGGTAATTTTATTACAATTGAATGTTGAAATTGTAATTATATTGATTGATCGTCAATCTAATTAAATAATATGTTATTGCGCTTATCATTCAATGAGTATGGGCGGTGCACCCAAAAGCAGAGTGAGACGTTGTCTTTCTACCTTGAGTCAGAGTCGCGATAATCCCTATCGTCTTTATATCTAAGGACCCGATGTGGCGACAAATTGACTTCTTTGAAGGAAAGATTATGGGATGAACTTTTGGTATGTTAATTATATATATGCTTATTGAAAGTTGTTGGATGATTACTAAATTTACTACATTGTTATGTTATATCGTCTGAGTACATTTCTCGCCCTTGATTATTCAAAGAAGAAGCAAATATTGTCGCAAGCTGGAGTATTGACCAAGAATTTTCGAGCTTGGCTGAGAAGTCAAGCACGAGATCCGGATACTGGTCTTTACTCGGCTAGTCCGCTTTGGCGATATCGAATTGCCTGCGGTGGCCCCATCTTTGGGAGGAGTTTATCGACGATCTATGGATGATGAGTTCGAGTAAAAATTGATCAATATCATTTAATGCCCTATGCTTTTCAGTTGTTTATCGATTTATATTACAAATTGTAGTCAATGGTGAGAAAAAAATCGCAAAACAAGCCAAGTCGATGGAGGCGCGATATCGTGGATCGAACAAAGGTTATGCACGATAAGAGAAAAAATCAAAGGTGAGATCAAAATCCTAACATTTAATTTTGTTTATATATTCACTTTTAATATATCTAATAAGGGACACGTTAATGACTATCATAGAAAGAAAAAAAAAAAAGTTGGAGAGAGTGAGCCTGCTTTTTTTACCGCTTTTGAGTTATTTCAAACTACCGTAAAGACTCGACACGGGGATATTCCCGATTCCAAAGGCACAACGATCATCGGGAAGAAGGGGTAAGCTATCCATTAATTTGTCTTTGAATTACAAACTATTATTTCTAAACAAATGATTAAATAATAATCTTTTGTTATTCGGGAAGCGATATCTCGCACTACATGACGCTCAAGACATCCGGGCTTTGTCGATCCCCGATGATCTACTTGATTTGCTATAGGTCGTCGAGAGCATCCCTACCGCTTACTTTAGTGTGTTGGATATGGCGTGACGAAGTCATCATTGGCCATGTTACCTGCTTTTCAAGCCATGAATATGCATGTGGGTATACTTACGGAACAGGTTACCCAGATGGCTAAAGAGTTGGAACAGATGAGGTCCTACAGACGGTCGCATCACGGAATGTCCTCGAGTGGAGCAAGCTGTGAAAATAGTGTCACTGATGCTATGTTTTCGGCTAATGCTAGGGACGATTTTATTGAGGCACTTCAAAACGACGTCCCGCCGGTATCAGATGTGTCTCACATTTATTTTAATTAAAGACTAGTATATATATTAAAATTTTCTAACTAAATATCTTATTCGAACAGTCACCGACCTCAAGTTATCTTTATTTGGAGGATCCTACTCGGTTGGTGGCTACAGGAACATTGCTCAATAACTCCGATGGAGTTATTCATGGTAGTCCCATCACTCCTGGTTTCGTGTCGAAGAAAAGGATTCACCGGTGCCTAAACCAATTGATGATGTTGTCACAGTCGGAACAGCGGTTGGGCACTTCATCTAATGGCCGTCCAACTTGGTCTCTCTCACCATGAAGGTAAATTTAATATATGTTATTAAAGTTTATTATCTTATTTATCGTTCTAAATAATGTTGCAAATTGATTGTAGAAACTGCCGACACCACAAAAGCCTAAACAGAAATCAAAGGGTGTCGCAGCCAGTCAGCGGGAGATAACGAGAGACTCCACTATTGGTGATCTTAGACTTGGTTATCCCTTGCCTAGAGACTTAGATCATGACTACACCGTATAGAATACGGTGCAAGTGATAGTGGAGTCCTCTGATTTCAATATGATCACAGTTCCTATGAATGCTTACTTTCATCGGAATTCTATTGAATAATACATCGCTCGGGAGCATGTTATTGAAGTCGTGAACGACCAGTGGTTGAGTGCAACGAGCATAGCCTTTTACCTCAGGTATGTGTTTACTAATTAATTCTCAGTATTTACTTTCTATATAGTTTAATTTTCAAATTAAATATTAATTAGCGTATATATGTTGGTTAAAGATATTTGGGTGAGGTATATCTCTCCAGAGATCCTCGAGCATGTGGAATGTATTCCTTCGTCTCCCCCCAAGTGTCTTGCTTAATGGCTGGTAGGGGACAGACCATGGAGTGGTTAGTTTCTCATATGCTGAGTTATACTGACAGAGATCATCTCATTTTTTGGTCAACAAATGTGGGGTGAGTACAATAAACATTTCGTTAAAATTTATATTCATAATATATATGATATTTGCACATATGCTAAATTTACACATAATTTTAATATATAGGAATCATTGGGTGTTGGTCGCCATAAATATGATCACATTAAATGTTTATTTTATGGATCTAGCTGCGAATGGGTTGGCTTCAAATCGACCTGACCTCACTTCGTACATGGAAGCGTAAGTTCATTTTTAGTATTATAATATAATGATTTATTTTACTTATTAAAATTATGCATATTTAATCTAACTTTATTTTTTAATTCTAATAATAATAGTGTGATGACGATGTATTGGAGTCGCCTTCCTAATCAAGGCTCAAGAGCTAATTTCAATAAAGTGAGCTGGAATAATGTTAAGGTAAGTTATCAAATTAATATAAAATAATTATAATTGTAATATGTGATTATAATTGCTAATCAACAGGTACCGAGGCAACGAGATAGTGATCACTGTGGACATTTTGTGTGCTGTTATATTGAAGATATAATATGCGCTTCTCAAAAGGCGGTTCCTATCAACGTAAGTCAATTTATCGATTTATTTAAATTATTATTAATTGAATAAAAATTCATCCTATATATCTAACTATATTGATTAATTGATCGTTAATTGTTTGCAGTTTGTCTATGATCGTCCGGTCAAGTCTTACTCCAAACAAAGAATGAACAAATGGAAAATGGATTGGACAGGGTACCTTTACAATATATTCTTTTATAATTATAGATAGAGTGGGATAACTTTTGGTAGCATATTACTTATATATATATTTGTATTGATATACTTCATGCATGTTTTAATTTGTTGTATTGGACGGATATTTATTTCATGATGTGTATGCGTTTATTAATTTATTTGATGTTTTGGTATTAATTGGACGTATATATATTATCGTGTGGTATAAAATTTGGTTTTTAGTTTTGGTTTTGGTTTTATATTAACAGGATTTTAAAAATATAAATTAAAATTTTAAAAAAAATATTGACAAATGTTTTTTAAATCGGTCCCAAGTGTATTTATATATAAAAATTAAAAAAGGGTAAGAGAGCGGTTGTAAAACCCCATTGTCAGTGAATATTCTTGACAAAGGGTTACAAACCCATTGCCTAAGTTTTAAACTTGCAATGCGGTTAAAAACCGCTGTCTTAGTGCAATATCTTGGACAACGATTTTTTATCAGCTGTCCAAGCTTGAACATCTGTTACTTGGAGAGCTGTTATAACCGCTCTCCAAGGTCATTTTAACAGCTCTCCAAACCCAAATCTGTATTAGTGAGTGGTAATCAATCTGTATATGCTTTGTCTTTTCATGCAGGACAGGATTATGAGCAATACAAAAGGTTGTTCTACTGTCTGTATAGATGATAGCAGGTTGTGGATGTTGAATTTTGAGGTCCTTCAAGATGTATAGTACCCATTGGACTTCAGAGGTTGTTGTTCCCATTGCTCTATACTCACTTTCTGCTGATGATTTGCTTACTGTGGACTGTTTCTTGGATTTCCATGAGATTAAAGAATCTCCAAGATATAGAGCAAAACTTGTGATGCTTCTTCTAGTGTCTTCACATCTGGCACAATCTGCATCTGTGAAGGCTTGGAGTTTGAAACTATTCTGACTGCTTGTACAAAATACCTTGACCAACAGTGGTTTTTAAGTACCTTAATAACCTGTGCACTGCAGCTAAGTGAGACTTGTTAGGCTTACTCATATATTGAGTAAGTTTTTGTATGGCATAGGATAAATCAGGTCTAGTTATAGTAAGATATAAAAGCTTACCCACCAACCTTCTATATTCAGAGGGATCATCCAGTGGAGGATCATCAAAATGTGTAAAACTCTGTTTAGAGTCCATAGGTGTTGTTCATGGCCTACTGCCCAAATAATCACTATCATGCAGAAGATCAAGAGCATACTTTCTTTGGCATAACTGTATGCCTTGAGTACTTCTAGCTAGTTCAATACCAAGAATGTATTTTAATTCACCAAGATCTTTTATAGTGAATTTATCATGTAATATGGATTTGACATTGTTTATTTCTGACATACTATCACCAGCAAGAATGATGTCATCCACATAACAAAGTAAAACAGTGAAAGAATTTGATGTCTCTTTCGTAAATAGAGATGTATCAGCTGAAGATTGAATGAAACCATATGCAATAAGAGTATCTGACAGTTTTGTAAACCATTGCTTAGATGCATGCTTTAAACCATATAAGCTTTTGTTAAGCTTGCAAACTCTTGTATCATTTTCAGAACAATAACCAGGGGGAGGGGTCATATATACTTCCTCAGACAAATCCCCATGTAAAAAATCATTGTTAACATCACATTGATGCAAATGCCATTGTTTTGCAACATAAACAACTAACAAAATTCTCACAGATGTAATTTTGGCAACAAGTGAGAATGTGTCAAAATAATCAACACCCTCTTGTTGTGTGTAGCCTTTTGCAACTAACCTGGCCTTGTACCTTTCAATAGTACCATCAGCCTTAAACTTTATCTTATAAACCCATTTACAACCAATTGGATGTTTATTAGGGGATAGGGGTACAAGTGACCATGTATTTGTTCTTTCAAGAGCACTAATTTCAGAAGCCACGACTTTCTGCCAATTTTCATGTATGCATGCTTGCTTGTAAGTTTTAGGCTCAGTGAGCTGTGAAATAGATGCAATAAAATGCTGATATGAACTAGATAATTGCTTAGTAGATAAGAAATCAGAAATAGGGTAACTGACACCAGAATCAACATATAAGTTTGTTGTATTTGCTTGTTCTGAATTGTTATGTTGTAAAGAACCAGGAAGAGTTGTTTTGTACACTTGCAAATATGCATGTATAGCCTTAGATATGGAAGATCTTCTAAGCTCAGCATTATTCAGTGATGTAGAATCTGATGGTGTAGGATCAAGAATAGGAGGAACAACTGTATGTTGTTCAGTTGGTGTCTCATGGATGTTATCAGGACTGGAACTCTCATGATTGTCAGCACTATTCTCATGATTGTGAATGTGAGTGAAATCATTTATAAACAACAAATCATCAACAAGATTATCATGTTGAACAGAAATATTTTTGCATAATTTCTCAATAATACTGTTCATACCAGATTTATCAGAAAAAGGATAAACATTCTCATAAAATTTCACATCCCTTGAGTTAAAAACTTTTCCAGTGGTAAGACTCAATAACTTATATCCTTTGGTGCCCAAGGGATAACCCAATAAAACACACTTCATGGCCCTTGGGTCAAATTTCTGTCTATGAGCAGACAAAGTAGAAGCAAAACATAAACTTCCAAAATTTCTGAGGTGTGAATAGTCAGGTACTTTATTGTATAACACCTCAAAGAGAGTTTTGTGATTTAAAACTATAGAAGGAGTTCTATTTATGAGATGAGCAACAGTTAATACACAATAATTCCAATATCTCAAGGGCAAACCAGATTGAAATAATAATGATCTAGCATCTTGTAAAAGATATTGATGTTTCCTTTCCACAATTCCATTTTGTTGGGGAGTTTCTACACAAGAAGTTTGGTGTAGAATTCCCAAATTGTGGTAAAAATCAGTTAACAAAAACTCAGTCCCATTATCACTTCTAATGACCTTAATTTTAACATTAAATTGAGTATGCACCATATTGTAAATTTTTTCCAAACAAGACTTCACAACAGACTTATGTTTCAACAAATAAATCCATGTACATCTGCTGTAATCATCTACTATAGTCAGAAAAAACTTGAAACCACCATGAGATTCAATAGAAAAGAGGCCCCATATATTGTTGGGAAATTAGGGGTGTCGGGATCTATTCGAGATAATTTTAAATACATATTTAAATTAATCAATTAATTACTAACATGAATTAATCCTAAATCTATTCAACATAATAATTAATAAGCGAATAAACAACACGCGTACACGTAATCCACGTAAATCCTAAGCATGCGGAATCTAGGAGTTACGAGATTACTAACCTCTTGTAGAGACGACTGATGAGACAATGGATCAACCCAAAGAGCCTTCCCAAATATGTCCCATGTCCACGAACGCAATCCGGTGGGAGGATTCACACGAACGATTTTAATAAGAGGGAAAACCAAAAATCTTTTGCCACCACCTTTGTGGATTTCTAATATTTCCAACACATGGAATTGCAGTTGGGAATGAAAAATTCATCCCCTATTTATAGGGAGGAGGGGGGGCCGATTTTTAGGTCAAGAAATTAAGGGAGAAAATCTTTTCTTGGTCTCCAAGAAATCTTGAATATATCTCCTATATTCTTTTCTCCTTAATTAAATTTTCCATAAAAATCTCTTCCCCTATTTATCCCTAATTTTCGAAAATAACAAGGAAAAAAGAATCAAGATTTGACTTCTTGAATTTATGGGATAATTATGTATTCCTACAATACTTATCTCTTTCAATAAAATATCTACAAGAAAATCAAGACAATCTTTTCTTCCTTTTTCCTACATATTTTTCGAAAATATTCATAGAAATATTAGACAAATTATTTTCTTCTCTCTTTTATTAACTGGACTTTATTTTGGGCTATTTGAGGGGCTTTTAGGAGAATTAAGATTGGACCTCCAATGGACTATGAAGCTATAATATTGGGTCAAATATTATTCAAAGTCCATTAATATTAATTTATTCCACTATAAAATTAATATTGAACTATCCATCTTAACCCATATTACGACTTTATTATAATATGGCTCCCGGTCATTATTTCCCGTGTCTAAGATTATTTTAGTCCATTAATTAATTAAGCCACTGAACAAGCTTTATATTAATTAATATCTTTATCCTTGGAGTAAAGACAGCTCAACATTATTATCCATACCGGAAATAAATTTCCACTTGCAAGATTTGGTATGATAAAGGTTCTGAGCCCACCAAGGGGACAAATCAAACAAGAAGTACTTGCACACGATTCTCCATATTAAATGTCAGCAATCATCATGTAATTAATAATATTGCCCAAGATATAAGATATCGAATCGCAATGACACTCTTTCTATCATAAGTCAAAGCAATATTTATTAATTTCACACGATCCTATTTAATGGACGGAGATTAAGAAACAACACACCACTGAGGTCTAATTTTTGTATATTCAGTACCGAAGAATTTATCCTCCTGTAGGTCCTATTCAGCGCATCCAAATGCACTAGTATAATCTCTTGGTCAAGACAAGCCAATCCGAGTCTTATACATCAACCTTTCATGATGATTTGTTCATTTCCATCTAGGTTGTGAATTTGTACTTAATTACGGTGAGTCATTAATTTGATCTTCTGTGATCTGGTATCACCAAATTAACTACAACGTAATACGTACTGACTTTATTGAATGGGTTTGCAATAAATATATATAACATTCATTCATATTTTAATGCAACAATGATCAATAATTTATTTCAGTAAATAAATAAGAAAACTCAGTTTGGTTATACAAAGTAAAAACATACTTTTCAGTATAACCCCAACAATCTCCCACTTATACTCAAAGTCTGCTTTTCAGTATACTACAGTCAATGATGTAAAAGTCCCGACTAGTCCCTGCCTAGGCGGCGTCTAGGCGCTAGGCGGTCGTTGGCCGATCCGATTTTGCCTAGGCGCCACCTAGGCGATCGAGTCGGGAGCTAGACGGCTAAGTCGGGAGCTAGGTGTCCAATACAAAGGTATTATTTGATAATGAGAGATTTTGCTCTTAGAATAAATTGAAAGTAAGACAAAGATTGATAATTTTCACTACACTAAAATTCCAAAATACAGATTTGTTTAGTTTTTTTATATTAAATTAATTTTCTTGTACTCTATAATGAATAATAGATATAAGAAAAGGTGTTTCAATTGTTACTAGATTTAGGCAGTTGTATAATGGATTTATTAATTAATTTTGAAGTGTATTTTTGTTATAATATATTGATAAGTAATAAATAAAACTCATTTAGTTGAAAAAAACAAAAGAAAACCGAACCGACTAGTCCCCGCCTAGACGGCCTAGGCACTAGGCGGTCCATATCCGCCCGACTACCGATTTTTGACTTCTGCACCCTTGACTACAGCATGTCTCGTGTTCTATGTGACATCTAATGTCACCCTACACGAACCTAATAATTTCTCCCACTTATACTCAAAGCAGATTGACAACGTTCTTGACACCCATTCCTTCCACATGTCTCTCGAATGTACTCTGAGGCAGACCCTTTGTGAATGGATCTGCTAGGTTGTCTTCCGATGCAATCTTTGCCACCTCAATGTCTCCTCTCTTAACGATTTCTCGTATAAGATGGTATTTTCTTTCAATGTGTTTGCTGGCCTTGTGTGCTCTTGGTTCCCTCGTATTTGCAACTGCTCCGGCATTATCACAATAGACCGTGATTGTGCTCGGCAAATTCGGGACAACGTACAAGTCAACTAGGAAGTTCTTGAGCCAAACCGCTTCCTTCGCTGTTTCACAAGCAGCTACGTATTTGGCTTCCATGGTAGAATCGGCGATGCATTTCTGCTTTACGCTTCTCCATGTCATGGCTCCTCCCCCCATGCAAAACACACTACCCGAGGTAGACTTTCTGGAGTCAATGTCTGATTGGAAATCTGAGTCCGTGTAACCGATGGGGATTAGACTGTCTGACTGGTAAACTAACATTCTGTCACGTATCCTCTTCAGATACTTCAGAATGTTCTTTACCACAGTCCAATGCGCTTTCCTCGGGTTGCTTTGATATCTAGTTACCATGCCTACGGCAAAGCAGATATCCGATCTCGTGCACAGCATTGCGTACATGAGGCTTCCTACAGCCGAAGCATAAGGGATGCCTTTCATGTCATCTATCTCATTCTGTGTTTTGGGACACATTTCCTTGGATAGATGGATTCCATGTGTGTAGGGCACAAAGCCATTCTTGGAATCTTGCATGCTGAATCGTTTCAAAATAGTGTCTATATATGAGGCTTGTGAAAGCCCGATCATCATTTTCTTGCGATCTCGAGTGATCTTGATCCCTAGGATGTGACCGGCTTCACCTAAATCCTTCATATCAAACTATTTTGACAACCATACCCTTACGTCCGATAACACCTTTACATCGTTTCCGATGAGCAGTATGTCGTCAACGTATAGTACCAAAAATACCAATGCAGTTCCGTCACGCTTTTTGTAAACATAACTTTCAAAGTTATTTTGATCAAAACCGTAGGATTTTATAACTTGATCAAAACACTGATTCCAAGCACGGGATGCTTGCTTCAGCCCATAAATGGACTTCTTAAGCTTGCAAACCAGATGCACTTGACCTTTTTCAATGAAGCCTTCGGGTTGTTGCATATAGATTTCTTCGTCAAGACTTCCATTGAGGAAAGCTGTCTTGACATCCATTTGCCAGATCTCAAAGTCTAAATGCGCAGAAATTTACAAGAGAATGCGGATGGACTTGAGCATGACTACTGGCGAAAAGGTTTCCTCATAGTCGATCCCTTCTTTCTGAGTATACCCTTTCGCCACTAGTCTTGCCTTAAAAGTTTCAACCTTTCCGTCCGGTCCCCTTTTTCTCTTGTATACCCACTTGCATCCAATGGGTTTTACCCCATTAAGTGGTTCGACTAGCTCCCACACTTTGTTGTGATCCATTGAACCCATTTCGGCTTCCATTGCTGTTTGCCAAGAAGTTACATCTTTGTCTTGGATAGCCTCATTGTAGGACCAGGGATTTGATTCTTCGCCTGAGATCAAGTCCGAAGACTCTCCAATCCCTAAGAATCGCTCGGATTGTCGGACAACCTTCCCACTACGACGAGGTCCCGGTTGTGAAGGCGTGACGTTTGGTATATCATTTTGTACAGTTGGCAATGGAGTTGGCCCCTTAAGTTCTTCCAAGGTAATTTTACTTCTAAGCTTTTTGTCGTTCATATAGTCTTCTTCCAAAAATCTAAAGTGCGTACTGTTTACGACCTTTTGATCTTCAGGACCATAGAACATGCATCCTTTTGTCTCTTTGGGGTACCCAATGAACAACCTTAATTCCGAACGTGCATCCAACTTACCAGCTTCCTTGTCCAACACGTATGCCGGACACCCCCAGATCCTGATGTGTCCATAACTGGGCTTGCGCCCTGTCCACAACTCTCTCGGGGTTTTAGGAACTGATTTGGATGACACTAAGTTTAGAATATAGGCTGTTGTTTCCAAAGCGTAACCCCAAAACGATTTTGCTAAATCTGCATAACTCATCATTGATCTTACCATTTCTAGAAGTGTTCTATTTCTTCGTTCTGCAACCCCATTTTGTTGAGGGGTACCTGGTGCAGTCAACTGGGATGCAATCCCCTCTTCCGACAGGTAGTTCAAGAATTCATCACTGAGGTATTCGTCTCCACGATCAGATCGTAGAAACTTGATAGTCTTTTCCTTATGATTCTCTGCTTGAGCCTTAAATTCTTTGAATTTATCGAAGGTCTCAGATTTATGCTTCATTAGGAAAATGTATCCGTAGCGTGAGTAATCATCGATAAACGTAACGAAATACTCGTAGCCACCTCTAGCTTTGATTTGCATTGGACCACACACGTCGGTGTGAATGATTACTAACACTTCCTTAGCTCTAAGCCCCTTGGCTCCAAATGCCCTCTTGGTCATTTTACCCTCCAAGCACGATTCGCAAGTTGGAAATGGTTCAACCAGGAGAGACCCCAATGAACCATCTTGAACCAACCTTTGAATCCTTTTTTGGGTTAATATGACCTAATATTAGGTGCCAAAGAAGTGTTTCGTTCACGTTAGCCGAATGCTTTCTTTTACATGAAATAGTAGATGAGTTATACGATGCATTTTGTGAGTGGTGTGCACAGTTAATAATATAGAGATTGTTCCATAAAATTCCACGACAGATAATCACATCATTACGAAAAACAGTAACATGTTTATTAAAACGAACAGAATATCCATCAACAAATAGTTTAGAAACTGAAATAAGGTTTTTCCGAAAAACATGAACATAAAGAACATCTCTTAAAATTAAAAATTGGTCTTCAAAAGACAAAAGTCTTGCGTCTCCCATCGCTTCACCGCCACTCTCGAAGATCGCCTATCGCCTAGCGTGATGAGGATCTCACTTCCACTAAGTTGTCGGGTCCGCTTGAACTCCTCAGAACGTGAAACAAACATGATCGATGGATCTCAGACGACTACCCACGAATGGGTAGCATACTCCGCCAAACAAGTTTCAACAACTAGTGAGTAAGAATTACCTTTCTTTCCATTCCTTTTGGGATTGGGACATGCTGACCTCCAATGTCCTTCTTCACCGCACTTGAAACATTTTCCCTTGGTTTCTTTTGGACCTTTAGCCAACTAGCCTTCTCACCCTTTTTCTTAGTGGCCTTGCTTTGGATCGGACCATTCATCTTCTCAACGATCTTACCCACCATTGGCCTAGATCTCGAGAGAAGTTTCTTAGTCACCAAAGCTTCGTCTTCTTGTCCCAAGTGTTTTCTATCGCTCCAAGATTTCTTGCGAGTATCCATGGTAAACATGTGATCACTCATCACAAAACCACAGTAGAACTCATTAAAGCACCTTGGAAGAGTTAGGAACAAGAATTCGATCTGAGCCTCATCACAGTACCGAGTACCGAGGTAAGAAGTTTTTCAAAATGGCGTCTGATCTTGAGAATGTGATCCCTCACGGGCGTTCCTTCGATCATTTTCAGCTTTTCCACACCATTTTGATAAAACTCTTTGGCCATGTTGGGAAATTTATAGTTTTGATAAAAGTTCCAAAAACACATGTAATAGGACCAATGTACACATTAGGTGAATCGATGTTTATATTACCGTTTATAGAATACCAGTTGATAATTCCTGTATAGAACAACTGATGTAATAGATAGGTCACATATTGAGGGGGAACCTCAATATGTATGAGTCAGATCTGAAGATTCAAAGAACAGCTGATATCCGACAGGCCAGAATGCTAGAGAAGAACAGAAGATCAGATCGATCTGATCTAGTCAGATATCTCAGCTGAAGTCATAAAGCTCAAACTCAGAATACTTCAAGATCAGATGACTTCCGGAAGATCGGACGGAAGACCTACATCACCGAAAGTCTACGCTAGTTGAAGCTAAGTCAACCGCACCAAGACTCCATCGGTAGATCGATCGATTCCGACCGACCAAGTCGACTCACCAGTGAAAACCGATGTTTCACCTAATCATCGTCGATGATCCAAACAAGAAGAATGTCAACCTTAGTTGGAAGAACAACACCGAAAAGTGAATCATAACCAATAAGAACTAGACACGTATGATCCGTTTTTTTAATTACGGGATTTGATGTTTGCTCTCTAACTACTATAAAATACAAGTTCACGCTTTCATCCATGCCGCTCTCAAGACGCCACATCAATCCTCAAACTTACTAAATATAGCCAAATTCAAATTGCTCTCCAACGGCTCTTTGATTTCAAGGTCTATAAATATGGGATCACACTTGAGTGAAGACACTAAACACCGAACAATCAAGAAGCTCAAGCAATTATCAAATTTCCGCATCGAAGAACACGATCAAGAAGATTATTTTATTAAGTGTTCATCCCATAAGTTCTTAGCATAGAAATCTTTTCATCTAGGCCGATAGGCTACCTTAAACACTAGAAAAGATTTCATAGTTGGAACCAAAACAATCTTATCCAAAACCCAAAGTTAGGTTAAGTTGTTTAGCAAGATTTCGACTAGGGTTTCTAGTTACGATTTCAGGATCGGTTGAGTGAGAACTCCTTAAATATCTATCGATTGTCTTGTGTTGGACTAACACATAAAACTAAGTCCATTGGTTAAGTTGGTGCCCTTGTGATAGGGAAGAGTGGACATAGGATCGGTTTGTCCGAACCACTATAAATCTTGTGTGCCTTTACGCTTTGATTAACTTGTCTACACAATTGCATAACCTTTAAAAAGCGCATACATATTCTAAGTTGAGATCACCTAGCACCAAGCTTCGATCCGATCAAGCTTGACACTTCAAATAACCGTTAAAAGACTAACTTTGGAATCGATTTATAAAAAACCGGTTTTTCACGGGTAAAACTTAAGCTTCCGTGACACATCGCTTAAACCGATAGTTCTGAATCGACCGCTTTCCGCGATTAGTAAGTTGGTTATTAAATTTCAAATCGATTCACTCGCTTTCTGATCGAAGCTAATCGCCATCACACTGATCTGCACAAAAAGTTTGCAGGTCTATTCACCCTCCCCTCTAGACTTCGCCCTCACAAAACCCGCTCGACCTACAAGTGGTATCAGGCGGTTGGTTCTCTACTGCACCAATCGACTTTGTGTATCATCGATTCTTGAGGAAGAATCTTTGTGGTCGATCGAACCGATCTTGAAAAACCTTCTTAAAACTCATTCATTTTCCAAAACACTCAAAGATGGATAACACCTCGGTATGTATCATGATCTGCCAAGTTCTCAATCGATGAGTATGCAGATTGGGCCATATATATGTCCAACCATCTAGGTTCGATTAGTGGCGTAATGATGGAAGTCATCGAAAGAGACCCATCATCATATATTACGACAACCCCGCAGTTGGAGGAGATCCAGACTTTTGCCGAAGTCTTGTACGAAAAAAAGCCCAAATTGATGGATGCAGAGGAAAGGAAATCATACTCTAGATACTATCGCAAGGCATATTATCATGAAAACAATGGATAAGGTCACCAAGGAAAAGGTTAAGTATCTCAAAACCGCAAAAAGCAATGTGGGATACTCTAAATTTGAAATATGAGGGGAAATGACCAGATAAAAGACAAATTGCCCGCAGTTTAACCGGTGAAGTTCAAAAATCAAGATGTTGCTTAATGAAACCATCAACGAACTCGATGGAAGGATTACAATGTCAATAAACAAGCCCGAGAACTTGGTAGAGATGTCCGATAAAGATATCAACTACAAAATTTTAAGGTCTCTCACCAAGAAATGGGACATGAAGGTCACCAGAATCAAGGATTGCCAAGAAATTTCAAAAATGAAGCCAAGTAGCTTGTTCTTGAGCCTTAAAGCTCACGAGTTCGATTTAATTGAGAGAGACAAGCGGATGAAGATGAGGTGCCCGGCCAAGCCTCAAACTTCCAAATCGATTTGCTTTTAAGGCAACCAACAAAGAGATTGAAGACCAATGAACCCATTGGAAACATCATAAGTCGCGTAACAGACGCTTCCTTACTTAGAAACTAGAAAAATCAAATACTCAACCGGGTAAGTATCAAGATTCTATAAAGATTATCAACATAGCCGAGGAAGAGATAGGAGATCGGACAACAGATCTCCAGAAGAACTGAGATCGATGATCGGAGAGATCACAGAGATGAAAGGAAAATAGATAATCTAAATGATGAGAGAAGAGATAACCAATCGATTGAAAAGGCTCGGATTACTATCGAAAGGAAAGTCACCGATAGATCATACAGATTTTAGTGATTCACCCGGAAGAAAAGGTTCGTGGATCAAGGAGTGTGCTTCAATCAGGAGAAGCGAGTGTCACTCTGGTAAATAGAGACGCCTGGACTGATGCCAAGAGAAAGGGAGAAAAGTGGAAATGTAAGAGAGAACGGTGCAGGACGGAAAAAGCCATGGTTGTTTACATCGTCGAGAATTGACGATTCAGATTCGCCCTCCGAGGATTTAGGATACTCCTCTCAGAGAAGATTTGGCGTCGGCGGTGTTGTTGACTTCTATGGAAATGAAGATCGATATTCTCTTTAGATGATGATGAGATCTCGTCTCGATGGCAAAGGAGGACCAATCTGAGGTAACCTCCAAACTCGCTTTGTTCGCTTTACACTGCTATCATTAGCACACCTTTCTTTGGGAGATTGACTGCAACTCTACTCTAAGCAATTGCTTGAGGATCTCTCCAATCAGAGAGACACTTATGCTATAGTGGAAGTTTAAAAATGACAAGTCGAGGACCGAAAATAATCGACTTGCTAAAGAGAATGATCTCAAGAAAAGCCTCCGAACTTAAATCTGTTGAAACCGCTCGTAAGGCAACCGAGGAATTTAAAATTCCCCGAAAAGTTAAATCTTACGATCGGGAGAAGCAAATCAAAGATCACCGGCATTAACAAACAAAAAGTTCGATGACTTCAAAATCCTGCAAGCAAAATTCGATGAGCTATTCCGAAGCATGAAAGTCTAAAATCATCTCGAGGATAATCTGCGTGAAAATAGAGGTTTTCACAAAATCATCTAAAACCGTTCAAGACATGAACACCTATTTTCGAACAACGATTAACAAGAAGGGACTTGGATATGAGAACCCTTCCACATCCTCAAAAGCCCCGGCCGATTCATCTCAAAAAGGTGTAATCAGACGAGTTTCTGACAAAGATACACCAAAAGCCAAACATGTATCTAATAAGGAAAAAGACAAGTTGAGCGGGTAAAGGCGGTGCCAACCGTAGGGAAAATGTAAATGGACCCCAACTGGTAAAGCATCAGCCGAGGAATCAACAGAAGAACCCAGTTCTTCTGAAGAGACCTCAACCTGATCAACAGATCAGGAATCAGAAAAGACAACCTGTAAAAGGGAAGTCTAATCTGAGACCCAATCAAGGTCAGCTGCCTAATAAGCATGCTTCGTAAACCGCAAAAACCACCTATGCTTAAAAAGATATGAATCTTTTGATGGTAGCAATCGTACCTACCCCTATAATCGTAAATCTAGGGTCACGACTGAACCACACCGATGAAAAAAAAAGACAAACAAAAAGATAAATCCCAAGTCTTCTAAGTCATCCAAGGTTCACACTAATAATCATACTAATCGAAAGCATATAATGAGACGATGATTATGTTGATAGGTATGGGAGACAAATCAGCCTTCGATCTAACCGATCACAATAGAAGTGCTCGCTTTGTATGGATCCCCAAAACTAATCCTAACCCTCAGACCCAATCCAAAAGAGGTACCTAAAGCCCGATTTGGTCTTGAGGATCGCGTGGTCCGGCCAACAAAGGAGGTGTGCAAGCAACTATCCTAAGTACATCGATAGTGGATGCTCAAGGCACATGACCGAAGCAAACATCTCCTCGGCTCTTTACATAGAAATGTAAAGGTTCGCGCGTACTCTTCGGTGATGATAACTTTGGTTATACCAAAGGATTCGAACCTTAGAGAATGATGATGTACAAATAATTGGAGTCTCGTATGTCGGAAGGTCCGAAGCACAACCTATTATCGGTTTCACAATTCTGCGACAACGGATTCAAGTGTTGAGTTCTCGATGACCAATGCACTATCAAGAATCGAGCCACTCAACGATTTTTGCTAACTGGTTCAAGGAAAGGGACGATCTACATAGGCGATTGGAGCAGTTGCCCAAGAAATGCATGCTCGATTGTCAAGAGTTCCAAAAGTAGCGAGTTGGCTCGCACAAAAAGAATGAGCCATCCCGAACTTTAAAACTCTTAATAAGATAGCAAAGATGTCACTAGTGGAAGGACTTCCGAATGAAGTATTTTCAAAGGATCGGACATGTCTTTGCATGTCGAAGGGAAAATAGGTCAAAGCTTCATTCAAGGAATTCGGGACTGCATCCAACAGAGATCTTCTGCAATTACTTCATATGGATCTATTTGGACCCGGTTACACCGGTCGGTCTCAACGGACGAAAATATACTCTGTAATCGTGGATGACTATTCCAAGTTTACAGGTTATATTCTTACATAAGAAGAATGAGACGACAAAATCAAGATACCCGAAATGCTAAAAAGATTACAAAATGAGAAGGGTGTCGATTAGTAAAAAAAATCGAGATCGATAAAAAGTACATAATTTACGAACTCTTTTATTACCGATTTTTTGCTCTAAGTTTGGTATACAACATGAAACATCACCGCAAGGACGCCACAACAAAATGGAGTAATGAGCGGAGAACATAACTCTCAAAGAAGTTCGCCGCGATGTTAGCTGAATATGCAATACCAAGCCGCTTTAAGCGTAAGAATCAACACCGCATGCCATACTCGTAATGATGTCTTCCGACTAAGGCTCACTACAAAACACCCTATGAACTGTGGAAGGGCGTAAAACCTCGTGTTTCTTACTTCCATGTTTTTGGGTGTAAGTGTTTCATACACAACAATGGGAAGAGTCATTGAAGACTTTTGAGGCCAAGTCGATGATGAGGTATATTTTTAGATATTCCTCATCTAGCAAAGGCTTTCGGGGTTTACAACAGATGAACCCTACTTGTGGAAGAAACACCCCATGTAGTCTTTGATGAATCATCTTCCGAACAAGAGAAATCATTTCGAAACAAGACGTGCACGATCAACCAAGACTGCGATGCTCGTAAAATGGATCGACTAACGATCAAGGAAAAAGAATCGAAAACCGTAATAAAGATACATTCCGGATCTAGTGATTCACCAGATCATTCAGATCCTAAGGTACAAAAAACTGTCGATGAAGAAGTTCGCATACCGAGATAAGATATCAAACCATCCGGTTCGCGGGAACACCTAAAAGTTCCCACTTAATGACATCGACACATGATGAGTCCAACATCACCGAGACATGTTCTTATCAAGTGGATCATAATTTTGCACCACTCCCAAATGCTAGTAATGAACCTTTATCGAAAATGGATGATGTTCTCGAAAACCGATGCAAATCGAATGAAGGACTGGATAACCAAATCATCCAACCGATCCGATCATCGGAGACCCATCCGATAAAGTTAAAACTAGACATCGATTGGTGAAAGTGTCATGTATTGTTGTTATTTGTCTCATGAAGGAACCAACAACAATAGAGGAAGCTCTACAAGACGCAAGTTTGGATTCTAGCCATGCAGAGGAGGCTGAAACAGTTCGAGAGAAAATCAAGTTTGGGGAACCGGTAGATGCACCAAATCATCAAGACGTAATTGACACGAAGTGGGTTTTCAAGAACAAGAGAGATGAGAAAAAAGTCATCACCGAAATAAGGCAAGACTTGTTGCTAAGGGGTATTCACAATCGGAAGAATTGATTATGATGAGACCTTTGCACCGATCCGCCGCCTAAAGCCATTTCGGGTGTTTTAATATGCTTCCCATGAGAGGGTTCACACGTGGTATCGATGGACGTAAAGAGTGCATTTTTAAACGGGGTACTAGCAGAGGAAGTTTATGTCGAACAACCTCCGTGCTTCAAAAGAGCAACCAAGTGTACCGCTTAAGAAAAGCTCTTTATGGCTCGAAACAAAGCTCCTCGAGCTTGGTATAATACACGCCTCGCTTCTTGATAGGCAGTGGGTTCACTAAAGGAACAGTGGACAGAACCTTATTCAGGATAGAAGATGGAGAAGATATTCGATGGTTCAGATCTTACGTGGACGACATCATCTTCGGATCTCCCAACAAGAGTCTATGTGAAAGATTCAAAGAACCGATGCAAGGAAGTTCGAGATGTCCATGATGGGACGGATGAATTACTTTTACGGGTCTCGAGGTGAAGCAAAGTGCGTATGATATTCATCTGCCAAGCAAAGTACACTAGGAATTTATTGGCCAAGTTTGGAGTTCAAAATTGCAAGGAAGCCAAAATTCCTATGATGACTGGATTCAAGATGGATCCATATGAGGATGGTCAGAAAACAAATCAGAAAGAATATTGGGCTCTCATTGATCTCTACTATACCTAATCGCCAAAGCCAGACCCGGATATCACCTTTGCGTGGGGTGTATGTGCGGATTCGACAAATCGATGCAAAGCCACCTAGAAGCGACTAAAGCGGATTCTTAAGTATCTGAAGGGACGATAAATCTTGGTTTATTTTACCCATCGGATGATAATCTAGAACTTAGTGGGTATTCGATTACGATTATGGAGGTTGCAAGATTGACGAAGTCAACCTCGAGAACATGTCGATTTTTAGGAAGTAAATCGATCTCGTGGTTTTCAAAAGCGGACATCGATTCGCGACATCTACTATTGAAGCGAGAATATATGGGTATGAGGAAATCAAGCTCCCAAAGCGCTCCGCTTAGTCGGCAACAGGGATTATAACATTGTAGCTAAGAATGTACCTATATTCTGTGACAGTAATAGTGCTATTGCAATCACTCAGAATCCTGTTCTACATACAAGATGCAAGCATGTGGATGTCAGACACCATTTTATAAGAGATCATGTTGAAAAGAAGAATATCAGAATGGAAAAGATTCACACTGATTTACAGAAAGCTGATATTCTAATCAAGCCACTAGCTGAGATCAGATTCAGAGAATTGTGCAATGAGCTAGGACTTCTGGATCTTGGAGAAAAAGCACCTAAAATGCTTGATGGATTGTTCTCCAGAACCAGCTGGTTAAGAGACTAACCAGGTTGAAAGGAGTCAGTTGAGTTTGGTATCTCAACTGATCAGAAGATCAGTCAAGGAACTGATATGAGAAATCGATCAGATTTACAAGTTATCAAATTAAAGGAACTGATCAGATTTAAGGTTTATCAGATTAAAGGAAACGCTCAATTTAAAAGGAATATCTGATTAAATCAGTTGGGTTATTTTTCATCTTTGTAAGTCGATTTAGCTGATATTCAACAAGCAAGATTCACAGATTAAAGCCTACAATCGCATAAGAAAGCAGAGAATTTACACAACAATGGAATAATAGAACTTTTTATTGATAAAAGCCCCGAAGGTCGATTACATTACAAGTTACAAGTACAAAGGACCCGGAGGTCAGTACATAAGTCATAACCGAAAACCCTAAACCCTCATCCTAACCCAAGAAGAGTAGGGGAGAGAGAGATTTTAAATCTGATGCTCTCATTTTCCCCACTTAACAAGGGTGAGAAAGGCTTTTAAAATAATCCTAAAGCCTCTCATTGAAGCTAAAACCAATGGAGCGAGAGAGGCCTTTGATAGGATTTCTAAGGCAGAGTCCTTAGACCAAGTCAATGGACTCTCCAAATTGTTAAATGGAGCACATGTGCAAGAAATTGGTTCAAAGACCTTATGGGCACATGTGTTGCATGCAAAATTGAGTTGATATACGGAGATCACCGTTGTCCGATCCGCATCAGATATCAAACTCATGTTTTATATCGATCGAGTCCGTTGATGCTAGTTCCGTCATCTCGATAGACACACAAAGGTGCATACGGTTAGGAGAAGTGTCTTCTCGGGCCATGACAGCAGACCCGCCTCCTTGGTGGTAGAAGCTTGGCAACAATTGTATGTGAAATCTTTGATGACGCATTTAAAAACAAATAAAAGGACACACAGGGGGTTGATTTGAGAAGTCAAATCATTGAAAAGGGGGTAAAAGTATTTGTTTCAAGTCTCACCGGAAATAAGGGTTCACCGTAATACATGATTCTACAAAGAAGATAAGTATGGTGAATGGGTTATGTTGTGTAAAACATTGGTCCAATTTATAGTGGCCAAGCAAGGGTGCAAATGCAAATTTGATTTCAAAAAGCCTATTAGAGAAATTTGCATCACAAGGACAAAGATGTAGGAATCACGATCGATAATTGGATAAATTTACTACGGATTGACATATCGAGATATACGCATAATAATTACGATGTCAAATCGCTACCAACTTAGGAATAGAGACTACTATTCTAGACTAAAGTTTTGGCAAGAACACTTATCCCAAGAATTGAATTGATCCGAGAAGAATCGATTAGGTCAACCAAAGTCCGATTACATATGAAACCCGATCGATAAGGAAGATCACCAACTTGAAACCTCAACAAATCGTATATCGATCTATGAGAAAACAAAAATATCGGTTGAAGGGGAACTTCAACCGATCGAGGAGGATCGAAAAGGGAATCGACGAAAATGAAACAGATCGGTTGAAAAAAAACAAATGGGAAATTATAAGGCTTAGGCGTAAAAACTAAGATCAACAAGTGGAATCAACTTCAAGTGGTGTTGACCGATTACTATATCGACCAACCGATATCGCTTTTCTTTTCCCTTGTTATTTGCTTATTTATCTGACCTTATCTATTTTTTTGCCTTGCCTTATTTACGACACTACGGTGACGATTCCCAAAAAATCATTTAATGCGCACGTGGGGTACCAGTATTAATTGCTACAAAATGAGCTTTTAAATCCAAAAGGTTTTCGTACGTGTTTTCCCAACCATTCGATCAAAACCGCTTAATCTGGATCGTTTAATCTTTTCAAACGGTTGATCTTCCAAATCTTGTCTTTTTCCCTCCTCATCTTTATAAGGTTCATCAAAAACCCTACCAGAGTTTTCCAATTCACAATTTTTTTTAAAAACTCTCCAGATTTCTTCTCTGCGATTCAAAGTTTTTTTCTTAAGTTTCAAAATTATCTTCCTGAAAAACAGAATCTGGTAATTTCTGATTATTTGATGAGTCCTCTTTTTTTCTTTAAAATCCATTGATCTTAAAGATTTTGTCAATCGATGGTATCCTGTGTTATGCCTTATTGTTTCTTGGTTTCCGCATGTATTTATCGATTACTAGGCCTATGTATAGGTCTGATAATCAATATATAATATCTCTATGTTTATGCACAATCTTAATCGAGTCTATCTTATTTGTAGATGGCCACTCACGGTATAGGTAAAATAATGTGCAATTATGCGAATCGCATTAAAGATTGTCGACGACAAGTTCGCATGCGATTTGACATTACTCGGGATCCGGAATCAATGGAAGTGGAGCAAATTCTGAAGAAAGGAGGTCTTGACAAATATTGCGCTGCTCACTGCAATCCAGTGATGCAGTATGAAGCACTCGAATTCCTAAGGAACTTAAGAGTGGATACGGACGCTCCGGGAGAAGAACTACTTTCGTCAGTCAACGGAGAAGATATCAGACTGACGAATGCGACATAACTCGTCTGCTTTCAACTGCCAAAAGGATCTAATCTCGCTGCAAGACTACTGGGGAGAATGAAGATGAGCCGATCGAAACGAACTCTTGGAGAGGTCGACAAACATCGGACCATTGAGTTTTGTCGGACCAATGCTCAAGAGGAAATACCGATCAAGAAATTGACATATTGTCAAAAACAATCATGGGTATTAAGGTTCACCCCAGATGCTCTTACATCCGTCAAACTGCATAAACATGGTTTGCAATAATTGATGAAGCCAAGAACATCAATTGGCATGGGTTCCTAAAGGCCATTCTACTCCAAGAACATGAGAAATTTGAATTGATGAATGGAGGAAGGTCTATCCGAAGAAGAGGATCAAGAATCTCAACAAGGTTGCGCTTATCCTAAAGGACAAAATGCCAAATGCCAAATGGGACCGTAATGAACTCCCTACAAGGCTTTCCTCTCCACAACTTCACCATATTTGGACCACGGGACGATGATATGCCCACACCCCAAAGGCGAAGAAGGGAAAGAGCAAGAAAAAAACCACGCCTACACCAGATGCCCCCAAAAAGAAAAGAAAACCGGTGAAGGCCCAGAGAAGAGGTCAAGAAGGCGAAGCGTGCCTCCATGACTCTGTTTTCTAGAAGATGAGTCGATTAAGAAGGAGCGCCAGATCACCGATGATCATGCCACAAAAAACAGTGAAAAATCGACAGCAAGCTTCTCAGCCGAGAGGTCGCTGTAACATTCTCGGCGGAAGCCGCACGACGAACGATCTTCTTCTCCTCCAACTCGAACCGATTCACCGCCGGACTCATCGGGTCAGCGAAAGCATGTTTCTTCTTCACTCCCACCGCCTGCGAACTCAAACTACATCGGTTCATGAAACGTAAAAGCTTACTGCTGTGGAACCCAGCGACTGACTCCACAAAGAACCCTCTCGCAGTCGAGCCAATCGCATAACTTCCACCTACTCAAGCACCACCAAACCCTCCACTTCTCATCAACCGGAATCGACCAGCACAATTCGAGTCTAGATCATCAAAGACCATCACAGGAAAAATGGTCGGAATGTAAATCGAACGAGAAATTGATGAGATGTATCCGGCTCTGGTCGCCCATCCCGCTATTAGAGAAGAAGTTATGGAGATCCTCACCGAGAGATCTCGATTAAAAAGCTTCTCGGATTTTATAATGATTATTGAACGAGATAGGCGGTTGATGAGTTTCGCAGATTTTGATTTTGATATGAGGAAATCGCTAAAGTAGGATCACCACCGAGCCGATAACTATCGAATCTATCAAAGCTCGATCCACGCGGAAAGTTTGGGGTTAATCGATCAAGGCGAACCCGAGATCGGCCAAGAAGCTCAAGCAGATGCTACAATGAAGGATGCAGGAGCTGATGATAGGGAACCGGTGCCGCAGCTTCATGACCAACCACCGAGGCGCAAACAACCAAACAGATCCGTGACGCAAAAAACATTCCAACATCTCACATCATCACGATCAACTTCGGAGATCGATCTTGTCTCAAAGATCTCCCGAAAGAAGAAGTTGAGGGAGTGATAGCCGATCGAGGCGATTGGCCTCAAAGAAATAACAGTCAAAGGGAATTGGCTATTTCCCATTGAGGCAATCAAAGATCGCCTTCTCCCAAATCGTGACCACCGTGGTTCCCCGAACTTATAAAAATCCGTTGATGACAAGCTAATTCGGTGGATCAACAACAAGTTTTTTTTCGATGCTCACCAAAAGCTCAATTGACAAGAGAAACTTGACAAACTAATTTTTACACTTTCACTCATGGAATCACCAAGACCGAAATTTGATCTCGAAGGTTCAACATCTAACCGCTCAAGTTCGGGTTTTTATCTTGCAGATCTCAACAGGCAATATCGGTCGATTTTGGATCCCTAACTTCCCACCTCACGCTCTTTTTTGATCAAACCAAAAAGGGGAAGGACGAGGAGAAACCAACCCGACATGATTAGAACAATGTAAGACCTAATTCGATATACAAGCCTATGGACAAAGACTAGACCATCTGGATCTCTTTTGCTAACGAAGTCTCTCGAAAAGATGGAAAAGTCAAAGGCAAGAAAGGCAAATTCTTTGCGGTCTTTGGACATCACAACTCAGACCGATCCTTTCGACTAAAATAGTCACAAGAAGCACAACTAGCCGACATGGGCCGATAAGGAATCGGCCGAGATGGAAGAGTCAAAAGCAAGAAAGGCAAATTATGGCTGGTGCTGGGACATCACAACCTATACCAGTCACTCAGACTAAAATAGTCACAAGAAGCACAACTAGCCAGACATGGTGCCCGATAAGGAATCGGGCCGAGAAACGCTCCAAAGAGCAAAAGTTCTTTGAGGCCCGAAAAAAAAGAAGAAAGAAGGGCGTAAAAATTGACAGAGGCGTAAAATCAAGAAAAGATTCTGAACGAGAGCGAAGAAAGGAAAGGCTTGGAAAATTGTATTGAACCTCACCGCCAAAGAAGAGTTGATGAGATCATTCAAAAATCACCGCACATGCTAAGAGGTTTGAGGAATGGAATAAGATCGTGTTGAATGGCTTTTGGACGCTTTTTGTTCTTGATCTTGTTCCACGAGAAGAATCTCCGGATGATGAATTCCTCAACCGGGTTAGAAAATAAATATCCAGATTTTCTACGAGTATCCGGAAAATGAGGCCAAACTTATCAATGTAAAAATATCTCGCCAAGAGTATGATCCGCTGGATTACTCGAAGAAGGCGGATGGCTCATTTGATGACCGCATTTCAGAGATTCTATTTTGACATCCCGAGCAAAACGCACATAACTCGATCCTCGGCAGACCAATGATGTCAAATGGAAACTATATCGATTTTCAATGTACCTCAAGATCAAAGAGAGATGCGGAAGGATACAAGCCTAAAAGAGTGAAGAATCGAAGACTTCTCGGGATCACCGCTTTTAAATTCAAATTTTTCTCGATGTAACATGTAATCAACATATCTAATGAGAAAAGTTTATTTTTCCGATCCTAAGACAAAATCTCATTGTCTTACGATTATGTGCTCTTTTATTGTTCTATATTTATCAACTGTGTTTGGTTTCTCGGTGTTTTGGTTTTTATCAAAAAGGAGAAATTGTTGGGGAATTTATAGTTTTGATAAAAGTTCCAAAAACACATGTAATAGGACCAATCGGACATTAGATTGACCGATGTTTATATTACCGTTTATAGAATACCAGTTGATAATTACTGTATAGAACAACTGATGTAATAGATAGGTCACATATTGAGGGGGAACCTCAATATGTATGAGTCAGATCTGAAGATTCAAAGAACAAATTTGATATCCGAGCGGGCGTAATGCTAGAGAAGAACGAAAAGATCGGATCGATCCGATCTAGTCGATATCTCACCGAAGTCATAAAGCTCAAACTCGTAATACTTGAAGATCGATGACTTCCGGAAGATCGGACGGAAGACCTACATCACCGAGTCCGCTAGTTGAAGCTAAGTCAACCCGCACCAGAAGACTCCATCGTAGATCGATCGCGATTACGACGATCAAGTCACTCACCAGTGAAAATCGATGTTTCACCTAATCATACGTCGATGATCCAAACAAGAAGAATGTCAACCTTAGTTGGAAGAACAACACCGAAAAGTGCGTCTCATAACCAATAAGAACTGACACGTATGATCCGAGCCAATTTACGGATTTGATCTTCGCTCTCTCTAACGGCTATAAAATACAAGTTCACGCTTTCACCATGCCATTCTGAAGCACGCCACATCAATCCTCGCAAACCTACCAAATATAGCACGAAATTCAAATTGCTCTCCAACGGCTCTTTTTGATTTCAAGGTCTATAAATATGGGATCACACTTCGTAGTGAAGACACGAAAACACCGAACAATCAAGAAGCTCAAGCAATTATCGATATCCGCATCGAAGAACACGATCAAGAAGATTATTTTATTAAGTGTTCGTTCCCATAAGTTCTTAGCATAGAAATCTTTTTCATCTAGGCGATAGGCTACCTTAAACACTAGAAAAGATTTCATAGTTGGAACCAAAACAATCTTATCCAAAACCCAAAGTTAGGTTAAGTTGTTTAGCAAGATTTCGGATCTAGGGTTTCTAGTTAAGATTTAAGGATCGGTTGAGTGGGAACTTCTTAAATATCTGTTTGGTGTCTTTGTGTTGGACTAACACATAAAACTAAGTCCAACAAGTTAAGTTGGTGCCCCTTGTGATAGGGAAGAGGGACATAGGATCGGGTTTGTCCGAACCACTATAAATCTTGTGTGCCTTTTACCGCTTTGATTAACCTGCTCACACAATTGCATAACCTTTAAAGCGTACATATTCTAAGTTGAGATCGGCTAGCACCAAGCTTCGATCCGATCAAGCTTGAACACTTGATCAACCGGTTAAAAGACTAACTTTGGAATCGATTTATAAAAACCGTTTTTTTCACGGGTAAAACTTAAGCTTCACACACATCGCTTAAACCGATAGTTACCGAATTGATCTGTCTTTCCGGCGATTAGTAAGTTGGTTATCATTAAATCGATTCACTCGCACTCTGATCGATCAAAGCTTTGCCATCACACTGATCTGCACAAAAAAGTTTGCGTTCTATTCACCCATCCCCTCTAGACTTCTGCCCTCACAAAACCCGTTCGGGACCTACAGGCCATATTGCTCTCTGAGGAAAACATTTCCTCAAGACTTTGTACAATTTCCGCAGCCGAATCAACCCCCTCATGAATGAGTCTCAAATCATCAGACAGTGAAGTCAAGATTACGAGTTTCATTGATTCGTTTGCTTGCTCCCAGATTTTGTACATACATCTTTCTGCACTTGATGACCTTTCAGTTGGTTTTTCAGGTTTTTGCCCACCAAGAACCCAATGATGTTTTTGTACAGTGAGGACAAAAGACATATTACGTTTCCAAATGACATAGTTTTCACCAGTGAGTTGGTGTTCTTTGAGCATATATTTTAGTGGATTAAAAGATTGCGACATGATGAAACTGAAAATAAACATATATCTTGTGTCAATATCCGGATCAACACAAAGAAAATCACATAATTTGATCACATGATTCATATTGAAATCTCAAAAAAATATGAGCATGTATCAGCCAACATCTCAAAACAGATTTAAATGAGCCTCGTGAGAGGGTCATGTTGGGATAACATATGCCAAGATCTATCGGGATGACCTCATAAACACAAATTTAAATTAACAATTATTACTAGCATGAATTTACCTAAGTGAATTCAAATAATAATTACGCCAACAACGACATGCAAATAAAATTCACGTAAAAGATCCTAGCATGCGGAATTTCTAGGAGTTTACGTAAACGTACCCGTTGGAGAGACAATCCGAGATGGACATGATCAAGTAACTGGCTACCAACCAAAAGTCCTTCTCAAGTATTCACAAGTCCTCGCTCAATAACTCGGTGGGAGGTTCTTCGATGAACGATTTATAAAACAAAGGAAAATAAAATTGTTGCACCACCTTTGTGGATTTCTAATATTTCCAACACATGGAATTGGTGTACGCAATTGAATTTTTTTCGAAAAAACACAAATTGTCGACGTTTTAAAATATTTGATATTTTATCGACGCTGATATTTTTCCAAAAAAAGGTCAATTCCTATGTCTTGGGGATGAAACATTCATCCCCTATTTATAATAGAGGGGGACGAAAATTAAGGCTCAAAGATCTTTTATTGATCTCCAAGAAATCTTGAATATATCTCATATATTCTTCTTTCCATGTGTATTTTTTCACAAAAATCTCACACCCTTATTTAGCCCGAAAATTACAAGAAGATTTGCAAGATTGGATCTTTCTTGAATTTATGAGATATTCTTGTATTCCAAGAATACATATCTTTCTCCATAAAATCTTTCCAAGAAAAACAAAAAAATCTTTCTTCCATTTCTTTACATTATTTTTGAAAATTTCATTAAAGAAACCAAGTGGAAAATTTCTTGAATTTATAGGATAATCTTGTATTCCAAGAATACTTATCTCCTTTCCATAAAATCTTTTCAAAAAAAAATTTCTCCCTCTTTTTCTTTAAAATTTCGAAAAAAATAGGAAATATAATGCAACAATCATTTATTTTATTTTAAGCACCTTTTATTTATTGGACTATAATTTGGGCTACTTGAGGGGCCTTTAGGAGAATTAAGATGGACCTTCCAATGGGCTTCTGAATTCCAATATTGAGCCACAATATAATTCAAAATTTAATTAATATTAATTAATACCACTATATAATTAATATTGCACTATCCAACCTTAACCCATATTACGGTAATATGACTCTCGGTTATTATTTCCCGTGTTTAAGATTATTTAGTCCATTAATTAATTAAGCCACTGAAAAACTTTATATTAATTAATATCTTTATCCTTGGAGTAAGGACAACTCAACTTTATTATCCATACCGGAAAATTAATTTCACTTGCAAGATTTGGTATGATAAAGGTTCCGAGCCCACCAAGGGGACCAATCACGCAAGACTTTGCAAGCACACGATTCTCTGTATTGATTTAGCAACTATCGTACAATTAATATTATTGCCCAAGATATAGGGTATCGAAGTCACAATTATTCTCTTCCCATTTATAAGTCAAAGCAATAACTACTAATCGCACACGGTCCTTATTAAGTGACAGAGATTAAGAAATCAACAACCACTGAGGTCTAACTCTTCATCCCTTAAGTCAGTGCGAATGAGTTTATCCTCTCTGCGTCCGCCCGCTTCAATAAGATCGAATGCACTAGTGTAATTTCTTGGTCAAGACAAACCAATCTGAGCCTTACACATCAACTTCTACCAATAGATTGTTCGGGTCTATCTAAGTTGTGAAACACTCACTAGTTTACAAGGGACTGTTAACGTGATCTTCTGTGATCTGGTATCACCACGTTAACTACAATGTAACATGTGTTATTATATGAACGGTTTACAATAAATATATATAACATTCAATCATATTTAAAGCAACAGTGATAAATAATTTATTTCAGTAAATAAGTGTTTAATACATAGGTTATACAAAGTAAAAACATACTTTCACGTATAACCCCAACAGGTAATCATTTAAATCACATTCAAGCAGGTTACAAACAATAACAGTTACAAACCTTTAATTTTAAAAATTAATAGTCGGCTCCCACTTGACCAATATATAATTGACAGGGACTTCGGTGAAGTATATGCATATCAATTTTATACCTAAGTAATAACCATGATTAAATACAGAATTACTACTTCATTTTGAACGAGCCTCGTGGGGGTCATAAATAAATACTAATAATAATTCACAATCATCATTTTGAGAATTTATTCACGTGAAAGCTATCTTTTGACCGTCCCGTAGGGGAATTTCTCCAAAATATTTCACAAATAAATAAATCATGGAGGTCAAAATTAATTCGATTCAAAACCAAATTAATTATTAAAACGTACTTAGTAATTTTTGAGTTTGAGATTTTTCGTTGAGCAATTCTCATGCAAACATATTTAAACAAATTAAATAAAGCATAAGAAAAAAAAACAACAATAAATCAAGCAAAGCTGAAAATAAACACATTGGGCACGTATTATCCAACTGTCATGGTTTGATTTTTCTTGGCTTGATCTTGAAGAAACACCGTCTTGAATTTCTCCCACTCGTTCGTCTCGAAATTTTTTTTTTGTCTTTAAACGCCAATCCAAACAAATTTCGCAATGGATGCACGCCCACATCCAAAAGCCACTTGGTTGAAGCGATCACTTATATGCCTTTAGGTCTTGGGCGCCCTTCGCCCGGGTCTCTCGGCAACCTCGGCGAGCATCCCACGGAAAAGCACAAGCCAAGATCTTTGGCCCTTTTCGCCCGCGATCGCCCATATCACCCGGCGAATAAGGCTTCTAAGGCCGATCCCACCCAAATACGTGCACCTAGGCGATTCGACTAGCGATGTTTCGCGTCGTCGCGATGCCTCGCATCGCGTTTCGACGACGACATCGCCCACATACGGTTCCGGATCCATTTTAACTTCTCGTCTCCATCTTCGTCTTCGATCAGGTTATAATTTATTTAACAAAAAATAAATACACCTTAAATCTAGACTAGTCTATTACACTTGAACAAATCAAATAGCCTAATCTACTCGTGGATTTTCTCACGAGAAAAACAAATCCGAACGAGTCGAATTAAAAACCATTCATTCATACGCATGAAAATCAAACACATTAAATACCATGTCAATTGGATACCTGCAAAACAGATCTAGCAATTCTACAATCCAATTTTCAATTTAATGTCCAACAAAATTTAAATAACAATTTAAAATTCAGAGCTCGAAACCAGAGCTCTGATACCAGTTGTTGGGAAATTATGGGTGCCCGAATCTATTCGAGATGATTTTAAATACATATTTAAATTAATCAATTAATTACTAACATGAATTAATCCTAAATCAATTCAACATAATAATTAATAAGAGAATAAACAACATGTGTACACGTAATCCACGTAAATCCTAAGCATGCGGAATCTAGGAGTTACGAGATTACTAACCTCTTGTAGAGACGACTGATGAGACGATGGATCAACTCAAAGAGCCTTCCCAAATATGTCCCAAGTCCACAAACGCAATCCGGTGGGAGGATTCACACGAACGATTTTAATAAGAGGGAAAACCAAAAATATTTTGTCACCACCTTTGTGGATTTCTAATATTTCCAACACATGGAATTGCAGTTGGGAATGAAAAATTCATCCCCTATTTATAGGGAAGAGGGGGGGCCGATTTTTAGGTCAAGAAATTGAGGGAGAAAATCTTTTCTTGGTCTCCAAGAAATCTTAAATATATCTCCTATATTCTTTTCTCCTTAATTAAATTTTTCATAAAAATCTCTTCCCCTATTTATCCCTAATTTTCGAAAATAACAAGGCAAAAAGAATCAAGATTTGACTTCTTGAATTTATGGGATAATTATGTATTCCTACAATACTTATCTCTTTCCATAAAATATCTACAAGAAAATCAAGACAATCTCTTCTTCCTTTTTCCTACATATTTTTCGAAAATATTCATAGAAATATTAGGCAAATTATTTTCTTCTCTCTTTTATTAATTGGACTTTATTTTGGGCTATTTGAGGGGCCTTTAGGAGAATTAAGATTGGACCTCCAATAGACTATGAAGCTATAATATTGGGCCAAATATTATTCAAAGTCCATTAATATTAATGTATTCCACTATAAAATTAATATTGAACTATCCATCTTAACCCATATTACGACTTTACTATAATATGGCTCCCGGTCATTATTTCCCATGTCTAAGATTATTTTAGTCCATTTATTAATTAAGCCACTGAACAAGCTTTATATTAATTAATATTTTTATCCTTGGAGTAAAGACAGCTCAACATTATTATCCATACCGGAAATAAATTTCCACTTGCAAGATTTGGTATGATAAAGGTTCTGAGCCCACCAAGGGGACAAATCAAACAAGACGTACTTGCACACTATTCTCCATATTAAATGTCAGCAATCGTCATGTAATTAATAATATTGCCCAAAATATAAGGTATCGAATCGCAAAGACTCTCTTCCTATCATAAGTCAAAGCAATAGTTTTTAATTTCACACGATCTTATTTAAGGGATGGAGATTAAGAAACAACACACCACTGAGGTCTAATTCTTGTATATTCAGTACCGAAGAATTTATCCTCCTGTAGGTCCTATTCAGCGCATCCAAATACACTAGTATAATCTCTTGGTCAAGACAAGCCAATCCGAGTCTTATACATCAACCTTTCATGATGGTTTGTTCATTTCCATCTAGGTTGTGAATTTGTACTTAATTACGAGGAGCTGTTAATTTGATTTTCTGTGATCTGGTATCGCCAAATTAACTACAACGTAATACGTACTGACTTTATTGAATGGGTTTGCAATAAATATACATAACATTCATTCATATTTAAATGCAACAGTAATTAATAATTTATTTCAGTAAATAAATAAGAAAACTCAGTTTGGTTATACAAAGTAAAAGCATACTTTTCAGTATAACCCCAACATATATCACAATGGATTATATCAAAACAAGCTGAAGTAATGCTTTTACTAATAGGAAAAGATGTTCTCTTTTGTTTAGCCAAAGGACAAATCTCACAAATGTTATTCAATTTTCTGAAAGTAACATCAATGTTTTTGATATGAGACAAATTCTTAAAAGAAATATGGGTGTGCCAATTCTCCAGAGTAACAGCTTTTGAAATGAAATTTACTAATTTATAAGAAGGAACATATGTTGTAGCTTTCAAAAACTACAATCCACCTTGTTGCTCAACAAAACCAATCACTTTCTTGCTCAAATTGTCCTGAAAAATACAATGTGAGAACAAGAAACTTGCAAAACAGTTAGAAGTCTTTGTTAGTTGAGAAATAGATAACAAATTGAAACAAAAACCAGGCACATATAGAACATTATGTAAAACTAAATCATCATTTAATTTCACATCACCAGAAAAAGTAGCTACTACTAATGCATTGTCTGGAAGCTTTATTTTAACATCTGAAGGAGAGGGTGCAGAAGTAAACAATGTGTAATAAAAAATCATGTGATCTGCAGACCAAAGATCAACTATCCATGTGGAAATGCCATTAGTAATTGTATTGCAACAAAGAGGAATACCTGAAAGCTGAGGTGTCACAACATTTTGTGCATAAGGATAGACTACAACTCCAACAGCAGAGTGTGTGTACTCAGACTTCTTAGTGAATTCAAGAAAACATCTCTTGATTAAGTAATGGGTTAGACAAAGATTCAGCAAGAGTGTCATTCACCATTGCATTCACAGAAGTGTCATTCTTAGGCTTAGACACAGGCCCTCTAGGACCCCTCCATCCAGGGGGGTAACCAATAATCTGTAAACACCTATCTACTGTATGCCCAGGCCTCCACAGTGAGAGCACTTTAAAAGGTTTCTTTGCATTTTTGTAAAACTTAGCATTCTTGGCAAGCATTGCCACATAATCGGGCAAAACACCATCATTAGAGGTTGTATTCAATGATCTTTGAGACTCTTCTTGCAACAGAAGAGAGTAAATCTTGGATAATGGGGGAAATGAGGCTTGCAATAAAAACTGACTCCTAATAGATGCATAAGACTCATCCAGACCACACAAAAACTTCATGGAAGCATCAGTCTCTTGAGTTTTACTCAACTTCTGAGGAAGCTCACAGGTACAAGCATTCATAGCCCCACAACCACATTTAAGAGCAGGTCTATGACTCAAATATTCATCTCAAATGGACTTAAAATGATTATAATAGGAAACCAAGGATTGAGACCCTTTAGACAAAGAACCAAGCGATTTTTCTAGTTGAAAAACGCGAGTAAGATCAGAACATTCATACCTAGTATGGAGCTCGTCCCATACTTCTTTCGCAACCGTGAAATAGTCCAGGGTGCGCTTAATATCGGCGTGAATGGAATTCAGAATCCACGCGAGTACCAAATCATTCACGCGTACCCACACATCGTGTATTACCAGATCCTCTGTTTCACTCGGAGGAGTCAACGAACCATCTATCAATGGCAATTTATTCTTGACACTAAGCCCTCGTTTCACCGCATGGCTCCAATAAACGAAATTAGGGCCAATCAGGGGATCTTAAACGATTGAAATAACTGGATTGTCGTTCGGGTGTAGGGCCAACGGAGAGAGCGGATTAAGAAGCGGATTCAAAGAAGTCGGATCGGTTGCCATACTCGATTGAATACAATAATTCTTCGATAGACGAAGAACAACAAAAAAAAACGAAAGAAAATCGCGAAAGAAAGGCGATTGAAAGCGGAAAACGAATTCAATCAGAATCGAATTGAATCACCGGACTAACTGATACCATGTAGAAAGATTAGAAAAGATCTCCATCTTCCAAATCAATTGAAGAAGAAGATGAATTTTGTATATTGAGAGAGAGAATCTGAGTTTGTTACAAGATGATTTGATAGCATAACTGAATGAGTAAATGAATGGTGATTCTTTCCTTTATATACTAGGAAAGGTATCACTTACAAAGACTAAAGGTATTAGTTATATAAAAATGCTGAATTACTTCAGTTTGACTTTGTTGACTGGACTAATACTCTAAGACCCATTAATTTGTCTAAGGTTGTCTTAGTTTAGAATGAGTAGTTTCAATCAAATTTTAAAATCTATTTTCAGAGTTTCAATCCAAATACAACCTTGGATTCGGGTTTTTTGTGGGTTTTTTTGTTTGTTCAATATCATTTCATCGTGTGACTACTGGCTGGCAAATAAATAAAGTAACTGTGTTAATTTCGATTTTGCATTTTGTTTTAATGACCCATATATCTTGATAATTCTGAAACTAAAATAATCAAATTAAACTAAAAGTGTCCGCGGTCTGAATATATAAGATCTCACTTTAAGATACGCAGGGTTAGGGTTCCTTTACTTTCTTACAAACACTAGTTATATATATCATTGAGAAGTACTAATAAGATCTTTAAAAAAAAAAAGACAAAACACTGTCAAACAATACATTTCTCTTATAAATTAATAACTTTAAAAACCTAATTAATAAATTGAGACAATCATGAGATACGAAGAGATTGTTTTAGAGAGGATAAGATTATATGAGTGCAAACGCCTTGTTGAATCATCCTCTAATTAACTAGATCTTTCTTATAAAGTATTATTATTTATTATAGTACTACAAAATAACAATCTTTTTACACCCATTTTCTCAATAAAATAATTCAAAATACAATACAATAATTTCCCAAATTGGTGCAATAATGAGGATTGTATAATAATATCATTGGTGGGGTTGTGCATTTTGAATTATTTGTAGCATTTTGGAGTCATTAGGTAAAATGTGCTTACGTACTTGGTACAAGTTCTTGATCCACTACTAATGTGGATATAAAAAGGTGTTTAGTTATTTATAGGAAATGGGACGCTACTTTTCTTCTCCAAATTTGATGTTAACAAAACATTTTGCTAAATCTTCTATTATTGATGTTAAACTATATTTTTTAACTTTTATTGCACTTGAAGTACTGCTGTTTAAAAGTATCAATCAGCTGTACTGTTCTGGCCCTGTTGCCTCCAACGCGTGTCGTCACAACGGTACTTGACATTCTTTTTTAATCATTTCTAATTTAATTATGTTGTGCTCAGATATATCACACGTCAGCATTATCAGATTTATCACACGTCAGCAGGACGAATTATCGCACGTCAGCAGATCCCACCGAGACCACGTGATTTGTCGTGCTTACACATATGTTTTGTCATGCTTTATGCACATGACTTGTCGTGCTTATCGATTTGTCGTGCTTGTGATTTGTCGTGCTGGTCCTCTTTATATAAAGGACCTCACCTTTCATTGTAAAAAAACTCTGGAATGTTTCCCTCATTCCACTTATATACCTACACCCACATTTCAGGGAAGAACTACGGTTCTTCCCGCAGTGTTCTTGTTCGATTAATCATTTTGTTTGTGAGTTGTTATCAATTAAGCCACATAATACTCTCCACAAAAAACGACTCGCAACAATTGGCGCTAGAAGGAGGGTGTTTTTCGATTGAAAAAATCGTCAAGAACAACGTCGAATTTCCGAATCCAAATCCAAAAAAAAAATCACAAGAACACACAAACCCAGAAAATTGAAACCTCAGATACACGCATACGATACATACTGAGCATTTAATCGGAAGGAGAAGGAGGGGTTCCCCGGTGCATGCGAACCGCCGCAAGACACATATACGCCTCTGTCGCCCTCGGCTCCTCGGCCCATCACGAGAAACCCTCGTTCAAAATCAACAACCTCCAAATCCAAAAGGCCAAAAAATTCCTCAACATACACCACCGTACATATACATACTGAGACATATGACGAAAAAAGAAAAAAAAAAAATTGGCCGGCGGATCTCAAGCCAACACGCATGAATCCGTTGCGCCGCCTTACCTCATGCATTCTGACCGAGCTTGACCAAAGAAGGCCACCGCCTCCATCACCATCTTAAATGTCAAATAAAGTAGAGCAACGCGAGCAACCGCCGACTCAGCACCACCGCCTCTGCCACGGCGCAAAATCGCGCTCCTCGTGAAAAAAGCTCTGAACCGCCACCGCCTCTGCTCCAAAATCGTATTTTGACACATGCTCTTGCCACGACATCATCGCCGCTCCTCGGCCGTAAAACCGCCGCCGCCTCTGCCCCAAAATTGACTCCAGCGGCCACCGCCTCGCCCCAAATCGCCCGCCCGCCAGCTCGCCCCAAAAATCGTCGCCGCGGCACACATTATATCCGGCGCCTTCAAGACTTCCAAATGGACATCCCCACCGCGATTTTTCACAAGCCACCAAAGACGCCATCGCCTGGTCCCATCATCGCACTAACATCGCCACCGCTCCACTCCAATGGCACAATTTCACGGCCGAAAGCAGTGGTGCGGCGCCGAGTTGAAAAATTTTGGACACGTGGGGTTGGAAGAGCTTCGGATCGTTTTCTGGACGCGTGGAAGAGTTTCGGATCATTTTCTGAACGCGTGGAAGTTTTTAAAACCTACTGGGCCAGGATAATTGTTGGGCTGGGGTTCTTTGGCTTGGGTTTAATACCCATTTTATGGGCCCAATTTTAATTAAATTTTTGGGCCCAGATTTAATTAATATTGGGGCCCAAGTAGCTGGCCTGATTTCATGAATGTGGGCCTGGGCTGTTGGCTGTTTATTTGTGGGCCCGATTTTTTTTTAAGTAAAAAAAAAAAAAAGAGCATACCAACATTCGGAGAGAAGAAAATTAGACGAGCACCCGGAGTCTCGCGAGCTACTCAAAGAATCTACGGGTAGTCCTTTTACCCACCCCACTAGGTTTATTATGTGTATGTCCTCGTGGCTTTTCATTCATTCGTTTATTTTCATTTAATTTGGCCGTGCCTGCGAAGAGGTCGCACCTAAGCCGGACGACCCGAACAAAGATGAACGAGCCCAAGTCTATGTTCACCTGACGAACAAGTTTGTACTCTGATTCCCGCAAAGAAAAAATAGTAATGGGTACGCAATGAAAAGACAACTCAGATTACAGATACCCGTAGCAAAAGCAGGTGATGAGTGCGGGGTCGCAGCTAAATAAGACGGCCCTAGTACGAAGTGATCGCACCTAAATAAGACGATCGCGAACCAAGAAAGGGGGGGTTCATAAAGTTAACCCATCTGGTCGCACATAAATAAGACGATCAACCGATTGCAACATCAATAAGACAATAAAAAAGCGAAAGAAGTCGAGGCGGCATAGTAAACACAATGTTCAAATCATTCAAGAAAATGGGCACTACCGCCAAATTACAAAAAGTCACTTGCGATTATGCCCGCCTACTCGCAGGCACTACCGTCTTTTCGGCGACGATTATGCCCGCCTACTCGGCGTGAGAGCACTAATGGGGCTTTTCTACGACGATTATGCCCGCTACTCGGCGTAATCGCCGCTTTTTTCGGCGACGATTATGCCTGCATACTCGGTGTAGGCACTACCGCCTTTTCGGCGATGATTATGCCCGCCTACTCAGCGCTGGCAATACCGGGTTTAGGGTTTTTCGCGACGATTATGCCCGCCTTACTCGGGCGCAGCACTACCAAGATTTTGCGGCGACGACATGCCCGCTACTTACCTTGCGGTAGCAACTGCCGCTTTTTCGACGATTATGCCGCTACTCGGTGCGAGCACTACCGCCTTTGGTGGCGATTATGCCCGCCTACTCAGCGCTGACAATACCGCCTTCTCGGCGATGAGATCGTCTGCTCCTTTCGATAACGACCAGCCCGCCTCCCCGGTTGTAGAACTTTCCGCTAACTTCGGTGATGTCGATCCGCCATTTTAGCGAAGTATTCTCCGCCTTCGGCTATGAGATTGTCGACTTTCCTGGCGGCGACTAGACCGCCTCCTCGGCATCGGCTTTCGCTAACTTCGGCGATGTCGATCCGCCATTTAGCAAAGTATTCTCCAGCGCTTCCGGCGATAGAGATCGTCGAACTTTCCGCGGCGGCGACCGGCCCGCCTCCTCGATGTCGACTTTCCGCTATCTCGGCGATGTCGATCCATTGTTTTAGCGAAGTATTCTCGCCTTCTCGGCGATGAGATCGTCGGCTTTTCGCGGCGGCGACCGGCCAATACTCCCCGGCATCGGGCTCTGCTATCTGGCGATGTCGATCCGCCGTTTTAGCAAAAGCATTCTCCGCCTTCTCGGCGATGAAGATTGTCGGCTTTCACCAGCGACGACCGGCCCGCCTCCTCGGCGTCGGCTTTTTCGCTATCTCGGTGATATCCCGGTCCGCCATTTTAGCGAAGCATTCTCGCGCTTTCGGCGATGGTCGTCGAACTTTCCACGATGTCGACCAGCCCGCCTCCTCGGCGTCGATTTTATTCGGCGATGTCGATCCGCCATTTTAGCGAAGCATTCTCGCCTTCTAAGCGTGAGATCGTCGGCTTTCCTGGCGGCGGCCCGCCCACCTCCCCGGCTTTAGCTAACTTTCGGCGATGTCGATGCCGTTTTAGCCAGTATTCTCCCGCCTTCTGGGCGATGAGATCGTCGGCTTTTCTAGCGACGACCAGCCCCTCCCTCGCCGTCGACTTCGCTAACTTCGGCGATATCGATGCTGCCCGTTTAGCGAAGCATTCACCGCATTCTAAGCGGCAGATGTCGAACTTCCGCCGCGATAACCGGCCAGCCTCGCCGGCGTTAGGCTTTCCGTAACTTCGGCGATGTCGATCCATCGTTTTTAGCGAAGTATTCTCCGCCTTCTCGGCGATGAGATCGTCGACTTTCCACCCGGCGGCGACCGGCCCATGCTCCACCGGCGTCGGCTTTCCTTCTTTCGGCGATGTCGATGCTGCCGTTTTAGCGAAGCATTCTCGCCTTCTCGGCGATAAGTTATCGGCTTTCCGCGGCTGACGACCAGCCCACCTTCGACTTTGGATTTCCGCTAACTTTCGGTGATGTCTGGTCTGCCGTTTTAGCGAAGCGTTCTCCGCCTTCCGGTGATGAGATAAATAGAACTTTTTTCATAGCGATGACGGCCATGCTCCGGCGTCGGCTTTTCGCTACCTCGGCGATGTCGATCCCCATTTTAGCGAAGCATTCTCCGCCTTCGGCTGTAGAGATAAATCGGCTTTCCACAGGCGACCAGCTGCCTCCCTCGGCATCGGCTTTCCGCTTTCGGTATGTCGATCCCATTGCCGCTTTAGCGAAAGCATTCTCTGTCTTCTACCGGCGATGAGATCGTCGAACTTTCCGCAACGACCGCCCGCCTCCTCGGCGTCGGCTTTCCGCTACCTCGGTGATGTCTAGTCCGCCATTTTAGCGAAGTATTCTCCACCTTCTCGGCGATGAGATGTTGGCTCCTTGTTTCGGTGTGATCGGTCCGCCTCTATCGGCATTAACACCGCTTTTCATCGACTTTGGCTCTCTTGTGAGACCACCGCGGTCGGTCGGATGATTTATCTGGGGTAAAGGTGCATGGCTGCTGGGTCATAAGTGGTTCGACGGACGGCATAAAATTTACTCCTATAAATCACCGCAATAGTAAGACTATATGGACAAGGAAAAGTCATGGCTTTCGGCCGTAAGTGGTCGACGGCAATATAAACACTCCTAGCTCCCTCAAGTATCTTGGCTCTCTTCAACCAGCCATCTCGGAGAAGACACCTTTCATCTCGAGTAGGATCCCATCTTCTTTCTCTCTCGCGCGCGTTTGGAAGAACACCCGCTCATCTCGAGTAGGATCCCATTTTGCTCTCTCTCACCGAGCCATCTCGGAAGACTTTGCTCATCTCGAAAGCGGATCCCGTCGGCTCTCTCGACGGCCAGCCATCTCCGAGAAAGACACCTCATCTCGAGTAGGATCCCATCTAGCTCTCTCTCACGAGATATCTCGAAAGACACCTTTCATCTCGGCGGGATCCCATCGGCTCTCTCGGCCGAGCCGTCTCCGCAGACCGCTTTCTCGAGCATGATACATTTCAGCTCTCCCCCGACGAGCCACCATCAAGACCATTTTTCCACGGACATATAAAAGACTCGTGTGGGGCTCTCACCCGGAAATATGAGCCTGAAAAGACTTCGTCAACGGGCTCCAACTCCAACAATCTGAGCCAAAAAGACTTCGTCTGACGAGGGCTCCCCAATCTGAGCCTGAGAAAAAGACTTCGTCTGACCAGGGCTCTCCCGGAAACGAAAGCACACAAAAGACTCATTATACGACCAGGGCTTTCCCCAAGCTGAGCACAAAAAGACTCATATGACGGGGCTCTCCCAAGTAAGACCTGTAAAAAACTCATACGATGGGGCTCCCAAAGTACGAAAGACAAAAGACTTCGTCTGACCAGGCTCCCGGCACTGAGCACAAAGACTCGTGACGATGGGGCTTCCCAGACGAAAGACTGAAAAGACTCAGACGACGGGCCCTCCCCGGCACGAAAGCACAAAAGACTGTGACGACCAGGGGCTCCACGAAAGTACGTATTGAAAAGACTTCGATGACGGGGCTCACAAGACGAAAGCACATAAAAGATCCCGTGCGGTGATGGGGTTCTCCAATCACGAAAGCACAAAAAACTTCACAGACGACGGGGCTTTCCGGCACGAAAGCACATAAAAGACTCGTACAATGGGGCTCCCCCCGAACAAAGACGAACGAGTTCATACTCTGATTCCCACAGCAAAAAGCGAGTAATGGGTACGCAGTCGCAAAAGACGACTCGTACTTACAGATACCCGTAGCAAAAGCGGGTGATGAGTGCGGGGTCGCAGCTAAATTACGACGGGGCTCCCCCCAAAGTACGAGCACAGAGAAGACTCGTACGACGGGGCTCTCCCCAAAGTACGAGCACAGAAAAGACTCGTACGACGGGGCTCTCCCCCGAAGTACGAGCACACAAAATGTTGGGATTATACTGAAAAGTATGATTTTTACTTTGTATAATCGAAACTGAATTTTCAGACTTATTTACTGAAATAAATTGTTTATCACTGATGCTTTAAATATGATTGAATGTTACATATATTTACTGCATAAATGTTCAATAAGTCATACGTGTTACATTGTAGTTAATTTAGTGATACCAGATCACAGAAGATTAAATTAACAGTCCCTTGTAACTAAAAGTACGCCATTCACGACCTAGATGGAAATGAACAACCCATCGCGAAAGGTTGAGGTGTAAAGCTCAGATTGGTTTGTCTTGACCAAGAGATTACACTAGTGCATGACCGATGCCTTTGAATAGGACCTCTGAGGAGGATAAATTCTTCGTAATCGAACAAGGAAGAATTATACCTCAGTGGTTCGTTATTTCTTAATCTTCGTCTCTTAAATAGGATCACGTGGGATTGGTAACTATTGCTTTGACTTATCATGGGTAGCGAATCAAAGATATTCAATACTTTTTATCTTGGGCAATATTATTAGTCACATGTGATTGCTAAGATTTAATACTGAAGAATCGTGTGTGCAAGTATGCGCTTGTTTGATTTGCCCTTGGGAGGTTCATAAGCTTTATCATACCAAATCTTGCAAGTGGAATTAGTTTCCAAATTATGGATAATAATGTTTAACCGTTCCTTGACCAAGGATAAAAGATATTAATTAACGGAAAAGCTATTTGAAATGCTTGAATTAATTAATGGGCTAGATAATCTTAAACACTTTTAAATAATGACCAGGAGCCATATTGATTTGTAATATGGGTTAAGATGGATAGTGCAATATTAATTATGTAGTGGGATTAATTAATATTTATGGTCTTGAATTATATTGTGGCTCAATATTAGATATTCAAGGTCCATTAGAAGGTTCAATCTTAATTCTCCTAAAGGCCCCCTGAGTAGCCCAACAAATAGTCCAATAACTGAAAAAGGTGATTAAAATAAAATAAATATTGTTGCTTATTTTTCCTCTAAATTTTCAAAAATTATGAATAAGTTGAGAGAAAGATTTTCTTTGAATTTTGTTATGGAATGAAGATATGTATTCTTGGAATACAAGATTATCTCATTAAATTCAAGAAATCTCCCACTTGGTTATTTCATAAGAGGATTTCGAAATTTTGAAATGTAGTGGACAAGAAAGATTTTCTTGATTTTCTTGAAAATATATTATGGAAGATATGTATTTCTTGAAGTACAAGAATATCTCATAAATTCAAGAAGATCCAAATCTTGGATTCTTGCCTCATTAATTTTCGAAAAATCCATAATTAGAGGAGGTGGGATTTTTGTGGAATATTTTAAATATGGGAAAAAGAATATAGGAGATATATTCAAGATTTCTTGGTGATCAAGAAAAGTCTTTTCCCACATTGGTTTTCTACTGAAAAATCGACCACCTCTATCCTATAAATAGGGGATGATTATTTCATTCCCAAGTACAATTTCATGTGCTGGAAAAATTAGCAAATCCACGAAAGTGGTGCAACAAAGTTTATTTTTTCCTTTTTTTAATTGTTCGCGAGTATCCTTCCACCGGATTGTCGAGCAAGGGCTAAGGGAATACTTGGGAAGTCCTTTTGGTTAGTCCGTCCAACCGAATTCACTGCCATCCCGAGAGGTACGTTCACGTAAACCCGTAGATTCTGCATGCGTAGGTTTTACGTGGTTTATTATATGCATGATATGTTGTTGCAATTATTATTTGAATTAATATAGGATTAATTCATGCTAGTAATAATTAAAGAATTAAATTTGTATTTAAATATTCACCCCGAATAGATCTGTGCAACTAATTTCCCAACAACTGGTATCAGAGCCACGATTTCGGGCTCTGAATTTTTTTAATTTGTAATTTAATTCGTGGATATTAAATTTGAAATTGGATAGTAGAACTGTTAGATCTGTTTTGCAGGTATCCAATTGTCATGGATTTTAATGTGTTTATTTATGCATGCATATAAATTGTGGTTTTAATTCGATTCGTTCGGATTTGTTTTGCCTCGTGAGAAAATCCACGAGTAGACTAGGATTTGTTTGATTTGATCAATGTAATAGACTAGTCTAGATCTAGGTTTATTTATTTTTGTAAATAAATTGTAACCGGATCGAACGAAGAGACGAAGAATTAAAGGACAAAATCGAGACCCGGGCATAAAAGCGACACGGGCGCAGGCGGTCGGCCGGGCGAGCGCCAAGACGGAAAGGCCAAGCAGACGGGCGGCGCAAGGAGCACGTGATACCGTCTTGTCGAATACCAGAGACGAGCCGGCGTGACGCGGCGCTGCAAGCAAGGACGCGGGGCCGCCAAGGTCGAGGGGCAAGACGGAGGCGGGTGAATGAGCGCGCATACATGGATGCGTGTCGCTTCTTAGCCGAGAGCCGCCGACGCCACCGACGGTCTTCTTGAGACCAAGGGCACGGGCCTGGACGAGCGGTGGTCTGGTTGGTCTAAACCCAAGCGGGGCGGGCGGATCTTGGCGTGTCCCCGTCCGAAAATGCCTGGCGTTTCAAAGACAAGAAGTATTTTTTCGAGACGAACGAGTGGGAGAAATTCGAGACGTGTTTTTCCAAGATCAAGACAAGAAAAATCAAACCATGACAATTGGATAATTTGTGCCCAATATGTTTATTTTTCTATTTTGCTTGATTTATTTGTGTTATCTTATGTTTTATTTAATTTGTTTAAATGTGTTTGCATGAGGGTTGCCAAATGGAAAAATCTCACCTTCAAAAATTACTAAGTATGTTTAAATAATTAATTGACAATTTTATTCCGGATAATAAAATTGAATTAATTTTGACCTCCATGATTTATTTATTTATTTGTGAATTCTTTTGGAGAAATTCCCCCAACGGGACGGTCAAAAGATAGCTTTCACATGAATAAATTCCAAACGGATGATTGTGGGTTATTACTAGTGGCGGCGATTTATGACCTCCCAACGAGGCTCGATTAAAGCAAAATAATAATCTCAGATTTAATCATGGTTATTACTTAGGTATAAAATTGATATGCATATACTTCCCAAGTCCCCGCCAATTTTATATTGGTCAAGGGAGCCAACTATTAATCTGGATATTAAAGGTTTGTAATCGTTTTCTTGTTTGTAACTTTTTGCTTTGAATGTGTTTAAATAATGACCCACCCAACGTGGCTTATTTAAACTATTTTGAGATGTTGGATGATGCATGTTCATTTTTTTTGAGATTTTAAATATGATGCATGTGATCGAATCTTGTGATATACTTGTGTTATTGCATATAGTTGTTTATTTCGATTCAAAGATGTTGTTACCTTTTAATCCATTTGTTATTATACTTAAAGTTAATACAATATGTATGGAAACTATATTGATTGAAAACGAAAAATTATAATTGTCCTAATCGCATAAAAAGCATGTTGAATTCTTGACACACCAAAATCGGATGAGCCAACCGACGAGTCAAAACATGCGGGACTCGTCGATCACCTTCTTGAGAGATGGCGTCGCTGAAAATGGTGGAGGGCAAACCCGTAAGGGATTACGTCCTCAAAATAGATGGCCCATCTGAACAAACTTGAGATTCTCGAGTCAGATTATGATCCGGAGACTCGGATGAATTTGGTATTTCACTCTTCGCCCAAAAGTTTTTGAGCATTTTGGCCTCGCTTAGCTAATTTGTTGCAAGCTTTTGGTCTCGGCGAAAATGTTGATAAGGCACCAAACTCAAGCTTTGACGGCAAGTGGTCTGTCTTCATCTTCTAGGCCAAAGGGAGGCAAGATAAAGAAGAGGACCAAAAAGCCATAAGCAATAAAACTCAACTATTGCCAAGGGCAATGGTAAGATGAGGAATGCTTGTTGTGTCAAGGAAAATCCAAAGAGGAAGTGTTTAAGATCTTTGAAGAGAGGACAATGGAGGTTTTTTCCCTTCCAACCCAAAAAGGGACTTTAAAAAGGTAATTCTCACGCACTAGTTGTTAAAACTTGTTTAGCGCGATACTTCTCATTCGTGGGTGGTTGATACGAGATACACTAATCATGTTGGCTTCACGGGTTCTAAAATGATCCGGCAACTTAGTGGGAGTGAGATCCTCATCACACCGGGCAACGTTATTTAAAATAGAAGACATTGAAATGCTACGTAAGTGGCGATATTGCAATGCTACGATATAATAACGATTATTGCAATACTACGCAAGTAGCAGACATTGCAATGCTACACGAGTAGCGATTAAGCGATGGGAGAAGTGCACCTATCTTTTGAAGATAAAGTTTTTTAAGATTATCTTTATGTTCCCAGTTTTAGAAAGAATTCACTTTCGGTTTCTAAAATTCGATTAAAGGACACTAAGTTTCTTCTAATAAGAATGACATCATTTTTGAAATGATGAGTGTATCTCGATACGACATTGATGGAAAATCTCTATACAATTAATTAGCTGTGCACCACTCATGAAATGCATCCTATAACACATCAACTATTTCGAAAAAAAAAGAAAAGCGTGAACGAAATACTTTCTTTGGCATCTAAGATTAGGTCATATAAATCCAAAGAGGATCCAAAGGTTGGTGAAAGATGGTTCACTGGAGCATCTCCAAGTTGAACAAATTACAACCTGCGAATCATGTTTGGAGAGTAAAATGACCAAGAGGGCATTTGGAGCCAAGGGAATAGGGCCAAAGAAGTGTTAGAGATCGCTCACACGTATGTATGTAGTTCAATGTCAACCAAAGCAAGAGGAGGTTATGAGTATTTTTTATTGATGATTACTCAAGGCACGCGGTTACATTTTTCTTATGAAGCATAAAACTGAGACCTTTGAGAAATTCAAAGAATTTAAGGCTCAAACAGAGAATCATAGGAAAAACGTATCAAGTCTCTACGATTTGATCGTGGAGGCCAATACCTCAGCAATGAGTTTTTGAACTACTTATCTGATGAAGGGATTGTATCCCAGCTCACTGCACCTGGAACTCCTCAACAAAATGGGGTTGCAGAGCGAAAGAAATCAATTCTTTTTTTGAAAACGGTTAGATCAATGATGAGTTATGAGGATCTTCCCGAGTCGTTTACGGGGTTATGCCTTGAAACAAATGGCTTACATTCTCGAACTTGGTGCCATCCAAATCGGTTCCCAAAACTCCCAAAGAATTGTGGACCCAAGCGCAAGCCTAGTATGAGACACATGAGAATTTTTTGGTGTCCCCGCCTCGTGTTGGACAAGGAAGCCGGTAAATTGGATCCTCGATCGTAATTAAGGTCATTTGTAGGATACCCCGAGGAACAAAAAGGGTGTATGTTCTATAGTTCCGAAGATCAAAATGTGGTAATCAGCACCCACTTTAGATTTTTGGAAGAAGACTATATGAACCAAAGAAAACCCAGAAGTGAGATTACCTTAAATGAGCTTAGAGGGCAAACCTTAGTGTCAATCATGATTAGATGATATACCAAACGATACGCTTTCTGGCAACCTGAGCCTCGTCATAGTGGGAGGGTTGTTAGACGACCCAGAGAGATTCATGGGAATAGGAGAGTCCTCAGACTTGATTCCCAGACAAGACGAATCAGACCCATGGACATATGATGAGGCACTCCAAGATAAGGATGCAGATTCTTGGCAAACAGCAATGAAAGCCGAAATGGGCTCTATGTTTCATAATAGAGTGTGGGAGCTAATCGAACCACTTAATGGGGTCAAACCCATTGGATGCATAAGAGGAGAAGAGGACCGGACGGGAAGGTTGAAACCTTTAAAGTAAGACTAGTGGCGAAAGGTTATACTCAGAAAGAAAGGATCGATTATGAGGAAACTTTTTCGCCCGTAGCCATGCTTAAGTCCATCTGTATTCTCTTATCGATTGCTGCGCATTTCGACTTTGAAATCTGGCAAATGGATGTCAAGACAGCTTTCCTTAACGGAAGTCTTGATGAAGAGATCTATATGCAACAACCCCAAAGTTTCATTGAAACGGGCCAAGAACATCTTGTTTGTAAGCTCAAGAAGTCCATTTACGGACTCAAACAGGCATCCAGAGCTTGGAACTAATGTTTTGATCATGTTATAAAGTCTTATGGGTTTGATCAAAACGAGTTTGAAAGTTGTGTGTATAAAAAGCGTGTCGGAACTGCATTGGTATTCTTAGTACTATACGTAGATGACATTGTGATCATCGAAAACGATGTGAAGGTGTGATCAGATGTAAGGGCATGGTTTTCAAAACAGTTTGATATGAAAGACTTATGGAAAGCCGGACATATCCTTGGGATCAAGATAACTCGAGATCGCCGAAAAAGGATGATCGGGTTATCGCAAGTTTCATACATAGACACTGGTTTTTGAAACGATTCGGCATGCAAGATTCTAAGAAAGGATTCGTACCTTTCAGACTTGGAATCCATCTATCCAAGAAAATGTTCCCTAAGACGAAAAAGGAGATAGATGACATGAAAGGTATTCCTTGTGCTTCGGCTGTCGGAAACCTTATGTATGCATTGCTGTGTACGAGACCGGATATCTGCTTTGTCGTAGGCATGGTGGCAAGATATCAAAGTAACCCAGGGAAAGAGCATTGGATGACAGTTAAAAACATTCTGAAGTGTCTGAAAAGAACTCGGGATAGAATGTTGATTTATCAGTCAGATACTCCAATCCCCATCGGCTACACGGACTCGGATTTCCAATCAGACTTAGATTCCAGAAATTATCTACCTCAGTTAGTGTGTTTCCATTTGGGAAGTGTAGCCATCAAATGGACGAGTGTGAAGCAGAAATGCATCACTGACTCAACCATGGAAGTCGGGTAAGTAGTCAACATGAAGCGATGAAAAGAACCGATTAGGCTCTAGATCTTCTTAGTGGACTTGGATAGTGTTCTGAATTTGTGTAGCAATATCTGCTAGGGGCAGTTGCAAATTCAAGAGAGCCAAGAGTCCACGAGTCAAACAAGCACACTAAAGGAAAGACATCTTATACGAGAAATCATTAAGAGATGAGATATAGATGTGGCAAAGATAGCGTCGAGGACGAATGACTGTGATTCATTCACAAAGGGTCTGCCTCTGAATACATTCGAGAGACATGTGAAAGGAATGGGTGTCAAGACCATTGCCAATCTGCTTTGAGTATAAGTAGGAGAAATTATTAGGTTCGTGTAGGTGACATTAGATGTCACGGACTACGCTTAGACATGTTGCAAAGATACTTAAAAAGCGCATTTTGAGTATAAGTGGGAGATTGTTGGGATTATCTTGAAAAAGTATGTTTTTTTACTTTGTATAATCGAAAATAATTTTCGAACTTATTTAATTAAATAAATTGTTTATCACTGATGCTTTAAATATGATTGAATGTTACATATATTTACTGCATAACTGTTCAATAAGTCGTATGTGTTACATTGTAGTTAATTTAGTGATACCAGATCACAGAAGATTAAATTAACAGTCCCTTGTAACTAAAAAAATACGCCATTCACGACCTAGATGGAAATGAACAACCCATCGCGAAAAGTTGAGGTGTAAAGCTCGATTGGTTTGTCTTGACCAAGAGATTACACTAGTGCATGACCGATGCAATTGAATAGGACCTCTGAGGAGGATAAATTCTTCGAATCCCGAACAAGGAAGAATTAGACCTCGATGGTTCGTTGTTTCTTAATCTTCGCCCCTTAAATAGGATCACGAGGGATTGGTAACTATTGCTTTGACTTATCATGGGTAAAATAATCAAAGAGATTCAATACTTTTTATCTTGGACAATATTATTAGTCACATGTGATTGCTAAGATTTAATCTGAAGAATCGTGTGCAAAATCACGCTTGTTTGATTTGCCCCTTGGGAGGTTCATAAGCTTTATCATACCAAATCTTGCAAGTGGAATTAGTTTTGGTATGGATAATAATGTTGAACCGCTCCTTGACCAAGGATAAAAGATATTAATTAACGGAAAGCTATTTCAAAGGGCTTGAATTAATTAATGGGCTAGATAATCTTAAACACGGGAAATAATGACCGGAGCCATATTGCTGTAATATGGGTTAAGATGGATAGTCTGATATTAATTATGTAGTGGGATTAATTAATATTTATGGGCTTGAATTATATTGTGGCTCAATATTAGATATTCAAGGTCCATTAGAAGGTCCAATCTTAATTCTCCTAAAGGCCCCTCGAAGTAGCCCAACAAATAGTCCAATAACCGAAAAAAAGATTAAAATAAAATAAATATTGTTGCTTATTTTTCCTCTAAATTTTCGAAAATTATGAATAAGTTGGGAGAAAGATTTTCTTTGAATTTTGTTATGGAATGAAGATATGTATTCTTGGAATACAAGATTATCTCATTAAATTCAAGAAATCTCCCACTTGGTTATTTCATAAGAGGATTTCGAAATTTTGAAATATAGTGGACAAGAAAGATTTTCTTGATTTTCTTGAAAAGATATTATGGAAGGTATGTATTTCTTGAAGTACAAGAATATCTCATAAATTCAAGAAGATCCAAATCTTGGATTCTTGCATCATTAATTTTCGAAAAATCCATAATTAGAGGAGGTGGGATTTTTGAGGAATATTTTAATTATGGGAAAAAGAATATAGGAGATATATTCAAGATTTCTTGGTGATCAAGAAAAGTCTTTTCCCACATTGGTTTTCTACTGAAAAAATCGACCACCTCTATCCTATAAATAGGGGATGATTGTTTCATTCTCAAGTATAACTCCATGTGTTGGAAAAATTAGCAAATCCACGAAAGTGGTGCAACAAAGTTTATTTTTTCCTTTTGTTAATTGTTCGCGAGTATCCTTCCTCCGGATTGTCGAGCAAGGGCTAAGGAAATACTTGGGGAGTCCTTTTGGTTAGTCCGTCCAACCGAATTCACTGCCATCCCGAGAGGTACGTTCACGTAAACCCGTAGATTCCGCATGCGTACGTGGTTTATTATATGCATGATATATTGTTACAATTATTATTTGAATTAATATAGGATTAATTCATGCTAGTAATAATTAAAGAATTAAATTTGTATTTAAATATTCACCCTGAATAGATCTGTGCAACTAATTTCCCAACACAAAAGACTCGAACGACGGGGCTTTCCCCGAAATCTGAGCAGAAAAAAAAGACTCATCTGACGGGGCTCTCCCCCCGCACTGAAACCTGAAAAGACTTCATCTGACGGGCTCTCCCCCCAAAGTCTGAAAGAAAAAAAGACTTCATCTGACGGGCTCTCCCAATCTGAAAGAATGAAAAAAGACTTCGTCTGTGGGGCTCCCAAGCTGAATCTGAGCCTGAAAGAACTTCTCTGACGGGCTCCCCCGCTCTGAGCACCTAAAAGACTTCGTCTGACGGAAGTTTCCCCGTCTGAGCATAGAAAAAGACTTCGTCATAACGGGCTCCCCGAATAAAGATTTAACGAGTTCGCATTCGACATTCCCGCAGCGAAAGCGGTAGTACGCGATGCTAGCCGAAAAGACGATCAGATGACAGACACCAGCAAAAGCTGGGTGGATGAAAAGTTGATACAGCGAATTACGACGGGCTCCCTGGCACGAAGATGAGGGTACTCAGACGACGAGCTCCCTGGCACGAAAGCACATAAAAGACTCATACGACGGGCTCTCCGGCACGAAAGACAGAAAAAGACTCGTGACGACGGGTTTCTCTCAAGTACGAGTACGTAAAAGACTCGATGATTGGGCTCAAGTACGAAAGCATAAAGACTCAGACGACGGGCTCTGGCACGAAAGACAGAAAGACTCAGACAACGGGCCTCTGGCACGAAAGCATAAAAGACTCATATAATCTGGCTCTCAAGTACGAACCTGAGTAAAAAGACTCAGACACGGGCTCCACCCAAAGAAAGAGCCTGAGAAAAATCCTCTCTAACGGACTCCCAGTCTGAGCCTGGAAAAGACTCAGACGACGGGCTCTCCCCGGCTGAGCCTGTGAGAAAAAGACTCAGAGAACGGGCTCCCTCGGTACGAAAGACTGAAAGATTCGACGATGGGCTCTGGCACGAAAGACTGAAAAAAGACTTCATCTAACCCGGCTCTCCCTGGTACGAAAGAAAAGACTCAGATAACAACGGGCTCCCGGCACGAAAGACAAAAAGACTTCGTCTGACGGGGCTCTCAAGAACGAAAGACACAAAAAAACTCATACGACGGGCCCCCCGACGTTACACATAAAAGACTCACAGATAACGGGCTCCCCCAAAGTATGAGCATAAAAGACCAGACGACGGCCTTCCTACGAAAGTGCATATAAAAGACTTCAGATAACGGGCTCTCCCAATTTGAAAGCACAGAAAGAACTCGTCTGTGGCTCCCCCAAAAGTCTGATCCACAAAAAAAGAACTTCATCTGACAGGGCTCTCCCAGAAGTCTGAGCCTGAAAAAGACTTCGTACAATGGGGCTCTCTCCAGGAAATCGAGCCGCAGAGAAAAAAGACACTTCGTCTGTGGGGATCCCCCGAAATCTGAGCCTGAAAGAACTTCGTCCTAGAAGGGCTCCATCTGAGCCACAGAAAAAAAGACTCGTCTGATGGGAGCTCTCCCTCGGAAATCTGAGAGCCTGAAGAACTTCGTCTGACGGGCTCTCCTCGAAAATCTGAGTACTGAAAAAAAACTTCATCTGTGGGGCTCTCCCAATCTGAGCACCCTAAAAACTTCATCTGTGGGGGCCCAGAAATCTCTGAAACCGAACTTCATTATGGGGCTCCCCCAAAATCTGAACCTGAAAAAGAACTCGTCGTGGCTCCCCAATCTGAGCATAGAAAGACTTCATTACTGTGGGCTCTCTCCCAAAATCTGAGCCTGAAAACTTCGTTAGCAGGGGCTCCCGAAATCTGAACCACAAGAAAAAAAGACTCGTCTGACGGGGCTCTCCACAATCTGAGCCATGAAGACTTCATCTGATGGACTTTCCCCAAGAAAGACGGGGTAAGACTCAGACGACCGGCTCCAAGACGAGCATTAAGACCAGACAACCGGCTCTCCCGAATACGAAAGACAGAAAGACCAGACGACGGGCCTCGGCACGAAAGACAGAAAGACTGGTACAACGGGCCCCTCAAGCACGAAAGCACGAAGTTCCCAGACGACGGCTTCCCTTGTCAGACAACGGGCCTCCTCCGGCACGAAAGTATAGAAAGACTGACGACGGGTCTACCAAGCACGAAAGCATAAAAGACTCGCATAACCAAGCCTCCCCAAATACGAAGCATAAAAGACTCGCGACGACGGGCCTCCGGCACGAAAGCACAGAATATTGCACGACGGCCTCCCCCATAACGTGCAATGGGTCAGGATAACCCGGCCTCTCCCCCGGCACGAAAGCAACAGAAAAGACTTCATCTAAACGGGCTCTCCCCCAAATCTGAGCATAGAAAAAATCTAATCTTAACGGGCTCCCGGCTCGAAATCTGAGCCTGAAAAAGACTCAGTCGATGGGACTCTCCTCGAAATACAATCTGAGAAAAAGACTCAGACGACGGGCTCTCCGGCACGAGCACACAAAAGACTTCAGATGACGGGCTCTCCCCAAGACGAAACCAAAAAGACTTCAGACGACGGGCCCCCAAGTACGAAAGTACGTAAAGACTCATAAAAGCGGGGCTCCCAGCACGAAAGCACAAAAAGACTCAGATGATTCTCCCCCAATCACGAAAAGATATAAAAGACTCAGATAACGGGCTCCTCCCAATTTGAAAGCCTGAAAGACTCGTCTAACGGGCCCCCCCGTACGAAAATTGGAAAAGACTCGTGACGATGGGGCTCTCCCCAATCACGAGCCTGCAAAGACTCTCAGATAAACGGGCTCTCCCCTCTGAGCCTGAGAAAAAAGACAGACGTCGGGGGCTCCCCGTACGAAAGCACCTAAAAGACTTCGTCTAACCCGGGGTTCTCCCCGAAATACGAAAGAGCCTGAAAAGACTTCATCTCGACGGGCCCTCCCAAAGCACGAAAGACAAAAAGAACTCGTGACGACGATGGGCTCCCCAAAGCACGAAAGACAGAAAAAGACTTTCGACAGACGACGCTCCCCCCTAAGCACGAAAGACTGAAAAGGATTTCATCTGACGGCTCCCCGGCGCACGAAAGCACGTAAAAGACTTCATACAATGGGGCTCTCCCCGGCACACGAAAGAGAAAAGACTTCATTACCGGGCTCCCGGCTAAGTCTGAGCACATAAAAGATCAGACGCATCGGCTCTCTCCTCGGCCGAAAGTACGACTAGATCGACGACCCGGCGGTAAGATCCTCTATGCAGGGCTCATTCTCGAACGATCGAGATCTCATATGAAGACTCGAAAGCAAGCTCGAAGGCAAACAATGTGACTGCAGATACAACAAAACATGAAATCTGGTCGAGACATGAAACAAGATCAAGCTCTGAACAACATCACAACCCGATCTTGGGGGCTATTGTTGTGCTCAGATATATCACACGTCAGCATTACCAGATTTATCACACGCCGCCGGGATCGAATTATCGCGACGTCGCCAGTCCCACCGAGACCACGGATTTGTCGCGGCTTTACGCATATGTTTTGTCATGCTTTATGCATGACATGTCGTGTTATCGATTTGTCGCTTTAACGATTTGTCGTGCTTAACGATTTATCGTGCTTGTGATTTGTCGTGCTGGTCCTCTTTATATAAAGGACCTCACCTTTCATTGTCAAAAAACTCTGGAATGTTTCTCTCATTCCACTTATATACCTACACCTGATATTTCGGGGGAAGAATTATCGTTTTTCCCGCAGTGTTCTTGTTCGATTAATCATTTTGTTTGTGAGTTGTTATCAATTAAGCCACATAATACTCTCCACAAAAAACGACTCGCAACAAATTATCTCTAATATAAAATTGATTTTTGTAAAACAATACTCAATAAATTAATTAATTTTTAATCTCAACCTTGCACTATCTATTAAATTGAGCAATATCTAACACTCGAACCTCCACTGATCTCGTATCGTAGTTGCTCAAAACAAATTAATTAAGAAATATTACTTTGGATTTACGTAAATTTTATTAGTGTATCCTACATTGATTAAATAAAAGTGGTGTCTTGAGGTTGGTAAGTTTGAGAAATAAATTTTGTATTTGTGTAAAATTAATATAAAAAGTAATGGAGTACTAGTTTTACAAAATTTTAATTATTAATATTCTTTCAAATATTATTGTAGAGCTGTCTCATTACAAGTTCTTGCAAACAATTATAAAAGAAAAATACATTTTCTCATGTTTGTGCTGTCATTTCCTCAACTGAATTATTACAAATTGAGGGAACATAAATTAAGAGACTGGGAAGTAAATTAAATGATGGAAATTATAAGGTATAGAATTCTACAAATTAATTGGATTAGGGTAGAGAAACAAAGTTGATATGCACCCTTTTGTGTGGACAATATAAATATTGTGGTGCCTAGTTTGTCTATTTATGTGCACCCTCTTCTTTCACGCTCCCAAAATTTTCTTGACGTGATAAGAATAAAATCATTTTTCAAAAAAAATATTAAAATTTAAAAAGAATATTTCAAAACAGAAAATTACTGGAATAGTACATTATTAATTAATTTTCAGTAGAAACTTGAATTTAAAAGCTTAAATACATTTGTACGCAAATCGTCTGTTTATATATTTGTATACGAGGGTAAAGCTGAATATGTGGATCTTCTAGACTTCACGATTGCATAAATTTAAAATTGCATGCTTCTTATTTCACAAATATTATTTTTACACAATTTTTTGTTCATTTCACTATTCTTTAATATTTTAATAAGATTAACTTTTAAGTGGTCGTTCTTTAATAGTTTCATATTTATTTTAGTGAGAACAAGTCAAAATAGCTACATATTCAATACATTAATGATTGAGGCAATAATCTTGGGCCCCAACCTCTTAAAATATCTTAAATGGTACTAAAATGGGTGGTTGAAAAGAGGTGAGGCAATAATAATAATAATTATGCCTTTCTAGAGGGCTTCAAGTGCTTTCTCTGATTGGGCACTTAAATGGTTACTAATCCTAAATTGAAATACTTATTATTCTAATTGAACAACCACTAAAATTTACTTACGCACTGAATAATCCTTGCTTGACGTGAATACCTAAAGTGGTTAGAGGCCCGAGATTTTGAGTTCGAGATACGAAAAGAGAAAATTTATTCTCTTTTGTAGTAGTTTCTCTTGTGGTGAGATGGTGTTCCCCCTCTTATGTTGGTTGCGGTTACGGGTGAAAACTATTGTGATTGATTATATTAGGGAACTATTGTAATTAACTACCTTTAAAAAAAAATCCTTGCTTTATATAAAATAAGGGCTCAAAGAAGAAATTTATTACTTATTTGCAAATTCTATTACATGAGTAGAATCATTTATTTTTAAAAAAATATATGTATTTAAAAAGTGTTTCTTATCTACTTTTTTGAGTTAGCAAACAAGCTCTTAAACTTGAAAATTTTACCTTTCAAGTTTTCGCTTGTGCTATGTTTAGGGATGTACTCTACCGCAATATAATTTTGATTTTTTTTATATGTTTCAAATTATAGTTATTTATATTTTCTTAAATGATTTAAAATACACATATTTAATGGTCCAAACTATTATTATTGTTTTTATTAAATAAATAAGAGTATATTAAAAAAATTATTTAAGTAAAATTAAAAAATTTAAGCACAATAAATAATATTTTATTAGTTTATGTAAAACATAAAACATGATTATATTTATGGGATTGAGGAATATTTAGTTACAACATTTGTAAATTATATGAATTTTACCTTGGAAATATTCATTCAAACTTTGTTAACAAGACCCATTAATATAAACAAACAAACTCAAGTTCAATAATATTTGATTCATTATTTCAAAAAATATTCGTTCAAACTTGTTTAATAAGACTATAAAGATAAAAAAGAAGAAGTCAAATTCAGTGATAGTTGACTCGCTAGTTCGTGAATGGACTCACTAGTAAACTCATAAACTAACTCATATAATAATAATTAATAATCTGATTCAAATTTATGATTTTCACATTTATATTTATGATAAATATAAAATTATATCAATTAAGCTTATTTAATAAATATATATAATTTTTAACATTGATGTTATTAATTGTTTAGACTTAATTAAGCTCGAAAAAACCGGTGAACTAATTAATTTTTGCGATAGATTGAGCTTCATTTTAACTCAATAATAAGCAACTCTAACTCAAACACTCTAAAATTCGGTTCACCCCTAACTTTGGTACATTATCCTCATTAATTTGAGAAAAAAGAGTGGGCAAGTTGATTCCCTTGAATTGAACAACTCAAATATGTTGTACCATATAAAGATGATAATTTTTTTTTTAATAATTTTAAGGACTAAGCATCTCCTCACCATATTTATATTAGGTCGAGGTAGGTATTTCTGATGACCTAAATTGCCAACAACGGTGCACAAAGGATGAGCCTTATTTGTGTCAAATAATATGAGCAATACATTACTATAGGTAGATTGATATATTATACTTTAGCTCAAGATCAAGATAGAGTTGGAATTTTTCTAAAAAAAAATAAAAATGAAAAACACCTCAACTCTTTCTCTAGTTACTCGAGAAGTATCAATTAGATTCTATCATCAACATAAACTGCAACAATAGCAAATCTCACATTTCATTTCTCAATAAACAAGTTGAATGTTTAAAAAATGCACAGTGAGTTGCACTGTGCACCTGGTGTGTACAAAACTTTGCCTACTAATAAAGCAGCGAAAATTGATCACAGCCGGCTTAATATCAACTATCCCATTTCATATTACACAGCCTGCTGAATATCAACTATCCCATTTCATATTACATCTTGTTTTCCAAAATAAACATCATGTCTTACATATGAAATGACATAACTAATAAACATAGGTGTATTGAAAGCAACAGATCACCGATTGAAACAAGACATCATATCATTATAGATGAATGCATTGATACTTTGGATCTTATGAGTAGCCACCTAGTTTTTCTTGTTTCCCTTTCAAATGATACCCAATTTTTATATTGACTATTCATAGACATAGACACAAATATTAACACCTTATTAACAATTTGATTCGAGTGGACTGGTTCTTTAAAACAAAAGGTTGAGCTAGAAAAAGATCAGTTCCAGCGTCTCACGGATTACCCTCCAAGTAAAAGAGACATAGGGCATAAAAAGGGTTCAATAAATGTGATAATTTGTGTATATAATCTTACATAACCTTGAATTTCGCTAGATCCCGTGCCTAGACCAAACTACAAAATACAATAAAGAGTTCCTCAAATTCAAAGACGTCTAGATCTTCATATTGCATCATCATGTGCATGCAAAATATAGCTGATAAATGTGATCACCCAGAGAGGCATTGTTTTTCACATCTAAGAGTCTTGCACATTTATAATTTATGTAATATACCATGGACTGTGACAGAATTTTACTATGGTTGTCAATCTAACACAATCATCCTCCTTATTTCTACTTGAAGATAGGAAGTACTGGGCTTGGGACCGTCAGCCTATAGGTAGACAAAACTTTCTACAGACACAACTCTGAGTCTTGCACATTTTCTTTTTTTGGGGGTGCGGGGATCGACTTAAAAACTGGTAAGTGATTAAATTTTTAGATCATAGTATAATTGCTTATAATCAGAGTGAAGCAGGGTCCTTGTTTCTTTCTACTTTATTTTGGCAAAATGTGATGAGTGAAAACACTTAAAACAACTAACTACAAAGCCAACATATAGAGAATAACTCAATTCAAATTTTAGCAAACACAGCCAAAACTGCAGAACTAGCATTTCGACTTATTGGGCGTCATTAAACCTAAGAGAGCGCGCTTATATCAACTCCCTTCGTACTTGTATAAATGCATGTCCGCTATCCTTCTTTGTAGAATAAAAATAAATAATAAATATTAACATAAAGAGTATTTAACTACAACATGAGTGCTCTGTAACAGCTTCAGGTTAGCACGTTTCAAAGTCAAGGCAAAAACCCAAGGTTGAAATATGAGTTTGAGAATCCAGAATATGTGAAAAATATTGCAGCAAAATATGTTCAATAGATCATCCCAAAGTAGTCCCGTTAAACAATTTTCTTCAATAAAGAACATGGCTTCAATACATTTACGAATACAGAAATGGGAAAGTGCATAGGTCTAAACAGGTCCCAGCCTACATTATTCCCAGACTGACAAACCACCAAAACGCAGGTAATTCCAGAAAAGATCGAAAGCTATAAAACTGATTCTGTCTTCCAATCACTAACAACACATCCACAAATCATTCATGTGTTCAAAACCAATACAAATCACAAGAATACAAGAAGCACCAATGAAACCCTGCAATGTTGAGCTTCTAACTAGTCTCTATAACGATTTAAAAGGGATTATTACTATCTACTATAGCTGTATATTACAAAACAGCTTGAAATTCACCCAAATAACTTTTAAAGTAATATCCACATGAAAGTTTGCAACCTCACCACTGTGAAAATAAAATGTAATTTCTACATGCAAAGAGAATATATTCTGTCTCTATATCATCATATTCTAAAGATAGAAACATCACTTCAAGGCAGAAGTTCAAAATTGTACCTGACCTCGAAATCATCGACCAAGCTACCGCTACTTCCACCACCACCTCTCCCGCTCCTCCTCTTCTCGTAATTGGCATCATCCGTGGGCAACTCATACCTACAAACCGGACACGTGTTCCTAATACCGAGCCATGGAATAATGCAATCCCTATGGTATAGATGGCAACAAGGCATCTTAGTCGCCTTCTCACCAACGGCAAACTCATCCTTACAAACTGCACAAACAACTGTACTATTGTTCTCAGCAATCTCCTCCTTTGTCAACACCACAGAAGGGAGATTCTCCACCACAGACTTTGCAGCTGGGGGGCTACCCTTTGAAGCATTCTCATTATCCATCAATTGCCCAAAAAGGGCATCATATTCCATAGTCAAGATGTAATCTTCAGGGAGATTCACATGTGGAATTTCACCACCATTGTTATTCTCATCCTCATCTGGATTCTCAAACTCCATAGCCCTCTCCAAATTATTCATAGCTAAAAGAACTTCCCATTCTATGTTCCTCTCTGCCTCTACTTCTTCATCATCATCATTGCCAAAACTAGTATTCGAAGAAATATCGGATGTAACAGAAATCTCCTCAATTCGATTGATCACCACATTCAAATTCTCCCTCTCATCGTATTGAATTCTTTCACTAACCTCCTCCCATTCAAACTCCTCCCTCTCATTCTCATTTGCGAGATATATATTACTGCTAATACCCAAACTATCATATATATCATCATCGTTACTAACAAACCCTGCATTTACCTCGAATTCCTCGGAACCAGACTCTGAATCCATGTCCACCACGCGAAGACCAATGTTTGACATGAGCCCTGGTCCAAATCCGAATTCGGGAGACGGATCCTCCACCCGACCCGATTCCAGTTCCCAAATTAGGTCTTCCGTGACGTGCGGATGACGCGGTTCGAACAGATCTGTTACGAAATTCATCTGCTCATCATCCTCTTCGCCTCCAAAGAAAAAGCAATTAGGGTCCTCGTACTCGCACCCCAAATTATCGGTCTCGGAGTTCAAATCGAACCCGAAATCAAACGATGTCGAGTAATCGTCAAAAAAGGAGGGGTTTGAATTATTCGGTGGGGAGAAATCGAAATCGAAAACCATGGGATTTGGCTGATTACAAAATTCTTCTTCCTCTTGCACGGAATCTTCGTGGTGGGGATGGATATTGGCCTGAACCGGTCTTGCCGACGTCGGCGCCTGACGGTGGCGGTGGAGATTGGATACCTCCGCCATTGGAGCAATTTTGATAGCAAGAAAGTGAGGCGCTCTTTTCTCTGATTTTCGGAAACGTGAATTTAATTCTTTTTTGTTCGTTTGCAGTGAAAATTTGGGGAAACCTAGTTTTTAAGGCTATTTTCGCATTTCTTACTGAAAAACAAATGCTTTTTGTTTATTATTATTATTTTCGGCATTTTGAATGAAATAAATATGTAGTATATTCACATTTGAAATATTATGATGATTATCCTAGTAAATTCTAAGTTCCTCTTTTTTTGCCTAGTAAATTCTAAGTTCTATTCTCATTGTTATATGATCAAAATTGTGACTTATTAAAAAATATGTTTATCATTTAAAGATCACGAAATCTAAGTAAGATTTTTATTAAAAGAATATATTTATTATTTAAAAATCACGATAAATTGTAGATTACACCCATGTATTCTTTTATAAATTCATTGTAAAACAAAAGTTTAAACCTAATTCATTGTAAAATGTATGCATAATCAAGCAATTTCCTAGTTACATGTCATATGCAGTTTAAACAAATATTTTGATGCAAGAATCAAATTGCTTGGCTTGCAAATGTCGTCATGGCAGCTGAGCTGATAAACAGTTTTGATTTTCAGATTCATACTGCATTTCAATTTCTTATGTTATTTGATTAATGAATGTTTACGTATATAAAATAATAATAATATTATTTTATGTTTTGTTTAAGCAATACAAGTAAATATATAAATTTAGAACGAATGAGTTAATAGATAAAAGAAGGGTTAACATTCATTCAATTCACAGCAAGAACAACCCGCCAAGCATGAATTTAAAATTCAATGGCTTCTCAATTCTCAATCAGACTCTTCCATCTCCACCCAAATCCTCCATTTTCGAGTTTCTTCCTCAAGTTTCCAGTGCTTTTCTGTCATTTCTCCAATTTCGCACAGGAAAATCAATCCCGCCCGCTATACAAAAAGACATTTTCCCATATATTTCAAGAATGCTCCAAGCAAAGAGCCCTCGAGGCCGGGAGACAAGCTCATGCCCGGATGATTGTATCTGGGTTCAAACCCACAATCTTTGTCACCAATTGCTTGCTCCAGATGTACATAAAATGCTCGCGCTTGGACTGTGCTGGCAAAGTGTTCGACAAAATGCCTGAACGGGATCGCGTTTCCTGGAACGCGATGATTTTTGGGTATTTAATTGGCGGGGAATTGGGGCTCGCGCGGTCGTTCTTTGATTTGATGCCTGAGAGAGATGTGATTTCTTGGAATTCTTTGATTTCGGGGTACTTGCAGAACGGGGATTATTTGAAGTCGGTTGAGATATTTGTGGCGATGGGGAGAGATGGTGTGGCTTTCGATGAGACCACATTTTCTGTTGTTCTGAAAGCGTGTTCGTTTTTAGAAGATTGTGTTTTAGGGAATCAGGTACATGGGGCCGTGATCAAGACTGGGTTCGAGTGTGATGTGGTGACTGGAAGTGCAATGTTGATTATGTATGCAAAATGCAAGATGTTGGATGAATCACTACGCCTTTTTTATGCGATGCCAGTGAGGAATTGGGTTTCTTGGAGCGCTGTAATTGCTGGGAGCGTTCAAAACAACGAGCTTGAGGGTGGATTAGAGCTGTTCAAAGAAATGCAAAGAGAAGGAGTTGGGGTGAGTCAATCTGTGTATGCTAGTGTTTTTAGATCTTGTGCTGGTTTGTCTGATTCAAGATTGGGTTCTCAAATGCATGGTCATGCATTGAAGAGTGAATTTGGAGGTGATACCATTGTGGGTACTGCCATGTTGGATATGTACGCTAAATGTAACAATTTGCTTAATGCTACGAAGGTGTTCAACTTGTTACCGAATCATAACTTGCAATCTTATAATGCATTGATCACTGGGTATGCTAGAGGTGATCTTGGATTCGAAGGTCTGCAGCTATTTCTACGTTTATTGAAGTCCAAACTCAGTTTTGATGAGATAAGCCTATCTGGGGCCTTTAGTGCCTGTGCAATAGTCAAAGGACATTTGACAGGTGTCCAAATTCATGGCTTAGCAATTAAGAGTCCTTTCCAGTACAGTATTTGTGTGGCTAATGCAATTTTAGATATGTACGGTAAATGTGGAGCTTTGCAGGAAGCTCATCGGGTATTTGAAGAGATGGAAAGAAGGGATGCTGTGTCCTGGAATGCAGTCATTGCTGCTTGTGAGCAGAATAAAAACGAGGAGACCCTATCGTTATTTGTTTCTATGCTTCGTTCTGGAATAGAGCCCGATGAGTTCACATTTGGTAGTGTTTTAAAAGCTTGTGCGGGGAGGCAATCTCTGCACTATGGGAGAGAAATTCATGGCAGGGCCATTAAGTCGGGGATGGGGTTTGATTCATTTGTTGGAAGCGTGATTGTGGACATGTACTGCAAGTGTGGGATGATTGAAGAGGCGAAGAAGCTCCATGATCGAGTGGAGGAACGAACGTTAGTCTCGTGGAATTCGATCATTTCTGGGTTTTCATCATCTGAACAGAGTGAGGGGGCACAAAAGTTTTTCTCAAGAATGCTCGAAATGGGGATTAAACCTGATAACTTCACATATGCTACAGTTCTTGATTCTTGTTCTAATGTAGCTAATGTTGGTCTGGGGAAACAAATCCATGCTCAGATAATTAAGCAGGATTTGCAGTCAGATGTGTACATTGTTAGTACACTAGTTGACATGTATTCGAAATGTGGGGCCATGCAAGACTCGATTTTGATGTTCGAAAAGTCGTCCAAACGTGATTTCGTGACGTGGAATGCAATGGTGTGCGCCTACGCGAACCATGGATATGGAGACGAAGCTTTACGGGTCTTCAAACACATGCAGCTCGAGAAGGTGATACCGAATCATGCCACACTCGTTGCAGTTCTTCGTGCTTGTGCACATATCGGTCGTGTAGACGAAGCTCGTCACTATTTCGACGTAATGAAAATGGAGTATGGATTGGAACCACAGTTGGAACATTATTCATCTATGGTGGATGTACTAGGAAGGTCGGGGCAAGTTGTTGATGCTTTGAAGGTTATTGAAGAAATGCCTTTGGAAGCAGATGATGTGATTTGGAGAAGTCTTCTTAGTGTTTGTAAGATGCATGGGAATGTTGAGGTGGCAGAAAAGGCAGCAAGTGGGCTTCTGGAACTGGACCCACAAGACTCGTCTGCTTACGTTCTTTTGTCAAATATCTATGCTGATAAAGAAATGTGGGACGAGGTTTCAGAGATGAGACGGGTCATGAGGCGGAGCGGGTTGAAGAAAGAGCCGGGTTGTAGCTGGATCGAGGTTCAAGCTGAGGTGCATATGTTTCTTGTGGGAGATAAAGCTCATCCGAAATGCAGAGAGATATATCAGAATCTGAGAATGCTGATGGATGAGATGAAAAGGGATATTCATGTGCAATCTGATGAGGTCATGATAAGTAATGAAGCTATATTAGATGATCAATCAGCTCATCTTTTCAATTTTTGAAGCAAATTGTGTAAAGAATGTCAGCATTCTTGGTATTTAATCAGATTAGAAGAATGATAGATTAACGACGAGCTCATGTCAGATTTTTTTTAATATTCATGCATGTGATTCTACATGTAAGGACATTTGATTTATTGGTAATATATATAGTGATGAAATATGGTAAGATCCATATGAGCTTGAGGAATTCTCTCAACATATCCTTACAAAACTGCCCAAAACAAGCAATGATAAGAGTGGTTCTGTTTGTACTACATGAAGGCCCTTGTTGCAAAAGCATATTTACCATTATACAACAAAAACGGGATTTACTCCCTCGCTGCTGAAAACAGAAAAACAGCAAATGCTGGAATCACCAACATAACAACTAGTATCATGAAGACATGTTTGAATTCGAGCTGTCTTGCATCTATATTTCTAACGCTTTCCACCTCAGGGGAGGAAACAGCATTCTCTGTCTTGATCTCGGTTGTTAATGAGTCTCCTTGTGAGTTCTCCATCTAAAGACGAACATTAATTTGATAGTGTATTAGGATATGATGTTTGACCACATAATGAATTTAAAATGGCAGTACACAAAAGATGTAAACACAATATTATCTTGCAAACTGTGTATATAAAATTGCATTAGAAGAAATTGTGTAATTGGTTAGTCCTATTTAAATGCTGATACATGATGCAAAACAAGAACGTGAAGGTGTCATTGATCAGTCTCAACATTTGGTTCTACTCAGTGAGTCAACAAACGACAAATCAGTTAACCCAACAAACATATGGCTCATATTACAGCAGCTTTGATAAGGAATGTGTTATTAAAGACCAAGTGTAGAAAAAGTAAGAACACGAGACCAACCTCAGAATTGGTGGCTGTAGACTCCATTATTTCCTTATTACTTTCTTTTCCAGGACCATTCTTGCCATCATCCTCAGAGAACATGACATCTTTTACTTTTGCATCATGGTTTCCAATCTTCATTTGCTGCATAGATTTCAGGGCCATGCTCTTCTCCTTCGTTAATGATGATATCTTGGAAAGAGGGGTAGGAAAGGTGAAATTGTTAAGAGGAAAAACAGGAGTTCCTGAATACTAAAATGCTTGATTTTAACTCTATAATTTGCAAGTATTTCAGAATCTTTTTCTGCACCAAAGAAGCTAGAATAGATAGCCAAACAATTTTTTTTATATACAAACACCCTCAACATGGTTCTGGGACATTTAAAAGGGAGGGAAAATGAAATAAAACATAAGATAAACCTGCAGTATGACTAATAAAGACTTGTTTACTACTAACCAGCTTCATGAGTGTAAAATATCAAAAGAAATGTAGCTAACCTTCTTATGAAGGCGTTCCCTTTCAAGAGCCAACTGCAATACTAAATCTGTAATCAGCTTAGTCCGAAGCCTAATATCTTTCGCAGTTTCATTCTTTGTTTCATCAGCCTCATGCAAAGATGTCTCTAACTGTTCTATTCTGTGCCTTAGAAAATTTATTTCTTCAATGAGTTCCGCATTGGTCTCAGACAATATGATACACTTTTCTTCAGCACTCTCAGTCTGATTTTCAGCCCTTAAAACCTTTGATTTTAGATCTTTTATTAAGTTCTCCATATCCTGGATTGTGCAATCTAACATGATTTGCTTCTCTTGACTAGCTTCAGCAGATGCCACTGCATGCAGTCTCTTCATTTCAGATTCATTCAATTGCCTCTCCAATTGTTCCACTCTGCTTTTTGTATCAGTAATGCTATTCCTCAACCCGATCAACTCGGTATTGAGCTCCGTGTTAGACTCTCTGAGTAATTTACACTCAGCTTCAGCAATCTCAGCTCTCTTTTCAGCATCAGAAGTCTTTTCCTTCAATTCATTGTTTTGATCAGAAGAATCCATCACTTCCCTGAGTTTCTGCTCTAGTGAATTAACCTTTTTGACAAGTTCAGTCCTCGATTTCTCAGAGTACTGCAAAGTACAATCTTTTTCTTTCAACTGCTCACTAAAATCTTGAAGTTTAGACCTCAACTCCTCTTCTCTCTGAATTGACCCTTTTTTACTAAAATGTGCCACCTGGATTTGCCCTAATAGTTCTTTTGAAACCCCCAAGAGCGTTTCTGCACTATTTTCTGCCTCGAACAGTCTTCCCCACATATCTTCAGCTTCTTGTTCCATGGAAAAGACTTCCTGTTCGAGCCTCAGTTTTAAATCTTCTTCAAGTTCTCTTGACTCAGTCAGCCTCTTCTCAAGATCCATTTCTCGGCCCAAAGACTTCTCCAGCTTTCTCAAGATGCTCCTCTGCTGTTCTGCAGTCTGCTTTTTAATCTTTGCATTTAAATCTGGAAGGCTGCCATTTTCCAAACCACTAGACTCGTTGTCATCTTTCCCTGTCAATGTTTGCCGATATTGTTAGGTAAGGAAAAAATCATTCCCTAAAGCAGATAATTTCGGAAGGTAGAACTCAGAATTAATGTAGTTTAGGATGCAGTAGTAACATAACTATAATAAAATTTTGGGGTTGAAATCCCAAAATTGCTAAAATTAAAAACCTAATATGTTGGAAATTTAAACCAAGAGAAATCATCCAGAATGTGGATAGCAAAGAATGATCAGAGAGAGAGAGAGAGAGAGAGATTTCTTGCTCACAAGTTAACTACACATGGCAGTTGCTGACCAACTAAGTGGCCTCTCAATCAAAAGTGTCATCTAAATTCTCGTGACCAAAGGATATTAAATACAGAAATGAGTCGTGAACAGAGATATTTTTCATTACCAGAAGCAGCTAATAAGATCCTGAAATTGGCAGCTTCCATCTTTATGTCTGCGACCTGTTCAAACGACTGCTTTAAAGAATCCTCACAATCTTGCAACCTGTCTTCAATATCCATAAACATATCACCTAGCTGACTGGTTGAAGATATAACGTCCCGGGAAATTAAAATATCAGTCTTAATAGCAGATAGAACACTCTCCAGCTCTCTGACTTCAGAATCCAAAAACCCATACAGAAGGTCAAACTCTAATGCTTTAACAACGGAATCTTCCAGTGTATGCTCTTCCTCTGAAACAAAAGCCTCAAAATCATTTCCCCTCGAAGCCACAAGCAAAACAAGTATATTCAAGTTAACCAGTTTCTCAGAGGAACATGCTATATCTAGTTCTATCCTGGTTACAACTTCTGCTGCACTTTCTAGTTCGCGCATAGTGTCTTCACCGGATGAGACAACTTCAAGTGAATCATTATTATTTGATCCAGCCTCCACTTCACCAGAACTGACATTTTCAATGGAAACATGACTATCTTGAATACTGTCAGAGCCCATTTCAAGACTTCTGGTAGGTTCGCTTTAGTTTCGGAGAAGAAAAGAGCAATTTGTACTTTAACCAAATGATATCAAGAGAAGCTCCTCCTCTCCTGCTGAAAAAGACTCAAAACTCAGTAAAAAAACTATCAAGTTGAAACAACTTTACATGTCAAAACCAAATATTGAGAAGTAACTTAAAGCAATCACGTCTAGCGAGCATAGAACTCATTCACAGCCGGTTGTAAGGATATGGTTCAAAAATTAATACTTTACCATTACCTTGAATTGGTTAGAATTAATCTACTCACTTATTTAAAAGCTGAATACAAAGAATCCTGTGATAAGGAATGTGTTCTCTAGTTACGCAGTTATAGAGTGAAGCAGTATATAAGAGGGAGAAAAGGAAATAAGGTTCTTCAAATCTATCTTTATATTTCACGTAAAGCCACCTAATATTTTGCTAATGCACTAACCTACTTATATTTTGGACCATCAATACTTATTACATTAGAACAAAATGAGCTATAAGATTACCCTATGGAACTGATTGCGAGAAACACATGAATGATCACCTATACACTCTGCAAAGAAGAAGAATATGAGAAAACAAGAAGGGTATTATGATTACTTAAGATGAACGTGGCAAAATTCGTAAATTGAAAACTATAAGCAACGACAGTGACTGATCCAATCCAACTAACCATCATGATCTTCATTTTCCTATATTTTTCTATTTTATTCACACATATGTTAACCCCGAAATTTTCATGGGTTCATTGTACTCTGTATCTCACTCAGGTGGAACTGATCACTAATCAAGATACTCCTATTAGCACAACAGAATCCTAAAATGCCCAATGTCTAAATATCTGCCTATTCCAGGCTTTAAAAAAGAGGAAGGTATCATCATGCCATCTATAAATAATCAACTAATTGACCTACAAAATTCAAGTCCTACCAACATAAAAGCCACTTATGGTGCCAAACAAAAAAACTTAAATAGAACAATTCCCGGCAGAACTTCAGGGTATTGGTTTTGTCTACTCTGTAGTTCATATTAAATCGTTGAAGTAGTTCAAGATGAACTGTTGCTTACTAGTATGAAATCCCCAAAAGAAAGATGAAATCAACCAATTTCTGCAACACTTTGAGCATCAAATGCTTCTTACCTAATATATCCCACCCCCATCCATCGAATCGATTCAACAAAGATTTCCTCTCCCTCAGTCGCATCCTACTACAAGGTTGTTAAAATGCTACAGTAACAATTAAAAAAGCGCACAGTTTTCTTCCATCTACATAAAATTTACAGTAAAGAAGATGATAAGAATTAAATTAAAAAATCCGCAACTCCAACGAACTAATGCATCATTGCCATCGCACACGGATGCTCGATTAACTAGACTGAGAATGCCTAAATAACATCTTTAATCCCAAAAAACAAAATGACGCTAAACACAACATCCAGATGCGATCGAGAAACAAATTACAGAAGAGTTTAAAGATTAAACAACATACCGTTTCAAAGTGCCGCGGCTTGGAGGATTACACAGGTGAGTGTGAATGAATTTTCCCTTTGTTTATTTTATTGTTAATTTATATACTCACAGTCACAGGTAAACCAACGTGGTGTGAGTCGGTTTGCACTTTGCAGCCTTGCGCCAACGCACGTGACGCCTTTTATGATCACGTGCGGAGTCTGCCGTTTAGGCCCGTTACAGGATAAGTTGGGCCTCTGCTCAGCTTGCACCCAATACTCACTTTGGGCTAAGTTTTAAAGTAGAGCCCATTAGACTCGCACCTACAATTTTATGTTGCTAACAATTGATTTATTTGTTGATTTTTTTTTATTTTTTTTTTTGGTGTAATTTTGATTGCAGCAACTTATACTGATATCTTTACAAATAAATTTATAAACCCTAAAATGATTTATGAAAGTAGAAGTCGTTTTTAAGCATTATCTTCGACAGTCAACTCAATAAGTAATTGCGACTGAGTAAACTTTTTGTAAATTAGGTTCTCATGATTTTATTTTTTTTTTTTTAAAGTAGATTACCGTATGATTTTGCAGTGCGATTCATATCATATTTATTTTAACACGCAACTATATAAAATAAAAACGCCACAATTATTTCAAAATGAATCGTCTGTTATGTTCCCATATTAACAACAGACTTTTTTTTACGTGTAAATAAATTACACTTTTCACCATAACAAAATTCTTGTGCTTCAAAAATACACTATGAAGACACTGATCTTATTTCCAGATACAAGATCTAAATTTTATCATTTTTAGCATACGAAATACCTTCTAAAAATATATTCGATTTTAGGTATTATTTTTTTCAAATTACTAAATCATTACATGTTGAAGCGTGTTATTTCATACACTATATTGTGTTACTAAATTTATCATAAAATACTCGTGAACAAGGCATAAAAGTTAAAGTTATCGGGATATTGCTTTAGATGGTCTGTGCGGTTAATTAGTCAATTTATAAATCCTTTATACTGTTATTTCTCACAACAAACCGTGCAGCCCTTTGAGATTTTTATTTTTAAAGGAGTGCAGCCCTTTGTGAATTAATCAAGAAGATAAAAATAAATTGAATTAGCAGATATCAATAAAATAATTTATTCTTAAAAAATTTGGCAATTGAGCCCTCAAAGAATAACAAAATTAATTTGATCTCAAGTAGGATAAACACGACGCAGTTTGACAGCAACCTTATACTTGCAACTTTGTAAACAGAAATGTAGACGTGAATTCATGGGCCCACTTTGAAAATTCGAAAAATCTCCAGCTCATAAGCTGACAAGACAAAATCAAATTAATTTTGTGTCCAATTATTATAACATTCTTGACATTGTCACGGACATTAATCTAGCACTAAGTCCAAAATAAATAAATAAGTAATCCTATAATAATAATAAATTTATTTAAGCTAGCAATCATGAAGATGAATATATGACATGTAAACCAAGAGGTCGAAAAAGATACGTGGTGATTCGGAATTTTATCAGCCAATAAAATTTACTGCACACATGGATACTTTATTCAGATGTGTGAGTAGTTATCCACGTGTCATGACAATGTCCACAAGTTTTATTTTAAAATAATGTAATTTTTTTATTATGTAATGGGCACTAATTGTGATGTTTACGTTAATTGCCTAACCATAGTTACGTGTCGATTAATTTAATAGGGTTTTCATATCGTGTCAATTTTACTGGTGGAAAATCGGCCACACTCAAAATAGTAATATTGAATACTCGATTAGATTAATCCGTTCAATTTGGAATTTTTTTTTTAGAGCAATTTGGAAATTATTGGTACATCGTAATGTCGTAATTTGACATGAATGACCACGCGACATAGAACTTTGTCATATATTTTGATATATGGCAAGGATGATAAAAAATTAAAAACAATATAAAATAAGATAAATATGATTCATATGTTAAAGTAAGTTATGTATGATCTAAATATCAAATTGAACTTCATCAAATAATTAATTCGTCTCTCATAAGTCATAAGTGACAAGACTCTCTACACCACCACAAATTTTTTTTATTAATAATTTATGTGAAATAATCTTGATCGATAATTTTCAATTATCTAGCACTATTACAAAACAATATGCGATGTGTTTACACATTTGGCCGAACGGTTGAATTGTACGAGTATATTAAAAAAGGTGAAAATATAATTGTAAATAATTTTAGAAATGACTCTATTTTAAGATTGACTCACATAAAATAGGTCAAAATACATTAATAACTCAAAATGAATAATAGGTAAGGGTTACTAAGTAATTGGTAAGTGAATTAAAGTACACTAATTTAAAAAGACAAAAACTCATATGAGACGGTCTCATGCATGAGATTATGTACAACTTAACACAAATTGCATTCACCCTTCCCAAAATGTTAAAGCGTCAATTCTCAATTTATGTCACGTCTCACCGTAAGACCGTCTCATGCAAGTGTGTCTCATTTAAAAATGAGTCAAAATACATTAATAACTCAAAATGAACAATTGGTCAGGTTTAATTGGTAATTGAGAACGGAATACAAATACAATGTTTTTAACCTCAGCTCACACAATAATTGACTTTTCAGTAAATAAAATAATATAACGATTTGTGGATTGTAAAAGATTTTTCATTAAATACTTAATAAAAAAGAGTATATTTTTTTAATTCTATATAGTAATTTTTGCAAGGAAGTAATAAAAAAATAACTTTCTTATTCCTCAACCAACGTCATATTATCAATGTTCAATTATGAACCCACTTGATAATGAAATGTTTATGAAAAGAAATTTCACTAATTCCAGCATCAACAAATTTAAATCTATACATAATTAAAAAGACAATTATAATAAATTTCCACGTGTTTTCTGCGTCGTCTTCGTCATTTTTTTTATTTAGCTTAATAAAATTAAAAGAAAAATGTATCAACTTGAACATCCATTGAAAGCGATCGCAGTGTCCGTCATTTCATGGGCAGAAATAATTGCTGAATTCACTGTACATTCTACAGATTTGAGTTATTTTCTTAAAAGCGCGTGGCGTAGCAGTTGATTCAGCTATTGTGTGATACTATATGTATACATTCTCGTAAAAGGTTCCGTGTAGAATTCGTCCGCTTCTTCTTTATATACCCCTGTTTCCAGCTGCCTTTTACGATAGAAATAGTCAATTAACATAATTTGTTGTTGTGGACTTGGCTTTCCTGTTTTTTGATTTTCGATTTTCTGACTCTTCCATTTTGTCTTTGTATTGGGTTATCGTTGATTTCCTGGTGAATTCAGTAGGTATAGCAAAAATTCAAGTAATATATCATAGTGGGTTTCCTTCATTTTGCTTGATTATCAAGAGTAGAGGCTGATTGTCATCAGAATTATCATTGCTTAAAGTCTATTCTTGAAAGGGGTTCGTGAAATATCAATCTTAGGTAGCTGAGTTGTTCTTAATATAAAGTAATTGGTTTGATTTATTTCACAGAAGCTTTAAGATCTGTGAAAAATATCAGATCTTTTATCTAAATGATTCAGACCCTTAATTGTGTTCATGTTTAAAAGCTCTAGATATTTTGTGCAGATCTTTTAGCCTAAGGACTTCAAGAGCTTATTGCGTCCATAAATTTGATCTCAGTTGGATAGTTTGACAAAATAATTTGAAAATGACAATTGAAAGTGTTAAGCCTACCAGTACCAGAGAAAAGAAGTCAAGAAAGAGCAAGCAAGCAATTGTTGATGAAAAATCCCCATTGCTGCCCACCAAGCATGGGGAAGAGAGTTTCGATGAGTTAAATGGAGCTTCTTTCAGTGGTGCAGTGTTTAATCTATCGACGACAGTTATTGGTGCTGGAATCATGGCTTTGCCTGCAACCATGAAGGTGCTGGGACTTATCCTGGGGATTGTTGCAATCATCTTCATGGCATTCTTGACAGAAGCCTCAATTGAATTTTTGCTTAGGTTTAGCCGCACAGCTAAATCTGTTTCTTATGGAGGTCTTATGGGGGATGCATTTGGAAAGTATGGCAAAATGGCCATACAACTCTGTGTATTAATCAACAACATCGGTGTGCTCATAGTATACATGATTATCATAGGTAAAACTGCATGATTGAATTGAAGTTGTGTTTGTTCAACTTTGTAATTGTTAATCTAATGGAGATTTATATGTTGAAGGTGATGTGCTTTCTGGAACGACACCTGACGGAATTCACCATGCTGGTGTTCTAGAAGGTTGGTTTGGAGCGCACTGGTGGAATGGGCGATTTGCTGTTCTCCTTATCACCACGCTTGCCATATTTGCACCACTGGCCAGCTTAAAGAGAATTGGTGAGTCCTTTCGATTTCAGCCTATCAATAAATTGGAAATTGGAACTTAGTACAATGTTCTGTACATCTGTTGATATATGTGATGTAATGATGATGAGATGAAATTAATTCATATGCTTATTATTTTCAAAATGCTAAGTAAGTGTAGAATGAATTCTTTCCCCATTAATACACAACATAGTCTCACAAGTAACCGTGTATGTCAGAACAAATTGCTGAAATCGTAGTAATTTTTAATTGCACATCTTCTATTTATAGATTTTGCAAGTATATCGGCATCTCCTATTTACTAGAGCTGAATCCTTCTTCTTTGTTTATGTTTGCAGATTCATTGAGATACACATCTGCTTTATCAGTTGCACTTGCTGTTGTGTTCCTTGTTATCACTGTGGGGATTACAGTCTTTAAGTTGATGAATGGAACTATTCTGATGCCTAGATTATTACCTGAAGTGACCGATCTGGCGTCGGTACTCAATCTTTTCACCGTTGTTCCCGTTCTTGTCACTGCATACATCTGCCACTACAATGGTAAGTAACACACAAACCATTACACCTGGATTTTTCCAATTGAATAGTTTAAGCAATATTTTTGATGCTATCTTATATTGGGTTACATTTCCTTTTCATTAAGAAAACTTCTGATAATTATGCAAATGCCTGTCTTATTGATCAATGTGCTGTCATATATGAATGAATAGGTAATCTTCAAATAAGCTATTTCCTTCTTTGACAATGTAGCGTTTTCTGTTCTATAAAATATTATGTTTATCTTGCAGTTCACTCAATAGACAATGAGCTTGAGGATAACACGAAGATAACAGCAGTTGTGAGAACTTCCCTTGCTCTCTGCTCATTTGTGTATGTGATGACTAGCATTTTTGGATTCCTATTATTTGGTGATGAAACTCTTGATGATGTGCTGGCCAACTTCTCCACGGACCTTGGAATCCCATTTGGATCCGTGCTTAATGATGCTGTTCGTGTTAGCTATGCGGCCCACTTGATGCTCGTCTTTCCTATTGTATTTTTCCCGCTACGGTTAAACTTAGACGGGCTCCTATTTCCTTCAGCCAGGCCTTTGGCTTCAGACAATTTGAGGTTTACCTCACTCAGCGCTGGGCTTATCGCTGTTGTATTTCTGGGTGCTAATTTTATACCGAGCATTTGGGACGCTTTCCAGTTCACTGGAGCAACTGCAGCTGTTTGCATTGGTTTCATCTTTCCTGCTGCCATTACTCTACGGTAAGTCTATCATTTGAACCACTTGATTATATGACATTATATATAATCTCTCTGTGCTTCTGTGAATGTCTATTTTAGATCTAGAAGAATATATTGCATTGTTAGAGTAGACTGGAAACATCATGCTGTGAAAATAAGTAGGTCATCTGTGAACTTAGGAGCACCACTAACTCCATATTTATGTTTTTAAATTTTTTAGCCCTACCTTTATCTTAATATAGAATCATAAGAACTTGAGTAACACTCTTGTGCACGGTACTCCAGGTGTACGGTGTAACTGCACACAATTAATACAAACAACCTAATATCTTTAGTAAAACAACCAATACCATTTAAAAATACACTTGAGTTGCACGGTGCATCTTATGCATACAAGTTATAGTCAAAGAACTTTGAGCTTTTTCATCTGGTTTAAGGTTCCTAGGATTTGCCTGAATTATATTATTCAAATATAAAAATCAAACCAATGATTACATTGCTGACAAATAAAGTCCATCAAATGAATTGACTGACATCTTTGAGATAGAAGAGGTCCGTTTTTGTCTGATGATATCTTGAGTTTTCATTTGATTCAATCCTTCTGCTTCATTTATTAAAAAAAGTCACTCATGTGAAGAAAATTAGAATCTAAAACACTTGAATTTTCACTTGGCTTCCCGACTGTTTCATTTTCTGCTTTGGAGCAAATATACTTGCAAGAAACTCAGAATCCTTGAGAAACAACTCCAATCATCACTTTGACGAAAATTCAACGAAAATTTTCTAAGGGTACGGCTATTCACATCCGGATATTTTCTCAATACACCCATATGTACAACATTTTTAGCACCATATACTGTCTCGTACAACTGTAAAATGGGTGTATTGAGCAAATCTCCAGGTGTCAACAGCCGAACCCTTAAATAAAGTAATACTTCTAAAAAATGGTTGGCACATTAATCCCTGCTCGATTAATGTTGTTGTTGATGCAGGGACCGATATGGCATAGCCACAAAGAGGGACAAGATCATATGCATTTTCATGGTCGTCCTTGCTGTTTTCTCAAATGTGGTGGCAATATACAGCGACGCCTACTCTTTGTTAAGGAATGGTTCATCTCATCGCGAATGAGACCATCATGAAGTGTGAAAGGAAATTCAGACGAGATTGCCTCATTCACAGAAAATGAAGCGTATGGAAGTTGGGACGGACTGAGTTTCGAAATTTTTGTCATTTTTCTCAACTTTGATGTTGAGATGCTTTCTTGAAATGTACAGAGCTGTTGGTGAAAACCATCGCCTGCAGTGTTGTATCAGTGTGATATATTATTAGTGCTTTTTAAATAACAATGTGTGTGAATATGCATGTATTCTGGCTCTCTGAAAGATTTAAGAAGTGAATAAAGTGTTCAAAAGGGGTCGATAGAATGAATGTTTATTTATAATATTACATTTAGACATATTTTAGTGTATATGCTATATATAAATTGATTGTGTAAGTTAATATTTTTCACGAGTTTTCCTGATATTATTATCATATTAATAATAAAAAACAGAAAGGTTGCTTTTTGTAAATATTCATTTGTTTTTGGTGAATTTATAAGGTCAGTAGAAATATTATATAAAAGTGTCGCTAATAATCTTTTATTGTTGGAGAATTTGATTTTGAAAAGAGTTCTTTTTTGTTTTTAAATAAAGTGAAGCCATTTTCTTTTATAATCCCAGTTGTAGTTTATTAATTTGTTGATTTGAAATGTTTATGTTTTTATTTTCTTAAATAACTTTAGTATCTTAAAATTTTAAAAGTGGCATATACTTGTATCGTAGTTAATCATTTTGTTATTTCACATTTTGTTTATATAATCATGTAGACATAAAATTATACAAAAATAACTGTTCTAAAATTATACAAAAAAAATATATTATTTAAAGTCAATGTATAAGTCCATATTGCTTAAAGGAAAAAAAATTCAAGTATAGTTAAATTAAGTGCCATATAGTAGTTTTTTTTTAAGTGAGTGTTTAATAGTTAATACATTTTTCATCTTGTCAAAGAATTATTTTCTTTTTCCAAACATGCAAATCGTTTGCACGGAAAAATGCAATTAGTTAATAAAAACACTATTTAAATACTTTTTTATAAACTAAATATTGAATATAATTTTGTTATAAATTAAATGAGGGCCCTAATAAGTTGATAAATTTTGGGTTTCTTGAAAATCAGAGGTTCGAAAGCGGTTGTTCCCCCTGCACCGCCACCGATTCACCACCGTACACACGTCGGAAACTGATACCATGACCACCGCCATGGGCCCTCCGCCTCCCAAAACCGCCGCCGAGCCTTCAACTTCCGAATCCCCAAAATCTACCGTGATGGGCCCCCCTCTTCCCAGAAACCCCAACCCTTCTGAACCCGAACTCGTCGCTGAGACATCAGAAAACAACCAACAGGAACTCCAATTAAGCCCTCCCCGTACTGACACTTCAGAAAATCTCGCTCAAGTTTCCGATTCCACCGGCAATTTAACCAATGGTGCCTCTTCAGCTGATGTAGAAAAGAAAGTGGAGCATCGGAGTGGTAATATGGCGGTCCCGTACACGATTCCGAAGTGGAGTGGTGCTCCGGGGCATAAATTCTTCCTTGAAGTAATTAAAGATGGCGCCATTATTAACCGTTATGATGTGTTAGTAGTTCTTCCTTTTCGTCTTGTTTTTTTTCCTTTTTTTATTTTACATGATAGCTAAAAGGAAACATGACATAAGGGGAATTCTTTGAAGACACAAGAACTTGTGTATATTGTTACACGTTAATCACCGTTGGAGAAATTTATACTTGTTAGTGAGGAAAGAAGATCAAATTAGTTTGTATCTAATTAGTTGTATGTTTGATCAGCTTAAGTAAACCTCTTGAGCATATTGAGGATTTTTGAATCTCACCTGTATGTTTTTCCAGGAATGAGAAGGGGGCATACATGTTTGGTCGTGTTGATCTTTGTGATTTTGTGCTCGATCATCCTACCATCTCTCGGTTCCATGCTGGTACAGTTTCTGGCACTTGCTTTCTCATTTATTGTTTTTGTCCACTATTTGAAGCTTTTCTATTGTTCTTTGGTTGAAATAAATATTGTACATGACTGTTTGTTCTACTTCTCCTTCATGCTGGTTAAGAGAGTTGCATTGATCAGACATACACACTTTGTTTGATTTCTTTAAGTCATTCTGGATATAAGCCAATAGAATTTATTCCGATATTAAGATTCGAGAATTTTGCAGAGAATGAAAATGTAAATGTAATATTGTTGTGAAGAGTGATGTGATGTTATTTGGAGAAACTGCTGGATTTTTTTTTTGTCATTGTTGTTTTTCTTGGTCAGCAGAAGATATTTTAATTAACTTATATGATTGATGATTAATAATTTGAAGAATGAAAATATCGTTCCGAAAAAGTATAAAAGCAAAAACAATTATATCGTTGGAGAAGCAAATTTGAAAATGATTATGAATCCAATAAAGTGGAAGTTTTTTCGTTTCAGAGTTTTATGTATTGAGGATTAGATTGAGTAAGCTTTTGTTTAATTATATGATAAGTCCAATAACGACCATCTGATAATGTTGAAAGGAAGTGTCAGTTGATAGGCAACCACTTTGTCGTCTTTATGTTACTTGTTTTCATTTGTAATTTGTATTCGGCTATAACCTTCACATGGATTGGTCTGTGCTATAATCTGCAACCTAAGTGTGGAGTGTTTAATATATTCATAGTCATGTTTTACATTTTAAGTTGAGTTTGACGAAGTTACTTAAGAAAACCATAATGTGTCTTGACTAATTTGTTCATTTTTAATTTTTTCATGATGTCAGCTCTTCAGTTTAGGAGCAATGAAGGTGCATATCTATACGATCTTTGCAGTACGCACGGAACATTTATAAACAAGAACCAGGTAAAAGTTCACTTGTTTGACTCTCCCACATCAGGTCTAGATAATATTCTGTTCCACTGACTGAAATGTTGACTACTTTTTGGCCCCTGAATTGGCAAAGCAGCCAATTGAATGACTTGTAGTAAATATAAAACTGATAGATGCATCCAGGAATTGCACTAACATGCCATCCTTTTTTAGTTACTATTACTTAATTTTCTTCTTGCCAGATGTCACTTGATGGAAGTATTTGTTGTCTCTTCGTGTTCATGTGCTATAAGCCTATACATAAACTTATCCACTTAAATTAAAAAATATTTTCTTCTGATAATTAGTTGTTGCTAATGCAGGTGAAGAAGAGGAGTTACGTGGATTTACACGTCGGTGATGTCATACGGTTTGGCCTGTAAGTAGGTTATTAGTTCTTATACTTTATATGGGTTTTTGGAATGCTGCTTTTTTATATCATATGTGCTGTTTTGAAAAACTGAAAGTAAATTGTCTTTAAGCAAAGGGAATTTTTAAGTACTTATTTTGGTCTGCCTCTTTGAAGTAACTTGGGAGCTTTTTGTTCATGCTTTTCTTTTTGGTCTTTGTGCAGCTCATCTAGGCTATACATATTTCAAGGACCATCAGACTTGATGCCACCAGTAAGTTTTTAGAAATTTCATCTCGAATATTTCCTCATTAGCATAATCATTGTATTACATCAAAATCATTTATAAATTTTAAAAAAATGCTGATGAATGGTGACATATTCTTTCGTATGACAGCATTTGTTATATTTTTCTATTAGTATCTGTTTTGAGTATTTTTTTGTGGTTTTGTTTGATTAGGAAGCTGACTTGAAGAGATTAAGAAAAGCAAAGGTCCGACAAGATATGCAAGACATGGAAGCATCTCTTCTGCGAGCAAAAATAGAAGCATCTCGCGCGGATGGGATTTCTTGGGGCATGGGTGAGGATGCTGTTGAGGAAAATGAGGTTCGTGCCACATTTTTTGTTTGTGTAGGACGAGATCATTTCTGGACTTGGTAGTTCTTAATTGCAAACAAGATTAAAAAATATCAAAGAATCTGAAACTGGGATTAAGTCTCTGTTTATTGATAATATGATTTTTCTTGTTTGGGCTCCATAATTTATTTGCATGTTTTTATCTATCTTTAAGTTTTTCTCTGTTTTATTCTTTCAGCTGAAAATCTATCTTTAAAATTCAGGACGAAGTTGATGAAATAACTTGGCAAACTTACAAGGGGCAGCTTACAGAGAAGCAGGAAAAGACACGAGATAAAGTTGTTAAGAGACTTGAAAAGGTTACTTAATGATCCTTTCAACAGCTTTTCTTAGATTTATCTTATCATGTCTAGCACATCTAGTTTCAACTAAAAAATGTGTGCTCATATTCCGTCTGTCTTGATGCATGAACTGAAAGGTGAATTCATGTAATGTAGAATTCTGGCATTCGTATATTGTTTTCAATAATGTGTAACCTGAAAGGATTCATATCATATAGGTTTTTGGCATCCCCTTGCATGTGTCACTTGCTGGGACATAAAGCAGTCACCAGTGCTTGTTTCTGTAGATGGAAAAGTCCTGATTGATCCTTGGATAGTGCTACCAAGATCTAGCATGAAATTGAATAGAATTAGTGAAATTAGTTATTTGGAAAGGTGATTAAGCGAATCTCATTTTGTTTCCTTTGTCAAAAAGGTCCATGTTCTTGGGAACCCCCCAACCGAAAAAAATTAGTGGCTGATTATCAAAGAATGAACTCTTTTTGCTTTATATGTGATTCTAAGCTTAAAATACAATATATCATTTTGCATCCTTAGTAAAACAGCTGAGTGCATGTTATGATCTTGCCCCGTTATGGGCAAATTTTTAAGGCCTGTATGTTGAAGTATATATTTGTTGACAACTAGTAAATATTTGTTAATAAATGATTTCCTCTTCTTCATAGATTGGTCACATGAAGAAAGAGATTGATGCAATTCGGGCAAAGGATATTGCTCAAGGTGGCTTGACACAAGGACAGCAAACTCAGATTGCTCGAAATGAGCAACGGATATCACAGGTATGTGATAAGGTGTTTATTGGACAGTGAATACGGATTTTCTTTGCTTCTTCTGTTGAACGGTCTTCATATATTCCGTCAACTTTGCACCAGTTTGTCTTAATGGGGAGTTGAGAATGAGGTTTTATTCAGTCAAGCAGATTTGACAATTGAAATTTATTCAGTCTTCATTTTCTAGAATTGAGATTTGTGTAGTCTATGAATTTACCATTATGCATACCCATAAACAAGCCATGCTTATAAGACCACCTAAAACCATACAGAATTGGAAGCCTGACAGTCTACGTGGATGTAGAGGTGACACTTTCAGACCACCTACCTGCTAAGGGAGTTCACATATATTTTTTGTTGGAAAACAAGTGTGTTTCCTGTCCTTTTCTTTACAGAAACTACCTTGAGGCTTTAACCCATGTACAAAAGATCCCTTCAACTTTGTAAATTATATATATCCTCCTCCCGGTGTGTTTTTCTATTTTCTAACGGCATGTATTGAGGAGGTGGGGATGAGTGGGTGTTGTGATCTTAGTGTTAGACCTAAGTCACATCCAAAAAAATAATGCCTGTTTACACATGTCATTACCCAACCCTTGTGCAATATGATATTATTTGAGGGTCAAAGACTATTCTAGTTAAGTTTTTTTTGTTCTATTGGTTTATGAAACATAATGTGTTATTTGATCACCTCCAGGTGTATGTATTTGAAACATTTAGGCCGTGTTTGTTTTGGGTTTTGAAGTTTAAAACCCATTCTTGTTTGGATTTTTAAAATCTGGTTCTCAAAAACCCAATACCTTTTAAACGTATTACTTAATATCATTACAATCACACTCATCAAATAATATAATAATACATAAAGTTAAACCATACCTTACTCAAAAACCCAAAACAAACACTGGTTTTAAAATCCCCTAGATTTCTAAAACCCCTGGATTTCAAAAACCGGTTTTTAAAGGTAACTTAAAACCCCAAAACAAACATCACTTATGATTTACTAAACACAAAATATTTTTTTTCATTTCTCAGATAAATGATAAACCATTATTTTCCTTTTTTGCCGTTTCTTCAAATTGCACCCCATAAATAAAATAATTTTCACACTTTCTGTGAGCTTCCTAAAACCTAATCCGTCACTGGGTTTTAAACACAGGAAACTATAGCATGGGTGTGAATAAGATGTCCTGAAGTAGGGTCATTTTCCCCTTCCAATTCTAATAATCAAATTTCTCTCAGTTACTGGAAGAGCTTGAGAATTTGGAAGAGACTTTGAATGAAAGTATTCGGGAAAGTTTAGGTGCAAGAACTGGAAAGCCGTTTCATGGCAAGAAAAGGGGGACCGCAGAAGAGGATGAAGAAGAATATATTAGGTATTACCATTAAATCATGTCTTTCATATTGAAGATAATTTGACTACTAAATTTGTCTATATAACTAGTTTTTCAACTTTCAGTTGGATATTGCATCTTTTTTTTTTGTGTATATGGTGCACTTACTATGTTTTGAACCTGCAGTGATGATGATGAGTTCTACGATCGGACACAGAAATCCTCAAAAAACACGAGTGGTGTAAACACCCAAGCAGTGGAGACAGCTGATTCTCTTCTGGATAAGAAGAATGCACTTACTAAACTGATTGAAGACAAGCAAAAGTTACTTGAGGATGAGGACAAACCAGTGGAGAAAAATGAGGTAGCTGAAGCTGGAGATGCACTTGATGCATATATGTCTACTGTGTCATCTCAACTGGGTAAGATAATCATCTTATTCTGTTGTTTAGTTCTGTTCATATCTTGCTCCATCTCCTTTGAATGGTGCAAGAGATTGGAGTATTTATATCATTCAGAGGAATTGATGCTTGTCCTTCTCTCATGCATTCTGAAATTTCTTTTAAAAAAATAAATAAAGGCGAATTATAAAACTACCCTTGAGGCCTTAGTGTGTTCCAAAAAATTACAAATACCACCTGAGGTTTTAATTTTTCTCACAATTACCCCATCAACTGGTAAGTTGTAAAATAGGAGCAAATGGCAAGATCTATTTGTAATTTTACAAATTTTAATATTAATTTTATCATCATCATTATTATTATTATTTTTGTAAATGGTCAAATTTCAAGGGTAGTTTTGGTAATTATCCCAAAAGTTAGTGTGCATTATGAACTGGTAGATTAACCACATTATTAATTTCACTTTCTTTGTATTAATATAATGCTTCTCTTACTAATCTGGAGTTTGAGCATAGTCAAATGGAAAAGTTCATCACTTCAAAGCAACATTCGATTGAACCTACTCAAAACATAAACCGTGGTTCTTTTTACAACTGTTGCTTGTATGGAGCCTAATCTGGCTGTTTTATTACTATATCCACTGTCTTTCTAACGCCCTCATATTTGTGTAACTATTTTGTTATCTTCCTTGCTACTCTTAACAATACCCTTTCCTTGGTTGGTAACAGTTTCAGACAATAAAGGAAAGATTCTGAAAGAGTTGTCTACTCTTCAATCGGAGATGGATAGGATTCTTTACTTGCTGAAAATAGCCGATCCAACAGGGGAAGCAGCTAGGAAAAGAGAAGCTGAAAAACATAAACCCAAAACAATCGTCACAAAAAAGCCTGCTTTAGCTGCAGGCAAGAGCCCCTCTATAGAAAAGAATCAAAAGCTAGTCCCCTCATTGGAAAAGAGTAAAAGTTTAGAATCAGAAGTCTTATTGGTTAAGTCTACACAACCAAATTCTGAGTCAGAAAGGTTGGAGGTCGAGTCTACACAAGAAAAAGCTACAGTTGAGGCAAAATCAGAATCTGATATTAAGAAGGCTGAGCCAGAATCTGTAAATGATGAGAGTACGACTGCTGTGTATACTGCTGCTAAACCTCAATGGCTCGGTGCAGTTGAGGAAAGGAAAAAAGAAGAAATTAAACAAGGGTCAGAAGATACGCAGGAGACTGATCAGTTTGTAGACTACAAAGATAGGGCTGCCATTTTGAGCAAAGAAAATCCTGCAGTGGGGAATCAGGGATTAGAAGATGCAGCCCCTGGTCTAATCATAAGGAAGAGAAAGCAAGTTGAGAAACCGGATGTCAGTAATGTTGAAGATTCTGAAAAGACTAGTGGTTCTGGTTTTAAGGCAGAAGATGCTGTGGCTTTGTTACTCAAACATTCCAAAGGACACCATGCAGAAGTTGAGGATGATAAGCCCGTTAGTGAAGATGTTATAGTCAAGAATCCAGGAAAGGAGGGGGGAAAAGGGTGAAGAGGGCGTTGGGCCCCGAGAAACCATCGTTTCTGAATGAACCGGATTATACTAATTGGGTGCCTCCTGAAGGTAATTGGTTTTTGACTTCACTAACAAAGTAATTATGTATTGTCTTATTTTTGAGCTTGTACTAATTTCTGGTCCATGATCCTTCCTCAGGTCAATCTGGTGATGGTCGTACCTCACTCAATGATCGTTTTGGCTACTAACATAATTGTGGATTGCTGTTATGCTTCTGTTCACGGGCCGAGGTCAAACATCTGTGTTATTTCGATGTTTTACCTATCCACCTTGCATGAATTTAAGAATGTTCGTGTGCAAGATTCTGATGGAAAAAAATTGAGCGGGTGCACTTTTTTCTAATTTTGTGTTATACTAGGTGATGGCCTGATGTACAAATACGTGAAGCATTGTTGAAATTAAGTTCCAAGTAGTTGGTATTCAGATCAAAATATGAAGATGTCTCATGTTATTATTCATTCCAGCATATGATTACTTACTGAGAAGTTTATATTACTACCAAAATATGGGGATTAAATAGTTAATCTTTTGATAGGAAGTTTTAATTATAGATATTGATAATATTGGAAATCATAATTAGAGCTTAAAAGGGGTATGCTCCACTCATATTAATGAATATTCTTCTATTCACGATTTAAGAACTCTTTATACAGAAAAGTATGGTGTTGATTGTAACGTTCTCTTTTCGTTCATAGTGATTACTTCTCTTTTGCCTGCAATTGTGAGCCCCCCCTGTGGGGATTGGCTACCGTTTGGTAATACTTCGTGTTTTTTTAAGTTCCAACTGAAAAATCCTATTTCAAAAGTTTGATTGAAACCATCACGGTTGAAATTACTTAAAAGGGTAATTGCAATTTACCTTTATATAGTTAAGGAAAAACAAAACAAAATCAAGGCGACACAACTTATTTTCAGCGATAGAGGGAGCAATAAATCATGCATTCATTAACAATTTTCGAATGGAACCAAATAACCGACCAATTTACATGCCATGAAATTAGATGGATAAATAAAATGCAAAATAACGAGGGCTCTGTAGCCTTCTGTTTATCTTAAATCCATCAGGACGCAATAAATAGGAAGTAATTTATAGGAAAATAAACAACTTTCCTGCGTAATGAGATCATCTCCACCCTTGAAATTCGAAAATACTAAACCAGCAGTAGTAGAGACTAGACTGAGAAGTATCTGCTTTGTCAACTCTGAGCTTCATGACCCATTAACCCGTGTAAGAATTAGCTATTCAGACAAGATGACCCGATCTAACCATCATCAATCCCTGTACCTATATTTAGTACAACAAACATCAAATTCTGACATGGTACACATTAGGTCTACCATGAACCACTGAAAGCATTGTTCCACAAAAGTAGCTTTCTTACAAGATCATCAGCTTCTTTTGCCAAAGGGGAAGACATGACAATATCGAAAGATGCAATAAGCTCATGAGAATCAAGAATGGTATACATCACGAGTGTAAAAGAATTATTGTACATTATCTGCTGCTGAAAACAAGTTCTAGTGGCACTTTAAAAAGTGAAGCCAAAAAAAGACTCAAAATTTATTAATATTGGTGCCTGGAAAAGCTAATTTACTACTCCGTAGTCTATAACAAAAAAGTGACAAAAATGTCTAATCTATTTGAGAGATGCTATTTTAGTATTTTACTACTCTATAACAAAAGAAGTAACAAAAAAATGTATAGTCTATTTGACAGAAAAGCTAATTTACTATATAACGAAAGAAGTGACAAAAAAAATAAAAAATGTCTAAGCTATATGACTGACCTCCTCCATCCTCAGACCTTAGTTCCCACAGGCTTGAAACAGTCGATATTGCATAAAACAGCTGATCTCATCATATCTCCAAAGCTGCCATAATTCAAGTCTCACAGAGTCAAGAAAAACTTTTTTGGGATTCTTGCAAACTACCATCTTGAAAGATTGAAAAAATGATAAATTATCTATATACAGACGCACATATAGCTGCGTATATATGTATATATATGGTAGAAGAAAATTTAGGCATCTAAATTGAGGCCAACCGATCTATGCTGTTCCTTGCTTTCTCTTGCTGCTCAGGAATATTAAAGGGCTTCTCCACATACTCCATATTCTTCCTCGATTTTTCTCTCCTGTCAATGCTAGATCTGGATTTCTCCTTTCTATCAGTGCTTATTCTAGGATTGTTGTCTCTATGGTCTGTGCTTGATCTAGACTTTTCTCTATGATCTATGCTTTGTCTGGGTCGGTTATCTACGTTGTACTGAGCATTATTGTCCATTTGATCTAGAGAATCCTTTCTCCGTAGTCCTGATTTTTCGACAGCTAATATGAATTTCTTCAGATGCTTAATGAATTCTGGGTAGAGCTCTAGGTCACAATGATTGCCACCTTTAACCCATAACGGCTCGTACTTTTCTTTGCAAAGCTCCCAGAGCTGCTTTCCATGAGTCCAATCTACTACGTCATCTTCGGTACCCTGTTTGATATCAGATCAAAGAATATGGATATGAGAAGAAAAGGTAGATAGATCTATCTACTCTCAAAACAAATGAAAAGAAAATGTAAAGGATTGACTAATGAAGAATCAAGAATGTAGCAAACAAAGTATCATACAGCAGATAACTCACAGCCAAGACTCCAAGCAGAGACAACTAGAGTTATATAATTCTGGTAATAGGAGCCAATTAAATTCGTAAAAATTCTTAAAAGTAAAATGAAAAGTATAAAGATCAGCAAAATGATGTTATAAGAACAGAAATACTTCAGCCTGCAGGTCCTCTAAGAAAATTGAACATGGGACAAATGACTACTGATTGACCCAGCTAAGTTGCTCTAAAGACAACAATGACTAAGTCATTTAAGTGAGAATAAACACTGTGGATGAAAAAAGGGGATAAACAACACAACAACTCGTAAAATATTGCACTCCTTGATTTTTCAGAGCCATACATCTTTCACCGAATAAAATGGACTTTGAATATGATAATATGTAACCATAATACCTTATTGCATGGGAGCCTTCTGCTTATAACTGCTAGAGTATGCAAATGAAATGTAACACAGCTACCTAACCAGATTGATCAAAAAAGGATATGCAACACAACAAGTATTTCTGAATATGGTGAACAGATAAAGACTTACATGAATAACCAACACTGGGCATTGGACCAACGGAATTTTGTCAATATTCTGAATCACACAGAGCATCTCTAATCATTAAACAGATGAAAAATAAGAGAGGATTGCCCGTGCATGTCTAAATCATAATTACCTTAAAAATGTCAAACCAGTATGTGCGCTTAACAGGATACATAACTCTAACTCCAGAAAGGATAGGGCTGTGAAGAACCACAGCCCTTAATCTAGACAAACGAGATGCCAGATCCACAGTGGGCCCACTCCCAACGGACTGTCCATACAATATTATGTCTTCCTCTTTCACTCCATAAGTCTGTTTAAGGCACTCATATGCAGCTTCGATGTCCGCATAAGTGTTCTGCTCAGTTGGCTAAGGAAAGAACAACAAACACAAAAATAAACAATTTTATCATTATAAAGTTCCTCAAAACTGCTGAATTCCTCCAGTTTCTCATACCTTGCCAGTGGACTGTCCATACCCTGAATAGTCATACCTATCGAAAAGGAAAATAAGACTCAGTAACTATTCAGGCTTCATCTGCATTATTTGCCATTATGAATAGAGTCAAGTCCTGTTCTGTGAATATGATAGCTACTCTAAACGAAATAAAAACATATATATGCCATATCTTGGTTACTAAAAGAGGTTTCTTCTGTTTGAAGGAGAGAAAGTGAGTGATAGTTTTTCAGTAAGAGGGAGGCAACCGCAGATATTCATCAAGCATGTAACAGAATTCTGTATATGCAGATAAGAAATCTTCGTATCAATCTAGTAAATTCTACAAGGAACAAATACCTATTTTTGAGTCAAAAGCTACATTCACTTCATAATTCTTTCTTTATCTGTAGTAGGATATCCACAAATGAAGATTGAGTAGACATAATATTTATATCCAATCTAACAAACCAAAATCTAAATAAAACTAAAGGAATAAAATTAAACAGCACTAAATATATAACAGTTAAGAAAATACCCTAACAAGTTGACCCGGAGGTGGATGCTAAGTTCACTGAAGAGATCATACATCTGCCCTAGATCAGCCGCGTTGCCGTGCGAGTACAAAATCGTCAGCTTCGCCGTCGGATTCTTCACATACAAAGCCACGATCTCCGTCCCTCTCTTCGTCTTCACTTTCAATAAGTCGACGTTTTCGTTCTCCGCCACCTCCGTCATTCTCAGCTTCCCCGTCGCCTGCTCCACCGTCACCGCATACGACGCCGGATTCGGCGGAAAAAACGCAAACTTCGCCGCCATCGACGACGTCATTGCCCCCATCTTACACCAAGAAATAACAAATTTTTAAAAAAAAAAATCACTTCCAAAATATATAAAATCGAGCAAAGAAATATATATCCCCTTCCTGATTTCGCGTTGCAATTCGCAAACGGTCAAGTTATTCAGGCTTAAACCAAAAAATCAGGGTTCAATAATTGATCTCGAGAGCGCATAAGCCAATAGATACACGAAAGCTGTATCTATACGTGCGTGTGCGTGCCCTTTGTGTTTTTTGAAAGGAAAGGGGTTAGAAAGGAGGGATTTCCGCCGTTATGGTAGATGTTGGCACGTGTGACATCAACAACGCCGGGGGGTGTACGGTAATTCCCTACCATCTAGCCCTCCGTCATAAAATAAAATCGTTACTCCTTCAAAGTGCGATTTCTTCCGACACGTGGCGCCACGGAATGAAGCGGTCAGCTGAGTGCACAGAGATCTGGGGTGACGGACGAAAACGGACTAATTGGGTCATTTTCTTTTGTTATACATAGAAATTAGGATTATTGGAAAATGTGATTTGAGACAGTGTTTGTGTGTGGGGGTCTCTAAACAGGCAACAATGTTCCTCTTGTTGTTTATGAATGGACCATTGGTGTTCTTTTCTTGACTTTTCTTTTTGGGGAAGGGTGTGTTTTTAAACTCTTAAAACAGCTTTCAGAAGAATTTACTTTTAAAGTTTTCTCTCACAATTTTTGAAAATAAATATTTTTGAAAGCTGTTTTAAGTGTTTTAAAACACACCCGAAATCCAAAATTAATTCTTGTAATGTCCTTTGGCCATTTAACATGATGATAGGTACAATAGGGTGTCCTACGTCTTATTTATATTTCATTTAATGGGTTAGGTATAGTTTCATTTTTTATGTAGTGATTTATGCATTCATTAGTTTGTTGCAAGTTTGATGGAATATATAAATGTATAAAGATAATTGTTATATGTAGTAAAATACTACCATATTATTGATGAGTGTGTGGTAATGAATGAGAGATGCCAACTTCATGCAATAATTTTTCTTTCATCAAAAATTAATTTTAAAGAAGGATATTTCAATTTTATATTATTGTAAGCACATTAATATTGCGTCAAATTAAATTTGATTGAAATCATATCCGGTCAAATTAATATCTCATTAAAATATAAGAGAATAAAGAAGATCAAATTAAATACTATTAGATTGAATTAATCAAATCATGTCACGTGACGGAGTGCAAAAGGAAGTTATTTATTTGTCATTATAAATAGAGTTCCCTTTTCATTCATTAAAAAACAACGAGACATGCTTGCGTGAGATGAAAAATTATTTGATCATAACTTTTTTAATATTTTGAAAAAAAAATGTTAATTTATGTTAATTTGTACCCATATCCAAGAACAAACTTATTATAAGGCCAAGCGTTGCACTAGACCCCTTGAATTTTTATTTTAAATTATTAGCGTATACTATATATTCAAATCCATCTTGTATTGATGGCCTAGTGGTTTGGATTAGGACATTTCACCATTGCGGTCAAGTGTTCAAACCCTGTGCCTAAACTGTCGATCTTTGTGTGTACCATGCATGAGATTATCTCATGCAATTTTTTGTTTTACAGAATTCAACGTTTTTGCTTTTCAGAATGTTAGCACATTGTTCATATCTATCTGTACCATGCATGAAATCGTCTCATATAACTTTTGTTTTATGGAATTCAACGTTCTTGCTTTTCAAAATGTTAGCAATAAGTAGAAGAAAAAATATGAGAATTGTTATTTATTATTATTTTTATAAGTTGGGATCATGCATGATATTATCTCATACAATTTTTTGTCTTATCGAATTCAATGTTTTTGCTTTTCAAAATGTTAGCAATAAGTAGAAGAAAAATCATGAGAATTGTTATATATTATCATTTTAATAAATAGGCCCCCTGAGTAAAATTCAATGCGCTTGTCTCTGCCCGTACTATACATGAGATTATTTCACAAAAAAATTGTCTTATGAATACAATGTTTTTGTGATGATTTTTTTTTTTCCTTTTTCCATCATCTGATTACTGTCATTGTGGTTTCTTTTTCCTTTTCATTTATCTAGAGGTAATAATATATCAAGATGTAAAAAAAAATCACTAACATATATAAAAAACAACCTTGATCAGATATTTGGGTTAGGAATAGAAATGCCTGTCAAACACCACTTCATATTCCCATGGCGAAACAAGTATATGTTCATAATTTACATTATTCACACTCTTTTCGTTTCTTTTTTGTATTTCCCTTTTTTAAGAAACATTTTGTCACTTACAAGGTGCAAACAACCATGCGAATACAATTTTTTTTCCAAATAATCTCCCCTAAATAAACCAATTACTGCCTTACAAAGAAGAAGAAGAAAATTAAAGTTTGTCGAGTATAATTAATAGTATAGAATAGTCACTGTCGTGCTGCATTTTCTAGTCATATCAGTTCGTTATTTGTAATTTTCAAACTCTTATAGAAACTCCTTTTCGAAAAGAAAAGAAAATAAAATAGAAGCTTATTGTTGAACACTATTAATTAGTTGGTATTTAATAGAGGTAGTACACAATACAATGTTGTAATTGGATTCAGATTCAGATCAAGTCCGACAAATAATGTTATTCTAGTCCAATATGGATAAACACATTTGACCGCAGGATAGATAGCTCACTAAATTGCATTTAATTAAATATACATGATCTCGGAATTAAGTTGATATTATATTAGGCTAATTGCATTGTTTTTTTTTTTTTTTTGACGGAAAGAAAAAGATATTGTATTACTCATGATTCAAAGGCTCACGCCTTACATCGTTTTCAAAGATACATCGATAACAATTAGGGACATTCATCGTCCAAATCGGTTCAAAATCAACAAAGTGGCCAAAGGCTAATTGCATTGTTCAATTCAACCTTATATTGATATTTTTAATAAGAATAAGATTAAAAAAAAGAAGAAGAAGTGAAGTTGAGCAATTCGTGCACCAATTACGTACAAATTATTATCTTTGAAACATTGCTCAATTCTCCTAAAAAAAATGTATTGTGTTTTTGGATTTAAAAGACGCTTACATTTGCTTATCCTATTATTTTCTCTCTCTTAAAATGTAGGTTTGCTAATGCGACTTTTTATTTTTTTTTATCACCAAAAAAGAATTTTATTGCTTTGGGCATAAGACATACCCCAAATGTTTCAAATACAACATAATAAACAATCACACAGAAAAACTAACAGTAGGAGTCAAAAAACTCCAGAATTATTATGGATCAAAAAAAGTTAATGGGTTAACTAACTACTCCAAATAAGGTTTCGAATTCATCTAGCCTTTTGTCCCTACGAGTCAGTTCCACAGTCGCTGCTTCAAGTCATCCAGTAAAGTTTACGCTGAAAAATTCTAGTTCTGGAAGACCATTGCATTCCTTTTCTGCCATAGATGCCAAACAATACATTGCCAAGACGCCACCAAGATGTTCCGCTGAAAAGTTTGCTAATGCGACTTATCCTAAGAATTATTCCAACTATATGAAAAATGTATAATTAGAGTTACAATATGTTCAAAACTACATTATATATTATTCAATTACTATATATGTCTTTCACAATTATTTTATAACTTAAACTGACTGACAGTAGGTGTATCTTTAACCTTTTTTTGTTTCGAACAGGGTGTATCTTTAACTTAAACAATATTCCTTCCGTCCCAATCTTAACTGCATTATTTTATTTTAAGAGTCATAATCTTAACTGCACATTTTTTTAAATAGAAATATTCACTTTATCATATAAAATACTAATAAACAACTCTTTCTACCCTAATATTTTATTATTTTTTTCTTAAACTTCGAGCACACAGTAAACCACCAAACAAGATTGGGACGGGACTACTATATTAAAAAAAAAAGGTCCTGGCCAATCCTTTTTGTTAGGAAAAAGAAAAAGCTAATAATATGACTGCTTTGAACGGGCCAGATTCTTTTAGATAGACGTCCGGCCCATGGAGAATTACTGGAAAGAGGTCGGCCCACTAAATTAAATTCAAGAATTTTGCTGTTCTGAGTTAAGGAATTTAGGGTATGTTCATTTCGCGATTATCCCGGCAGACTTTGGACTTTACAATCTCAAACCTCTATTTATTTTGAGATTTAAATTAAGAATTTTGAAATCCTATTAATCATACTCTACCTCATCACCTACTATTAATCTATATTTTATTCTCTCAATATATTCATATCATCTAATTTTTTATTCTCCCAATACACTTAAAATGATATAAAAATATCACATCAATTATTTTTTCTATCATTCTACCCTATAAAATTTCATAACAAATATACATTTTAACTATTCATCAAGATTTTGAAATCCTAAAACTTCAAAGTTCGAAATTTCTCACACCATTATAAGCCCGAAACAAACATCCCTTAAACTATTTTCAGTCGCTGCATTGCTGCCAGGCTGCCAGCAACCAAAATCACTGTAAACGCCCACCAATTCCGAGAGCTGCTTTTATTAGACAAAATGATTCTACTTCTGTTCATTAATCATCATCATGCAATATACGGAAATGTGTTTTCTTGTAACTTGAATGATGCCAAAATAATACTACATCTGTCCCGAAAAAACGTGCACACCTATTTTATTATCGAGTTTTTATGAGCGGGTTGTTTACTTGTTTATTAGTATTTTAAATAATAAAATAATTTTTAAAGAGGGGTATTATAGATCTACCTCTCATCTATTGCATACATCTTTAAAAATTATTTTATCATTTCAAATACTAATAAAAACTCGCACGTAAAAATACGTGAAAATAGTAAACGTGCACGTTTCATTGGGGCGGAGGGAGTAGTATCAAAGTTCTTGATTTAAGGAAAAACAATGAGTGTATGTTTGGTTAGGGGTAATTTTGTAATATAAATTAAGGATTTCAAGTTGCGTAAATTGCTAATCTGATTTTGAAATCTCAACACGTTTTTACCATCTGAATTTCCCAAACACACTATAATTCCAAATAATGGAAAATATCTCGATTAGTTGCTACTTTCACCGTCATAGTTGTTAGTTTTACAGTTTTCACACAAATTTTGATAAAGGTGGTATGGAATCTCTCAAAAGCTCTGCATCCGTACACATGGATGACAAATTAAGGTGTTTATCCCCAAATTAATCATGTTTTTTTTTTTGAAGCAATTAATCATGTTAATTTATTTGGGATAAAAGAATCATAAATTCTAAGAATCGGATTTAAGCTACTAATCTTTCCTCACAATCAAGAAAATATTTGACATTGGTACTCGTAGCATTACTTTCCATACACGAAGTCTCACACTTACGGACGTTTCCAAACTCTATTCATAATTTAGTGTGTGTTTGCAAATTTAATTGGAAGGAACGTCCAAACTCTACACACAATTTAGTTTGTGTTTGCAAATTTAATTGAAAGGTTGGATATTACTCCTATTCAATTTTGTTGAGATTGGAAACACACTTAAAATCATTTCTCACAACAACAAATAGAAAGGATTACGGTAGCTAATGTAAATGGTTTTTGAGATGTCTATTTTCCATTATTCAAATTTCAAAAATCTAAAATATTGGACGAAAAATTAAGTATATTAAAAGAATTTATAATTATCGTCCATAGAGCCGACTAAGGCAAACAACACACTGATCTCAAGATGGAACCACTGCTACTTGTCCTCGTTGGCCTAATTTCCAGCTTACAACCAAACCACCTGTCTTATTACCCTTAATTAAAAAACAACAAAAGTGAGTAATTCTATGCAACAAAACAACTTGCCCACGTTCTTGATTCTCATGTTTTGTTTGGAATTTTTTCCCCTTGTACGTTAATCCCAATTCTTTTCTACATGTTAAGTTAAGCAAATTACATAATGTCAATTACCATTTCAATTTATTTGTACATATATATGTATGTGTGAATTGTGATTACTTGTGTGATTATTCTCAACCAATTAATGTGGTATATTAGTGTAGCATTGTGGCTGCATTACGATAAAAAAAAAATGCCTAGGGTATTATATTCCAATATGCTTACATAATTTCCATCGAAAATAATTCGTCCTTTTTAAATAGTAAGAATTATTTATAACTTGCCTATGAAATTTTATAATCATATAGTCATTATTATTCATAAATAATTTTGCCTACGAAAGCGTAATTCGCAGGTAAAATTGTTTGTAAGTCATTTCTAAACTACAAATATAATTGTCTACGGAAATGTAAGTTGCCTAGGAAATTAATTATATAGTTAGTTTGTTTGCTACGAAAATTAATGTATAGGTAGTTTCTTTATAGGTAATTTGTATATTTAAAAAAATAAAAAAATTCGTAGACAAGTCGTAAACAATCTTTATTATTTAAGGATCAAATAATTTTTGTTGAACTCCATAGCTACTTAAAAAAATTAGCAGGCAATTTTTTATTTTATTATTGCGCAATATTTCATGATAATTCCTCTAAATACTCTGCTTCTGCCTTTCCAATGTATCAAAGAAAATAGCAGTAACAATTAAGGGGTCATCACTTTAAGGTGCAAAGTGGACACACATATTACTCTAAGGTACAATGTGCAAAAAAAAAAAAAAAAGACTTTAGTTCAAACTAGATACTTCAAAGTCTTGCGTAATTTTTTTTACATTATACCTTAGAGTAATTTTTCCATAAATTTTGTATCTTATAGTAATTTTCCTAACAATTAAATATAGGATTGGAATATACGTGCATAGTCAAACATCCCAGAAAATTAAATACTAGAACTAAAGCTGCACCTCTCAATTTACAGGGCAAAAGCTTGCTGAGTTGGCCTAAATACACCAAAAGCTGTGTGAGAATTAACAACCACAATCTTTCATAAATACTTCATCCGTCCCTTAGCAACTTGCACACTTTCCTTTTTCGTCCGTCCCTTACCAACTTGCACACCTTAAAATGACAAAGAATCTCACAATCTCCACCCTACAATCTCCACCCTCATCTCCACCCTCACAATCTCCACCCTTCGTCTCCTTTGAAAAGTCAACAAAACACACAAAAAACCATTTTTTCTTAATATCCGTGTAAATTTAAGTGTGCATGTTCCTCCGGGACGGAGGGAGTATACTAAATCACTTGTTTAAATATTAAGATTCCTGTTTAAATGTAGAAAGTTAAACAATATTAACTGTATACTTAAGGCATGAGTATAGGTAATTAGGTATCCAAAGAGAAGATTGATATCTAGACTATAGTCCAGTCTCACCATATTATTCAAGATTACGAACGAAAGAATCTCTGACTCTTGTTTTTTTTTTTAAAAAATGATCTGTCTACCTCATGTTTTTTTCACCTTTTTTCTTCAGAATTTGATTATAGTATGGAGGTAACAGCTCATAGTTGAAAAATTACACTGCTCATGTAGATAAATTAAGTTAATTTGACCTCGAATTCCATGTATGACTCCCACTTATAAACATAGTTAATAACATGAAATTGTAACCTCCAAAATGTATTTGAGATTGTTACGAAATTCCGAAAAATAAATTCAAGAAACTTACCATAATCTGCTATTTCAAAAGTAGAGGAGATGAACAATTTCATCATAATCAAAAGTCTGTACGAGTCAGTCTCATGTGCAATTGAAACCGAGATGAAATGTGCAGGTTAATATAACTGAAACATAACAAGTGATTTATGATAGGCAAGGGATCACCCTTGATCATACGCCTCGTGATTAGCATCAGCAGTATGTTTGGCCAATGAAACTACACTCACTATTCAAACAAGCATCTGCTAATTTTCAGTACATATCCAATTTTCTTCATTAATTATGTCATTATTTTAAGGTTTGAGTTTCCCAAAGTTCTGTTTGTAGCCAGAAAATCATTTTAAAATTTACAAAGGAGTAGCCACTTGTCGGAAACCTAACTTTGACTCTGGTTTGAACTCTATAAATTCCCACATTACATTTTCTAAGCTTCTCTCTTCAATTCAAAAAAATTCTCACAAAATGGCATCTAAATATTCTTCAAGATTACTCCTGAGTATTTTGATAATTTTGGTTGCACTACAATACTCTAGTGCAAATTGTTATCAAGGTCCAATATTGAATATTCTTCCAAATTACTTAAATTCAAAATTCAATTTGTTGGCATTTTATTCACACCTCTGCTTTTTTAAACAGGACATATTAATGGAGGCAAGAGAAAGGATAAAAGTGTAAGCTTCCGTTTATGTTCATTATTCTTGTTTGATTAAATTTTCTTGATTATTGTAATAATTATTAAGTATATATATATTTAAAACAGGAGCCTAAGTTTCTTTTGGGGAGAAAATTGCTGCAAGGGATGAAAGGAAAATCAATTGATGTTGAAGGTTTTACTTATTAACTCTATTTTTTAATTTAAGACACACACAATAATTGATCTTGATTTACTTATACATTTTCCCGTATTTTGCTACAGAAAAAAGTATGTCACCTGATGTTGATAATGTAATCCCAGGGCCACAAATGGAAAGTGATTACATCCAGGCTCAGGTAAATTTTATAGTATATTTTGAAAAATAAAATAATAATTTGAGCATTATATTTACTAGTTCATAGTCTTTATATACTTATTTTATTTTATTTTCAAATAAAAAAGAATGAAGGATCAAAGGAGTTTGTTGAGGCAGTTGCAACCCTAATGCGCAAGGACTACAAAGGGGAGGGCAGGCCACGTAGGAAGCCACCAATCAACAATCATGAGCCAAATCATTAATTTAGGACCCAATATTTTAAATTTAAATAATATTAGTGCATTAACATAGGTATTTTGGCTTCACAATTTTGTCCCACGAGTGAAGTCACTCCTCATATATATAATACTAGCTAGATAGAAATTATCATCTTTGTTATTCTTGTTTGGTTGTTAGTATAAGACAATAGTGCCTACAAGTATAGGATTTTTTTTTTTTTAATATTTGTATCAACTACGTAGAAACTTGTTAGTATTGTACATTATACAATACAATTGTTTTCTTGAGTTTTCCCTTTTTAATTCTCCGACCCCTCATCTTCGAACGTATCTATCATTTTTTTATGCAAGCTACGTGAAGATGTGTTAAAGTAGATATTACCTAAATTTTTCATGTAGTGAAGATGTGTTAAAGTAGATATTAAAAAATTTACCTAGAAATAGAATGATTAAATCCGTAATTTCGGATTCTATCAATGATTAAATATCGTGAAGATGTAATTTAATATTTAAACGTCATCAAATTCGTAATTCAAAAGGTGTATGTATTATGAAAACAGATCCACTGCTGTACAACACGGTGCTAGCTGTGCAGCAGGAGAACCGTTGAATCACACATACATATACCCGCACAACACACATGCCCGCACAGGCGTGTGTGATCCAACAGTTCTCTTGCTGCACAACACCGTGCTCAAGGCCGATCCTATAAATTATAGAGCCTGAGTCGAGTATAGAAATTGACCCCTCGTAGAATAAAATTATCGTCTTTCAAATTTTCTTCTTCCAATTTTTCATCTTCTTCTTTATCCAACAAATTCCCAACTTCATTATTTTTCTCTACGGCTATTTGCTTATTTGAACTAAAATATTTATTTATATCACCGGCTTGACTTTTTGTTACATCTTCAATCCTTGCCTTTTTTTTCCTCTTTTAATATTCAAACGTATATTTAAGAGGCATGACACTAGTAAAATAATTTAAAATTAACAACTACATAAACAAATAAAAATTAATAATTACTATTAATCAACAAAAAATATAAAATTCAATATATTTTAAACTTTCAATCATATTATACAAGTAAAAGAACAAAGAGGATGTATTATAAACTCATAAAAATAAAATACCTGATGGATTTAATTCTTAACTTATGTGCATAAGGCATTGATTAATGTAAAGGGCCACTACTTGGGCCTTATTTTTTAAAATTTCAGTAATAAAAAATATAATATGTTGGAGGCCTTATAAGGGATCGAACACCCAACCACACGGAAAACATCAAGGAGTCTTTACCATTTGAGCAAAACAACATCAATATTATATTTTTACAAACTTATATATATATATATATAAACTTATATATATAATTTTGGGCCCTAAAAAATTGCAAAATTTTTGGACCGGAGTCGGTCGACTCGTCCGCCTCATTAAAGGCGCGGCCCTGGTCCGTGCTGTACAACACGGAATCTGTTTCCATGTATTATATAGAAACACTAAAAAAAACAAGAAATAGAATCATGATTTATTATATTTATTCAGAGTGATTTTAGGAAAAAAAACAGAGGTAGTGCATAATCTTTCAAACTTGAGAAGTCAGGTCTTTAATATTTTTGGGAATGCAAATTGAGGAACCATTGAAGCAAAGTGTGGCTATGGTTTTATAGACAGATTCAGTAAGATGATAGGCATCAAAGAAGTAGTGTTTTTCTGGATGCTGACATGTCATTGCCCATAGCTCAGGGCTGCACCCTGATGTCCCATTGAACCATGTTACACAACATGGGTTGCTTGAATCACTCAAGCCTATACCAAAAAATTAAAAAATAAAAATTCAATTAATCAAACATATGTATATGCATGAACAAGATATATATATTTATACTTTAAATCTAATGGTCACCTACGATTTTTTCCATGCTCCACTGTTGGACGCTGTCCGGCAGTGTAGCATGGAAATAACCGTGGTATACTTATTGAGGGGTTATTTATGATATCACTTCGTTCTATAAACAAGAATATAATAATTGAAATGTGGATTTTACCATAATTAGAAGGATTAGTGATAACATGATAGCCAAGGGAATGAGCATGGCCAAGAATAAATGAGGATGTCAAATTAAGAAGCATGGGTGCAAGCATGTTGTTGAAGATTTGTGCAAGCTCATTAATCTCTTCAACGCATGTTCCACTGTGTTTGAATTGCCTCCTGATTGATGGCATGCACCCGATTGGTCCGATTTCGAACATTAACACTTTTCTTGCTCCCAATTTATACAATCTCTGTAGTACTTATGTGCAAAAACACAACAAATTTAGGCATAATCAATTAATATCACACAAATATTACTACAAAATTATTACTGCCCGAATTAGTATTTGAAGAAGTGAATATTTATTAATTAACCTGAAGATGTTGGGAAAGATTATGAATGAGAAGGTTGGCAAAAGATTGAGGAGAGTAACGTTTGCCGGTGTCATAATTTATTTGGTCAAGATAGTTGATGATGTAGTCGTTGTTGCCAGTTGAAATGACAAATATTGATTCTGAGAGATAATTGGATAGTTGCTTAGAGCTTTTGTAGAATTTGGGAAGTTCCTGTTTTACTGTTTTTTCAAACATGTCGATCTGCTCACGCAGATTCAGGCATTTTCCCTGTTGCAATTTATCAAATTTGAAAGTATTATGTACATATACACATGACTAAAAGAAAAGATTGTTCTACAACTATTTTGTAATGAACATGGTATAAACTTTGGTCTTTAATTTTTCATTTTACATTGGATTGGATTAATAAGTTCAAGAGTTGGAATTTATTTTTTATCGGACAAAGTTAGTTGTTAATAGTTAATACACCAAACATCCAAATACTCCACGAAATCGTCAATCCACTTTATAACTCCCATAACTCCAAATTCGTTCCCAAAGGGAATCGAACCCGAGTCTCCCACTCAAATGAGGAGCCCAATGGCCAGGTGGACTAAGCCACCTAATTCAAGCGTTGAAAATATTGAATATATCTCTTTATAAGAAAAGATTTACCTTACATGCGCTTCAACTAAAACATGTTGTAAATTGTTGAAGGGATCAATGGAACACTCCCTAAATCAATTAAGAAATATAGTACCAAATTCCTCAAGTATCAAATTAATCAGAACATATAATTTACGTACTAATATACCCAAGTCTGAACGTAGTTCAACTTAAATATTCTTCAATAGTTAAGGCAAATTCGAATCAAACCCATTTTTTTCATATATATAATTGCCTTACATTATAATAAAAATAAAAATAAAAATAATAATAGTAAAATAAATTAACCTATAAAATAAACAACAGTTCTTCCATCGGTGAATCTCCCAGTTGGGCCTTTGCTAAAATTCATGCCATATGGGAAAAAATTAGCTCTTGCCATAGTTGGTAACAGATTATTGTTCCCATTATCGAACAAAGAATCGCCAAAAACATACAATGCACTTGCAAGAGGACGACCCTTATCCTCTTTTCCTGTACAAATATGAACCATTAATACTATCAACAATACCACTTTCTTCATTTCTAATTCTTGACAAGATCATAGAAACATAAATTAATGGCATGCAAATTATAAACTACTCACTGCCTAGGATATATATGGGTTTTACATGTGATGAAATCAAACGATACACGTTGTTTACCAGAATTTGAGGATATTAGATTAATGTAACAAAACTTAAAAGCCATTATTTATTCATTTTGGCGTGGCTGTGAAAAAACGGCATCCTTATATAGTAAGTAGCATGATTAACATTGTGCACATCTTGTGTCATGAGTAAGATTCTTGAAGATTTATTTCTATTACACTTTTAGTTATTTAAATGTCAAATGAATTTCTATTACACTATTATAGGTTGTAACATTATGGGCCAGGTGATCCTGAATGCTTCTCAGTTCTCACACAACTATGGGCTAGGTTGTATAACTATGCTATAAATTTATATTATTAGACCAATGTAACCTATTCCAACACATTTTTTTAATTCACTAAACTTGTCCAGTATTATACACTGAATAAGTTTAAATGCCCATAAATTATAAATAAGGTTCATAGCATGAAATATCTCTATACAAGTTTTTGTCATTTTTTATTGCTTAAATTTTTAGTTGATTAGACTCATTGTGTACTTAAGATGAGAACACCTTTAAAAACCTCTTTATCATTTTATATACTAATAAACAATTCGCTTGTTAAAATATGAGTTAAACAGTGAATGGACAATCTAAAATAAGACGGAGGAGTATATGTTTCTACCTTATACACTTGATTTTTTATTCTTCACAAACACGTGTAAAATTTGTACTAAACGAAACTAAAATTGGTGCAAGCCAACCCTAAACCCAACCTAATTCAATCTATTTAAATCTGATTAGAAATAAAATACCTAATTTTATTTTATTTTATGTATCCATTTTAATATAAATTACACAATGTAAATTTGCCCCAAAAAATATACTCCTCTTTATTCTTTTGTCCTATGACAACTAGTGTGAAGGCTGATGTTGGGCTCGTAATAATACTTGGGCCTCATCAACACCGCATTAAACAACAAAAGGTGGAAAGGGAGCAATTTAGATGGGCCATATCCATATTACTAGTTGGCCCATTAATGAAATAACTTCACCTTCACAAGTTCACATCAACGTGTCAACGGAAATTCTTAATACAATCATCATATCGAAAAATGGAAAAAAGAAACAAATATAAATAAGAAAAACCACAGTGAAAACTAACGCAGCCGTCAGTTGCTCCGGTGCCGCCGCAGGCTTGATTCCTTCCGCCATCTCCAGGTAAATCTTTTGTTTCTCTCTCTAAATTAGAACCATTCTGAAACTTTATTTGAATAAAGATATCTGTGAATAGAAATGCTTGGATTTAATTAACAAACACAGCTTGTGTTCATGGTGGCTTCGAATTTCTGTTAGTTTTTTGGATTTACTCGTTCAAGTCTTGTAATTTCTGTGAAATTATTGTATCGATTTTGGTCTGTTGAGTTTGTACTTCTCTTTTAATTCTCAATCTATTAATTTTAAGCTATTTTGTGTTAGTGATTATTGGTATTACTGGTTTCTGGATTTCTAGGGTTTCACATTCACTTTACTTGAAGAGAATTATTATCTGCCTTTTCTTTGGACTGTGTAATATAGCATTTTAATTTATTTATTAGTGAAATTTTAGCTTCTTTTTTCAATTTTAATGGATTTAGCTTTGAACTTCATATTAAGCTGTTGAGGAATGATACTTAGTTATACCATTTACTCTTCCCCTTTTTTAATTCCTGGGAATAATGTTCATCTGTAGTGGTGATACTATGCTGTTCTCAATTTTCTAACTGCTACACTTGCAAAGCCATTTCAGGAACTATGTTAGCTGCCAAAATCCACCCTCTCACATCTCTTCACCCAACAACACTCGTTGAAAAAACCAATGGCTTCACTTTACCACTCTCAAACACCATTCCATTCCCCAAACTCAAGCGCAAAATTAAAACCCCAAGCCTCAAATCATCTTTAGACTCCATCATTGCCCCAGAAATCGAAAAGGATACCACCTCTGCTCAAACCCGAGTCAAGATTCTCTCCGAAGCATTACCCTTTATCCAAAAATTCCGAGGGAAGACCATTGTTGTTAAATATGGGGGAGCTGCAATGAAATCTGAGGCCCTCCAAGCCTCCGTGATTGCTGATATCGTCCTTCTTTCCTGCGTGGGCCTTCGTATTGTATTCGTCCATGGAGGAGGGCCTGAGATCAACCAATGGCTGGCAAAACTAAACATCCAGCCAAACTTTCTCAATGGGCTTCGTGTCACCGATGCATCCACAATGGAAATCGTGTCGATGGTGCTTGTTGGTAAAGTGAACAAACAGCTCGTTGCTCTTATCAACAAAGCCGGTGGGACAGCCGTCGGATTATCGGGAATCGATGGCCGTCTTTTGACCGCTCGGCCGTCTCCAGATGCCTCGCAGCTAGGGTTCGTCGGGGAAATCGCGAGCGTGGACCCCACCATAATCCGTCCGCTCATCGACAACAACCATCTTCCTGTGATTGCTTCCGTGGCGGCCGATCCTTCGGGGCAGCCTTACAACATTAATGCCGACACGGCGGCTGGTGAGCTGGCGGCGGCACTGGGGGCTGAGAAGCTGATTTTGCTGACCGACGTGGCGGGGATACTAAAGGATAGGGATGATGTGGGGAGTCTAGTGAAGGAGATTGATATTAAAGGGGTGAAGAAGATGATTGCAGATGGGAATATCGCGGGCGGGATGATACCTAAGGTGAATTGCTGTGTGAGATCTCTGGCTCAAGGAGTGAGGACGACGAGTATAATAGATGGGAGGTTGAAGCATTCTCTGCTGCTCGAGATTCTCACCGATGAAGGAGCTGGAACCATGATCACAGGATGATGAGTAATCATGGTTTATCTGTAACCTTTTTTCTGCTCTGTTTATCAGTTGTTGTACACTCATGGATCTTTGCTTTTCAAATTGCTTAACATTCCATGCTTATCTATAAAATCAACTTGTGGAGAGATCTTAAACTTTAGTGCACAATTACTTTTTTAAAAGCTACAGAGTTATGAAAACAGAATTGCAGGAACCCACATTGTAACCTTTTTGTTGTCAGTGTACAAGCTCACACAATAATAAAACTTGAGAAATGTTGAGTGTTTGTAATTCATTATAGCAATTGTACTTTTTTTGTTACATTATCTGCTTTCCCATATGCATTTATATTCATTAGAAAGTTGTTCTATTTTATTTACGTTTTTTGAGTTAATTCTTTCTTTTATAGATTTTTCTGAAGCAAATAAACTTGCAAGATGAGTTGCTTCGGGTTTATTGAAAAATTGATTAACATCCAACGGCATTCGAGTAATAAAATTAGGCAGTAATCTGGCTCGACTTGATTCTTCAATGATAATCAGATTCCTTTATAAGATAAATTTAGTCAGGATTTTCAGTTTGTGAAATAGGTTTAGAACTCTGAACTCTTAAATTGTGCTCATTTCATGCATACAAGTTGCATTTCAACTCTCAACCTATGCAGTCAGATAAGAGAATGAGAAAAGAATGTATACATGAAATAAACATCCGCAATGTATAAAGAATCCATCAAATCATTTATTACCGTTATACCCGCAAATGATGGGTCATATTCATTTACTACTTTGATTGTTGATAAGCAATCGAGAACATATGACTGTTTATATCACAAATTGAGAATATATTATGAATCTAATCCCACTAGATGTTTAATATTTTTGGGAGTGCAAACCGGAGCTTGGTAGCAAAGTGTGGCTACGGTTTTATAAATAGTTTGAGTAAGATGAAAGCCATGAAAGAAGTAGTACTTGTGTGGTTGCTCACATGATAGTGACCCAAATCCAGGCACGCACGCCGACGTCCCATTGAACCACGCTACACAACATGTGTTCCTTGTATCACTCACCCCTAATTAATTGTACAAGTTCCAAGAAAACAATATGTATCAATTAATAATCCATCAAACAAAGCGAGCGAGGGGAGATATAATTAGAAAGTTACCATATTTAGATGGATTGACGAAAGCATCGTAGGCGACCCCATAAGTAGGACCAAGAATGAAAGACGAGCCTCGTAGAGTAGACGTCAATTTACGAAGCAAGGAACCAAGTTGTTTGTTGAAGATGAGAATGAACTGATTAATCTCTTCAACGCACCCGTTGCCTTGTAATGGAGGGCATGCAACCACTTTTCTTGCTCCCGATTCCTACAATCTCTGGTCAAACCATGCTGATATATAAGAAATTTATAGAATTATGTATAATTCGATTTGGATGAGAAAATTAAAAATACTACTACCTGCAATTGGTGGGAGATCAGTTTATTAATGACAAGAGTGGCAAAATATTGAGGGGTGTAAATTTGGGTGGTATCCAGGAGAATTTTGTTGTAATTGGCGATGTAATCGTTGTTGCCTATTGCAATTATAAACACCGATTTTGATAAATAAGAGGAAAGTTCATCAGAGTTCTTGTAATGTTTTGGCAGCTCTTGTTTCACTGTTTTCTGGAAGTAGTCAACTTGCTCTCCCAAATTCAAGCATTTTCCCTGTCACAACCAATTTATATTAATATTTAGGTCAAGAGTCAAGACTACAATGTGCTAATTTGACTAAATTTTTCAACCAAACTGTTTTTAAAAATAAAAAATAAAAATAAAAAAATCGTGATTTATAGGAAAAATCGATCGAAAAATATTAGTTCACGTGATGAAAGGTTTCAGTACATAGTTACTTGCTGATGATGCATAATTGAGGCCTGATAGCTGATCTGCTTCGACTACCCCTTTCTCTAAATTCATGTATGTTGTTGAATACGGCAATCCAAGAAATTCAGCTGCCCCAAAATTCAAATTCACTCAATTAAAATCCAGATTTTATATAATCTCAAAAAATAAGTAAGTGAAAAAATAAAATAAATTGCATATTTATTTATACCTATGAAATCAGGGAGAGTTCTTCCATTGGTGAATCTTCCTGTTGGGCCTTTGACGAAATTCATGCCGTAAGGTTCATAATTAGCCTTTGACAAAGTTAGTAAGAGGTTATTATTTCCACTATCAAATAAAGAATCTCCAAAAACATATAATGCGGGTGCAAGAGGATTCGAGATTGCACAAGAAATTTGCAGCAATAATAAGAAGATTGGCAACATAATCATTTTTCTTGTGTAAAGAAACAGAATTGGCATGCAATTTAATTTATTACTGATTTTTGTTGGTGGGATCTGGGTTTTGCATGTAGATTATATAATGGAACACAGTTTTCTAGCTACACAATTAGTTACTAGAAAAGCCCCAGCCTGAATATATTTGTCGACAAAAACAGAGTCTACGGTCAATCTGTTACATATATAGGAGAAAAACGTGTATTTCACGGACACAACATTTATTGTTTAAAATTTAGTTTGTCGAATTGGATATAGTTAGGACCTGTTGAACTTATTTACAATTCGAAAATATATTAAAAAAAATTATGATCAAAATTTATAAAATTGTAACTACCAAGTGTGTGAGAGTCGGTCAAGATCATGGAATTTGTCACTCAACAATTGCTTATGTACAGTTGAAATCAGTCGCGAGAATGGTGATATGTGTATGGTGGTTCATGAAATTTGGTGCTAAATATTTCATGTGTACCTGATATACACCTATTTTTTTTTTAAGTTATAATAAAAATCAAAGTAATTTTACTACGATATTTCTTTGGGTTTGACATAATTTGCTGATTAAAATGAGTTGAATGCGCAGGATTGCATATGTTAATCCGATAAATAGATAAATGAATTAAGGATTAATATAACTAAATATATATAAGTATATAAGTTGTTACCTTCGTTCAATTGAAGATGCATAAAATATAAAAGTGAAAGCAAACAATATATTATTAGTTTAACTCTGATAAGAATAAATGTGACGGATTCCTTGATTTTTTAAATTTTAATTTTTTTTTAAAAAAAAAAAAAAAAAAAAAGCTGTCTCTTTTTATGCCTATACTATCTACATGTAGATGAGACAAACTCAGATCTTATCTATAATGCTACTAAAAAACTAACTAGTTATAGTGATTTGAGTGTAAATACAATTTGTAACAGGACATCCGACCCTGGCAAAGTGGGTATACGATAAATATAATTGTGCACTTCGTCAAGATATGTCAATTATATAATACATGCAAATAAAATTAAATACAATAAATAAGAAACTTAATAGAAACTTGAGCAAAAAAAATAAAGCATATGTATAGATAGAAGAAATTGTCCATCAATGAATGTAATATCTATGGAGACACGAGCTGGTGAATATTAGGAATGCAAACGGAGGAACCGTTGAAGCAAAGTGTGGAAATCATTTTGTAGACAGGTTCAGTAAGGTGATAGCCATCAAAGAAGAAGTACTTTTCTGGTTGGTTGCACGTTTCTGCCCACAGCTGCGGAATGCAAGCCGATGTCCCATTGAACCATGCTACGCAGCATGGGTTACTTGTATCCATAAATCCTAATTAATTCAATATATCAACCAAAAATTATCAAAAAATCCGTAGCCGAGAATTAACGTGTGTTTGTTTAAATTTTCTAGAATTTGTATCAAGATTAATTTTAATAATGTCTTTGAAATGATCAGTTTATCAAATTAACCAATTTAGATAAATATATATGTGGATTTTAAGGCGATGTAAGAGTTACCATATTTGGAAGGATTGGTGATTGCATCGTAACTAAGGCTATTGATACGACCAAGAACAAAGGAGGAGGCAGTAAGAGTTGAAGTCAAGTTTTGAAGCATTGAAGCAAGCTTGTGGTTGAAGATGATTGCAAATTCATTAATCTCGTCAACACATAATGTTCCATTGTGTTGGAATGACCTTATGCTGTACGGAATGCACCCCACTGGTCCAATCTCGAACATTATCACTTTTCTTGCTCCCAATCCATACAACCTCTATTTTATTAATTAAACATTACTATATATATATATATGAACTTTTAATTAAATAATAACAATAATAATAATAGTACCTGAAAATGTTGGGAAAGATTTTGAATGAGGAGGTCAGCAAAAGGTTGAGGGGATAACTGTTTGGTGAAATCAAAGTCATTATTGCCTGTTGCAAACATAAACACTGATTTTGACAAATAATTGGATGCCTCTTCGGAGTTTTTATAATATCTTGGTATTTCTTCTTTCACCGTTCTCTCAAATAAGTCTATTTGGTCCCCCAAATTCAGGCCTTTCCCCTGACAAATAAATTAATATCAATCATGTATAAATCTCGTTAATTAATTTTATTCATAATGTTTTTTTTTTGTATGGATCATGTATAAATCTAAATTACTGAAAGTAAATATTAGACTACGCTTTGGATAAGTGGAGAATAATTGTACATAGTGGGTTCCAGTTTCTGGAAGAATACCGGATGCTGCTGATGCATAATTTAGGCCTGTCAGTTTCTGATCCGGTTGTAATGAGGTTCCTCTAAGTAAGCTATAGTATGGTGGAGAATATGGTAATCCCAGATACTCAGCTGCAAACATTACATAAATTCATGACTTCTTTAGTAATAGTATTACTTTTCGGGTACTAAATTGTAGAAGTGGTCATATGTGAATTTTGTGTCTGTAGTTTTAGTCTCACGTTCTTTTTTGGTTTTTTTTCTTTTTCAGAAATGTTCCAATTTTATTTTTATTTAACAGTTTTGGTCCCATGAGAATTGTCAAAAAAAATAAATTTAGTCCCAAAAATTCATTTGTTTTTTGCCCGTAAAATCCTATGGGACCTTTTTTGTTAAAAAAAAATGACCATTTTTATGAGGGCAAATTCATATAGGACCACTTCTGCAATTTACCCATTATTTTTGTAATTTAATCGCGATTCTAAAAATGTACATATCATAATTTTTTTAAATTTATAAATCGTTACCTAAGATTTTTTTTTTTTTTACTGCTGATGTGGTCGATAGTCAAAACAATTTACCACTTCAACAATCATTTAGGAGTTGGTATGCTGTGAAACTTGTTCACCGTAAAACTGTTTTTTTTTTTCAGACATACACTTTAGTAATATAAGTCACACTCTTTAGTAATATAAGTCACACACTTCAGTTATCACTACGACACTCTTTGCTATAATATAAGTCACACCCTTTACTTTTATGAGTAATACTCTTTATAGTAAAAAGTCACACACTTTACAGTAAAAAGTTACACACTTTAGTAATATAAGTCACACTCATTAACCAGTTTCACCGTAAAATTTGTTCACACTGTACTTTGCCATCATTTAGTTGACGAGAAATCGTCTTGTGTGAGACTGAGGGAAAAAAAAGGGTCATATTTTCAAAAATAAAAGTACATATTACTTGAAGTTAAAATGTCACTTTTCAAAAAAGCATAAAAATATTTATTTATTTATATATATAATCATGATAAGTGATATTTCTTATACGTTCAAAGTGATTGATTAAAAATTAGAAAAACTCTCTCTTTATTTTATACTAACATTTCAAAGGCGAAAAAAAAACAAACAAAGGAAATTAAACTAAATGAAGATTGAATACCTATAAAATCAGCAGCAGTTCTTCCGTTGGTGAATCTTCCAGTTGGGCCTTTGTCAAAATTCATGCCGTATGGTGGATAATTAGCCTTTGCTATAGTTGGTAAGAAATTATTATTTCCATTTTCGAGCAAAGAGTCCCCAAAAACAAACAATGCAGGTGCAAGAGGACCAGAGTTTGCTGCCAAAATGCGTAGGACTAATACTAATATGAGCACGCTCAACATTTGGATATTCATTTTTCTTGTCAAAGGGAGACTTAAATTGCGTGCATTTATCATGTATTAATTAAACTCCTATTATATATAACTCAAAGGAGACAAGTAATAACTCCCCTTTTTCTTCATTATTAATTTACCGTGTGAACTAGATCTTAAATGAGGAATATTATGATTGTGTTAGTATTAGTATGAGATTTTTGGGAGATATGCACTCCTATTTGTAATATAATTACAGGTTGTAACGGGTTACACGTCCCATGTGTAACGGAAATATTTAGATTTGAATTATATATTCGTCCCCTTCAATTATCCACTTTTCAATTTCTTACAAACAAAGTCAGAGGTGGAAATAATCGTGAGAACTAATGTAGATCGAGTAAACAATTAATAAACCTTTATTAGTAGTGATTTTATTAGATATGGATCGTAGTTCATGAAACTTAGTGCTCAATAGTCAGTAGATCGTACGTGAGCACTAATGCAGATTGACTTAATAAATTACGCCTTCATTACGTGGTTTTTTTTTTTTTAAACTAATGAACTTTATATATGAAGAAATATTGTAAGAACAAAGGTTGTGAAACTTATAAATTAGTGCATGATCATTAATATATGAAAACTACTACATTAATTCCTATCGAATTTTTAGTGTGCATATATATCATTACAAAAGAAAAAAAATAAAAATTGGATATAGAATTTTCCAACATGTCTATAGAATTTACAACAAAATAATGAGTATTACATACGATTTGCCTACATGTTTTCCTAATCATGCATATAGATATCTTTCTTCAAATTATTTAAAAATAAATTACCTATAAAAAAATTTACCTATGAATTATATTTTCGTAGGTAATATGTTATTAGAAAATATGAATTAGAAAATGTAGATTCTAGGGCTCATGGTTTTCGTAGATGGCTGATTCAATTGTGTGGATTATTTCCGCTTCGTCGACCGAGCGACTTTGCTGGCGGGGTCGAGCTTGGCCTGATGACTTTGCTGGCGGGCCGAGCTAGGCCGGGTGACTTTGTTGGCGGGCCGAGCTAGGCCGGGCGACTTTGCCTGGCGGGGGCGAATTCGCCTGATGATGTCTCGAGAATGAGCGAGTTGTGGGCGCTATGTGGTAAGCAGGTTGCTGTTGGGGAATAAGTTGCACAGATCTATTGGGGTTAATATTTAAATATAAATTTAATTCTTATAATTATTACTAGCATGAATTCATCATATATTAATTCAAATAATAATCCAACAACATATCATGCATATAATTAATTCACGTAAATCCTACGCATGCGGAATTCTACGAGTTTACGTGAACGTACCTCTTGGGATGACAGTAATCTGGCTGATTAGACTAACCAAAAGAATTTCCCAAGTATTCCCTTAATCCTTGTTCGACTATCTGGTGGTAGGACACTTGTGAACAATTAACAAAAGGAAAATAAATTATGTTGCACCACCTTTGTGGATTTACTAATTTTTCCAGCACATGGAATTGTACTTGGGAATGAAAGAATCATCCCCTATTTATAGATAGGTGTTGGGAGAAAATTTGGGAAGAAAAACAATGTGGGAAAATCTTTTCTTGATCTCCAAGAAATCTTGAATATATCTCTTATATTCTTTTTCCCATAATTATAATATTCCACAAAAAATCCCACCTTATCAACATTATGGTATTTTCGAAAATATATGGTCCAAGATTCCAAGATTTAGATCTTCTTGAATTTATGAGATATTCTTGTATTTCAAGAAATACATATCTTCCATAATATCTTTTCAAGAAAATCTTTCTTGCCCTTTATTTTCAAAATTTCGAAATTTCTATTATGAATAATCAAGTGGGAGATTTCTTGAATTTAATGAGATAATCTTGTATTCCAAGAATACATATCTTCATTCCATAACAAAATTCAAAGAAAATCTTTCTCCCCCTTTTATTCATAAAATTCGAAAATTACAAGGAAAAATAAGCAACAATATTTATTTTATTTTAAACACCTTTTTCAGTTATTGGACTATATGTTGGGCTACTCAGGGGGCCTTTAGGAGAATTAAGATTGGATATTCCAATGGATCTTGAATTATCAATATTGAGCCACAATATTATTCAAGCCCATAAATATTAATTAATCCCACTACATAATTAATATTGCACTATCCATCTTAACCCATATTACAGTCAATATGACTCCCGGTTATTATTTCCCCGTGTTTAAGATTATCTAGCCCATTAATTAATTCAAGCCACTGAAATAGCTTTCCGTTAATTAATATCTTTTGTCCTTGGTCAAGGAACGATTCAACATTATTATCCATACCGGAAACTAATTCCACTTGCAAGATTTGATATGATAAAGCTTATGAACCTCCCAAGGGGGCAAATCGAACAAGCGTACTTGCACACGATTCTCCGTATTAAATCTTAGCAATCACATGTGACCAATAATACTGTCCAAGATAAAAAGTATTGAATCTCGTTGATTCTCTACCCATGATAAGTCAAAGCAATAGTTACCAATCACACGTGATCCTATTTAAGGAACGGAGATTAAGAAATAACGAACCACTGAGGTCTAATTCTTCCTTGTTCAGTTCTGAAGAATTTGTCCTCCTGTAGGTCCTATTCAGTGCATCAGTCATGCACTAGTGTAATCTCTTGGTCAAGACAAACCAATCTGAGCCTTACACTTCAACCTTTCACGATGGCTTGTTCATTTCCATCTAGGTCGTGCATGGCGTACTTTTAGTTACAAGGGACTGTTAATTTAATCTTTTGTGATCTGGTATCACTAAATTAACTACAATGTAACATGCACGAATTATTGAACAGTTATGCAGTAAATATATGTAACATTCGATAATATTTAAAGCATCAGTGATAAACAATTTATTTCAGTGAATAAGTCTGAAATTCAGTTTTGATTATACAAAGTAAAAAGCATACTTTCCAGTATAATCCCAACAATCTCCCACTTATACTCAAAGTCTGCTTTTAAGTATACTACAACATGTCTCGTGTAGTCTGTGACATCTAATGTCACCTACACGAACCTAACAATTTCTCCCACTTATACTCAAAGCATATTGGCAATGGTCTTGACACTCATTCCTTCCACATGTCTCTCAAATGTATTCAGAGGCAGACCCTTTGTGAATGGATCTGCTAGGTTGTCCTCAGACGCTATCTTTGTCACATCTATATCTCCTCTCTTAACGTTATCTCGTATAAGATGGTATTTCTTTTCAATGTGTTTGTTGGCTTTGTGGGCTCGTGGTTCTCTTGAATTTGCAACTGCTCCGGCATTGTCACAATAAACAGTGATTCTGCTGGGCAAATTCGGAACCACGTCCAAGTCCACTAGGAAGTTCTTGAGCCAAACCGCTTCTTTCGTTGCCTCGCAAGCAGCTACATATTCGGCTTCCATGGTAGAATCTGGGACGCACTTATGCTTGACGCTTCTCCATGTCACGGCTCCTCCCCCCATGCAAAACACACTACCGGAGGTAGATTTTCTGGAGTCTATGTCTGATTGGAAAATCCGAATTCGTGTAGCCGATGGGGATTGGACTATCTGACTGATAAACCAACATTCTATCCCTAGTTCTTTTCAGATACTTCAGAATGTTTTTAACTGTTGTCCAATGTTCTTTCCCCGGGTTACTTTGATATCTTGCCACCATGCCAATGGCAAAGCAGATATCCGGTCTCGTACACAGCATTGCATACATAAGGCTTCCGACAGCCGAAGCATAAGGAATGTATTTCATGTCATCTATCTCCTTTTGCGTCTTAGGGCACATTTTCTTGGATAGATGGATTCCATGTCTGAAAGGTACGAAGCCTTTCTTGGAATCTTGCATGTTGAATCGTTTCAAGACAGTGTCTATATATGAAGCTTGTGATAAGCCTATCATCCTTTTCTTGCGATCTCAAGTGATCTTGATCCCAAGGATGTGTCCGGCTTCCCCTAGGTCCTTCATATCAAACTGTTTTGAAAGTCATGCCCTTACGTCTGATAACACCTTCACATTGTTCACGATGATTAGAATGTCGTCTACGTATAGTACTAAGAATACCAATGCAGTTCTGACACGCTTTTTGTACACACAACTTTCGAACTCGTTTTGATCGAACCCATAAGACTTTATAACATGATCAAAACATTGGTTCCAAGCTCTGGATGCCTGTTTGAGTCCGTAAATGGACTTCATGAGCTTACAAACTAGGTGTTCTTGGCCTTTTTCAATGAAGCCTTGGGGTTGTTGCATATAGATCTCTTCATCAAGACTTCCGTTAAGGAAAGCTGTCTTGACATCCATTTGCCAGATTTCAAAGTCGAGATGCGCAGCAATCAATAAGAGAATACGGATGGACTTAAGCATGGCTACGGGCGAAAAAGTTTCCTCATAATCGATCCCTTTTTTCTGAGTATAACCTTTCGCCACGAGTCTTACTTTGAAGGTTTCCACCTTCCCGTCCGGTCCTGTTTTTCTCTTATACACCCACTTGCAACCAATGGGTTTGACCCCATTAAGTGGTTCGACTAGCTCCCACACTCTGTTATGAAACATAGAACCCATTTCGGCTTTCATTGTTGTTTGCCAAGAATCTGCATCCTTGTCTTGGATTACCTCGTCATATGTCCATGGGTCTGATTCGTCTTGTCAGGGAATCAAGTCCGAGGACTCTCCTATTCCCATGAATCTCTCGGGCTGTTTCACAACCCTCCCACTACGACGAGGCTCCGGTTGTGTAAGTGTGTCGTTTGGTATGTCATCTTGTACAGTTGGCATTGAGGTTAGCCCTCTTAGCTCATTTAAGGTAATCTCACTTCTGGATCTTCTTTCGTTCATATAGTCTTCTTCCAAAAATCTAAAGTGGGTGCTTATGACCACCTTTTCATCTTCGGGACCATAGAACATACACCTTTTTGTTCCCTCGAGGTATCCTACAAACAACCTTAATTCTGATCGAGGATCCAATTTTCCGGCTTTCTTGTCCAACACGTAGGCCGGACACCCCCAAATTCTCATGTGTCTCATACTAGGCTTGCGCCCGGTCCACAATTCTTTGGGAGTTTTGGGAACCGATTTGGATGGCACCAAGTTTAGAATGTAAGCTGCTGTTTCCAAGGCATGACCCCAGAACGACTTGGGAAGATCCGCATAACTCATCATAGATCTAACCATTTCCAAAAGAGTTACGTTTCTTCGCTTTGCAACCCCGTTTTGTTGAGGGGTTCCGGGTGCGGTGAGCTGGGATGCAATTCCTTCATCAGATAAGTAGTTCAAAAACTCATCGCTGAGGTATTCGCCTCCACGATCGGATCGTAGAGACTTAATACGTTTTTCCCTATGATTCTCTGCTTGAGCCTTAAATTCTTTAAATTTCTCAAAGGTCTCAGATTTATGCTTCATAAGGAAAATAATACCGTACCTTGAGTAATCATCAATAAAAGTGACAAAATACTCATAAACTCCTCTTGTTTTGGTTGACATTGGACCACATACATCTGTGTGAACGATCTCTAACACTTCTTTGGCTCTATTCCCCTTGGCTCCAAATGCCATCTTGGTCATTTTACCCTCCAAACATGATTCACAGGTTGGAATTGGTTCAACTTGGAGAAACTCCAGTGAACCGTCTTTCACCAACCTTTGGATCCTCTTTGGATTTATATGACCCAATCTTAGATGCCAAAGAAGTGTCTCGTTCACATCTGATGAACATTTTCTTTTCTCGGAAATAGTTGATGTGTTATATGATACATTTCGTGAGTGGTGTGCACAGTTAATTGTATAGAGATTATTCGACCAATGTCCCATAATAGATACACTCATCATTTCAAGAAATGATGTCATTCTTATTAGAAGAAACTTAGTGTCCTTTAATCAAATTTTAGAAACTGAAAGTGAATTCTTTCCAAAACTGGGAACATAAAGATAATCCCAAAAAAACTTCGTCTTTAAAAGACAGGTGCACTTCTCCCACTGCTTTAACCACTACTCATGTAGCATTGCAATATCTGCTACTTGCGTAGTATTGCAATAACCGTTACTTATCGTAGCATTGCAATATCTGTCACTTACGTAGCATTGTAATAATTGCTACTTTCGTAACATCGCCCAGTGTGATGAGGATCTCACTCCCACTAAGTTGCCGGATCAGTTTGAACCCGTGAAGCAAACATGATTAGTGGATCTCATATCAACCACCCACGAATGAGAAGTATACGCCGCTAAACAAGTTTCAACAACTAGTGCGTGAGAATTACCTTTCTTTCCATCCCTTTTGGGATTGGAACAAGCAAACCTCCATTGTCCTCTCTCATCGCATCTTAAGCACTTCCTCTTTGGATTTTCCTTGACACCACAAGCATTCCTCATCTTACCATTGCCCTTGGCAACAGTTGAGTTTTATTGCTTATGACTTTTGGTCCTCTTCTTTTTCTTGCCTTCACTTGGCCTAGAAAATGAAGACTTACCACTTGCCGTTAAAGCTTGAGTTTGGTGCCCCATCAATATCTCTGCCAAGACCAAAGCTTGCAACAAATCAGCTAGCGAGGCCAAAATGCTCAGAAACTTTTGGGCAGAGAGTGAAATACCAAATTCATCTGAGTCTCCAGATTATAATCTGCACTCAGAATCTCAAGTTTGTTCAGATGGGCCATCTATTTTGAGGACGTAATCCCTTACGGGTTTGCCCTCCACCATTTTCAGCGACGACATCTCTCGCAAGGTGATCTGACGAGTCCCGCATTTTTGACTCGTCAGTTGGCTCATCTGATTTTGGTGTGTCAAGAATCCACTTGTGCTTTTGTGCAGTTAGGATAATTTTTTGTTTCCAATCAATATAGTTTCCATACATATTGTATTGACTTTAAGTATATTACCAGTGGATTAAAAGGTAACGACATGCTGAACTGAAAATAATTATATGCATAAGCACAAGTATATCACAAGATTTGATCACATGCATCATATTAAAATCTCAAAAAAAATATGAACATGCATCAGCCAACATCTCAAAACAGTTTAAATAAGCCACGTGGGGTGGGTCATTATTTAAACACATTCAAGCAGGTTACAAACAAGAACAGTTACAAACCTTTAATATCCAGATTAATAGTTGGCTCCCACTTGACCAATATAAAATTGACAGGGACTTCGGGGAAGTATATGCATATCAATTTTATACCTAAGTAATAACCATGATTAAATACAGGATTATTATTTCGTATTGAACAAGTCTCGTGGGGAGGGTCATCGTCGCCACTAATAATAACCCACATCATCCACTTAGAATTCATTCATGTGAAAGCTATCTTTTGACCGTCCCGTGGGGGGAATTTCTCCAAAAGAATTCACAAATAAATAAATCATGGAGGTCAAAATTAATTCAATTTTATTATCCGGAATAAAATTGTCAATTAATTATTTAAACATACTTAGTAATTTTTGAAGGTGTGATTTTTCATTGGGCAACTCTCATGCAAACACATTTAAGCAAATTAAATAAAGCATAAGATAGCACAATAATAAATCAAGCAAAGTAGAAAAATAAACATATTGGGCACAAATAATCCAATTGTCATGGTTTGATTTTTTTGGCTTGACCTTGAAGAAACACCGTCTTGAATTTCTCCCACTCAATCGTCTCGAAAAAAAAAAATACTTAGTCTCGGCATCACAAAATGTAGCTCGCGGGAGGATGATGCCGCCCGCGTCATCCGGCCAACCCTTGCCAAGTTCGGCTCTCTCGGCGGCCGGCACCCTCGGCGGTTGTGCCGCTTGCGCGCCTCGGCAGACCTTGGCGGTCCGGCAGCCTCCTCGGCGACAGCGCGTACCGTAGCGCATCAGCGTCTTGCGCTTTCGCCGCCCCGCCAGCGGTACTCGGCGACCCGCCGCGTCCCCGCGCCTCCGTCCGCCCTCGCACTCGCGCCGTCTTGGTCGCGCGCTTCGTCGCGTTCGATGCGATCTCGCGTTAGCTTCGGTGCGCCCCATCGCCCCGACGCTCCCGCCTCCATCTCCCAGTCCATGCGCACGTGCCTGCGTCCGCACGCCGCGCCTCCTTGGCACATTTCGCGCGACGCACGCCGTCTACGCCCGGTTCTGGATTTTATCCTTTAATTCTTCGTCTCCGTCTTCGTTTCCGATCCGGTTACAATTTATTTACAAAAAATAAATAAACTTAGATCTAGACTAGTCTATTACATTGATCAAATCAATCAAATCCTAATCTACTCATGGATTTTCTCACGAGGCAAAACGAATCCGAACGAATCGAATTAAAAACCACATTTTATATGCATGCATAAATAAACACATTAAATTCCATGGCAATTGGATACCTGCAAAACAGATCTAGCAATTCTACTATCCAATTTCAAATTTAATGTCGGTAATTAAATTACAATTTAAAAAATTGAGTCAAACCGTGGCTCTGATACCAGTTGTTGGGGAATAAGTTGCACAGATCTATTCGGGGTGAATATTTAAATACAAATTTAATTCTTATAATTATTACTAGCATGAATTAATCATATATTAATTCAAATAATAATCCAACAACATATCATGCATATAATTAATTCACGTAAATCCTACGCATGCGGAATTCTACGAGTTTACGTGAACGTACCTCTTGGGATGACAGTGATCTGGCTGATTAAACTAACCAAAAGAACTTTCCAAGTATTCCCTTAATCCTTGTTCGACTATCTGGTGGTAGGACACTTATGAACAATTAACAAAAGGAAAATAAATTATGTTGCACCACCTTTGTGGATTTACTAATTTTTTCAGCACATGGAATTGTACTTGGGAATGAAAGAATCATCATCTATTTATAGATAGGTGTTGGGCGAAAATTTGGGAAGAAAAACAATGTGGGAAAATCTTTTCTTGATCTCCAAGAAATCTTGAATATATCTCCTATATTCTTTTTCCCATAATTATAATATTCCACAAAAAATCCCACCTTATCAACATTATGGTATTTTCGAAAATATATGGTCCAAGATTCCAAGATTTGGATCTTCTTGAATTTATGAGATATTCTTGTATTTCAAGAAATACATATCTTCCATAATATCTTTTCAAGAAAATCAAGAAAATCTTTCTTGCCCTTTATTTTCAAAATTTTGAAATTTCTATTATGAATAACCAAGTGGGAGATTTCTTGAATTTAATGAGATAATCTTGTATTCCAAGAATACATATCTTCATTCCATAACAAAATTCAAATAAAATCTTTCTCCCCCTTTTATCCATAAAATTCGAAAATTACAAGGAAAAATAAGCAACTATATTTATTTTATTTTAAACACCTTTTTCAGTTATTGGACTATATGTTGGGCTACTCAGGGGGCCTTTAGGAGAATTAAGATTTGACCTTCCAATGGATCTTGAATTATCAATATTGAGCCACAATATTATTCAAGCCCATAAATATTAATTAATCCCACTACATAATTAATATTGCACTATCCATCTTAACCCATATTACAGTCAATATGGCTCCCGGTTATTATTTCCCGTGTTTAAGATTATCTAGCCCATTAATTAATTCAAGCCACTGAAATAGCTTTCCGTTAATTAATATATTTTGTCCTTGGTCAAGGAACGGTTCAACATTATTATCCATACCGGAAACTAATTCCACTTGCAAGATTTGGTATGATAAAACTTATGAACCTCCCAAGGGGGCAAATCGAACAAGCGTACTTGCACACGATTCTCCGTATTAAATCTTAGCAATCACATGTGACCAATAATATTGCCCAAGATAAAAAGTATTGAATCTCGTTGATTCTCTACCCATGATAAGTCAAAGCAATAGTTACCAATCACACGTGATCCTATTTAAGGAACGAAGATTAAGAAATAACGAACCACTGAGGTATAATTCTTCCTTGTTCAGTTCTGAAGAATTTGTCCTCCTGTAGGTCCTATTCAGTGCATCAGTCATGCACTAGTGTAATCTCTTGGTCAAGACAAGTCAATCTGAGCCTTACACTTCAACCTTTCACGATGGGTTGTTCATTTCCATCTAGGCCGTGAATGGCGTACTTTTAGTTACAAAGGACTGTTAATTTAATATTTTGTGATCTGGTATCACTAAATTAACTACAATGTAACACGCACGAATTATTGAACAGTTATGCAGTAAATATATGTAACATTCGATAATATTTAAAGCATCAGTGATAAACAATTTATTTCAGTAAATAAGTTCGAAATTCAATTTTGATTATACAAAGTAAAAAACATACTTTCCAGTATAATCCTAACAATTGCATCCATTGGCGCTACTAGCCCAAGCAAGTTGCATGTGCTCCGAAACAAGTTGTTTCTCCCTCTGCTACTCGCCAGGCGGCTTCTTCTTGCGGTGAGCCGGGCGAGTTCGCCGTACTTTGGTCGAACTCGCCCAAATTACTAAATGGGCCAAGGTGGGGCTATATTTGGAAACTTAATTGGCCAATGAGGCCAGATCATTATGCCACAACATTGCCCTTCATTAATATAGGTAAATGAAAAGGAAAGATGGAAAAAATCACTTACATTAGCATGAAAGAGAAAGAGGAAAATATATATTTTCCAATTAGAAGGGAAAATTTTAGGAATACACATCGGTAAATTAGAGAAAAACGTGAATAAATAGTTAAAACGACAACATTTTTTGAATAAAATTTAAGCTCAAAAGCGACAAATAATACGAAATGGGTGGAGTGTTTTTTTTTTCGAACTATGACTCGAACTCATTACCTCACAACAACATAAGTAATAATGTTCTAATCACTTAATTTAATTTCGTCACACTTCAAACTTCACAAAATTTAGTCCCAAGTGCGTTGTTCTTAAAACACTTTTATGCTTTTGACTTAACTACAAAAATCACTTTAAATCACTTCTTTGGAATGAAATGAATTTTCAAACACACCCGAAATTAATTTCATCTGACATGAGACATCCATTGAAACTGGGTAGACGAGAAATACAATTGTACACTCACTCCTTCAAGTAGTAACACATTATCATGTGAACCTATTTCTAATGATACAAAAATCAAATACATATATAATTAATTCACCATCAATTAATCAAGGTGTTGAATATTGGGAGTGCAAACATCGGAACCATTGAAGCAACGTGTGGCAATAGTTTTATATAGAGCTTCAGTTGGATGAAAGCCATCAAAAAAGTTGAACTTTTCCGGATCCTTACACGTTTGTGCCCATAACTCAGGGATGCACGTTGCAGTCCCATTGAACCACGCCACACAACATGCCTTGCTTGAATCTCTCAACCCTAATTAATTCAACAACAAAAAATCATTCCAAAACAATATTATTAGCATGCATCCATGAAAAAGAGATAATTAATTTGAAATTCCGTCGATTACTTTTTTCGGAGACATGCTTAAATTACAATATTGGCGCGTTCTTATCTCGGCTACGACCGTAAAAATTGTTCATAATATGAAACTTATTTTTTTAACATATTTCACTGAACAATATTAATATTTATTTTCAAGTTGTTTTCAGTAAACAATATCACCTATTTAATTTCGTTAAATAGTATTACTCGATCAGTATTAGTGATTCTCATTAAACAATATTATTTATTTTAGTATCACTTGCACCAGTTTCATACCATAAACAAATCTCGTTAGTCCTCATCTATATAGAGCGTTGGGAAAAGAGTTAATTACCATATTTGGAAAGGTTGATGATTGCATCATAGCCAAGCTAATGGATCCGACCAAGAATAAAAGATGAGCCATCAAGATTTGATGTCAAATTATGAAGCATAGAAGCAAGCTTTTCATTGAAGATGGTTGCAAGTTGATTAAGCTCATCAACACATGTTCCATTGTGTTTGAATTTATTTGTATTACAAGGCATGCACCCTATTGGTCCAATCTCGAACACTATCACCTTTCTTGCTCCTTATCCGTACAATCTCTGAAAATATCATATTAAACACAATTACAAACACTATAATTTTTTTGCTCATAAGTAATTGTTGGGAAAGATTATGAATGAGGAGATTGGCAAAAGATTGAGGAGAGTAACGAATCTGGGTATCTTTTTTGAGATAGGTGATTATGTAGTCATTGTTGCCTATTACAATAAAAAAACACTGATTTTGACAAATAATTTGATACCTCCTCGCCCTTCTTATAATATCTTGGTATTTCTTCTTTCACCGTTCTCTCAAATAACTCAATTTGGTCCCCCAAAGTAAGGCATTTTCCCTGACAAAATTAAACCAACCATTTATATTAAATATAAAGACCTCATGTTTTCACTCTCTAATTCAAAAAAAAAAAAGTTTCTCGATTCCAGTTATTGTTTCAAAACACTATCTAAATCTCTGATTAACATGTTATCTCACAAATATAAATTAAATTAGTTATTAACATATAAGAGGAATTTAAGAATTTGAAATTAATAGTGAAGGTTATTAGAGGAGTAAGTTATGAATAAGTTGAGAATCTTACAAAGTCAGTTCCAGTTTGTGGAAGAATACCACAGGTTGCTGATGCATAATTTAGGCCTGTGAATTTCTCCGGTCGTAACAACGTTCCTCTAAGTAAGCTCAAGTACGACGGAGAATATGGCAATGCAAGATACTCAGCTGCCAAAAATTCAAACACAAATAAACTCCATATATGATATAGTATTAGTGTAAATTGTCAAACAAATTCACAATTTTTAGACCTTTTATAATATCCCACGTAACAACTTCTTATATTTGCAATTCGATACTCACACGTCATTCGAATTTAAAATAATTATAAGGAAATTAAACATATATCATAAATTAATAAGAGATATATGTATAAAAACAGAGGAAATAAAATAAATTAATGAAGATCCAATAATACCTATAAAATCAGCAGCAGTTCTTCCGTTGGTAAATCTTCCAGTTGGGCCTTTCTCAAAATTGATGCCGTATGGTGAATAATCGGCTTTTGCAAGAGTTGGTAACAGATTATTGTTCACCAATGAATCCCCAAAAACAAACAATGCTGGTGCAACAGGACCTGAATTAATTTCACACATGCCTGATGAAAAAATGTTTAGGATTAATATGAGCATCAAAATTTGGATATTCATCATCACTTTCTTCATTTTCTCCGAACAGATTTAAAGGGGCCATGTGTCTTCTATGTATATATAACCAAGTTCAAGACACAATGAATCACCCTTTTTTTCTTTCATTACTTTGATTATTATTGTGTGAACTGGATCATTAAGTGGAAAGATTATGATTATGTTTTTAGACTTTTGGGAGATATTTTTGGGTAACAACACATCATCGCTTGTTTTACAATTGATATTTCACTTTTTATTTTATAATATAGGTGGGTGACATGTGAAATATTAAAAATTATCAAATGAATCACTATATATTAGAGACTTAACTGAGCGGAACATTAATGGAATACGAAAAGTGAAACAAAAAGAATCGAATTAAAATGCAATCCTATTTTTGTAATTACAGGTTGTAACGGGCCCCACAGGTTTCATAATTGTTGACACGTACCATGTAACGAAATTTTTTAGATTAATTTGAATTCTATTATACTCCATATAATAGTCTTTTGTTGAGAAATGGAGTATAATCGCTTTCAAAAATTCTAGATTTAAACTTTCCATGACCGAATGTTAGGTTGGTCTTGAGATTATTTTTTTTGGTAAGCAAGGAGTATCTGTACAGTGATGTACAAAGAATCAAGAGTTTTAGCTCTCAAGAATATGTTTAGGTTGGTCTTGAGATTATAGTGGGTGGTCGCAGGGAAAATCTCGAACTTTAAAAGTTTTAGAATTTTAAAATTCTATTGAATAATTAAAATATATATTTATTTTAATATTTTATGGAGTATGGTGGTGAAAAAGGTAATTAGTGTCATATTAAATTATTGTGGATATTTTGAGAGAATAAAAAGGTAGGTGATGTGAGTGTATTGAGAGAATAACATAAAGTGATGGTAATAAAATTTCAAAATCTTATTTTAAGTTTCAAAAGTAAATATGGGGTTTAATTTGTAAATCCAAAATCCTATTTTAATATTTTAAAATCCAAAATTCGATCGGAATAGTCACGAAATGAACATACTCTAATTGATTATTAGTACGTGAGTTTTTTTATTAGACACAAAAAAATTATTTCATGAACCCGTGGCTATCTCTCTATCTATGTATTTCTTTAATTGACGTTGAATTGGATGATGTGCCACATTTTAGAAAGCGTACATTACGTGTCATTATACTATTTAAGGTATAACTAAGAGTCAAAGAATTAAAATTTTAAAAAAGAGTCAAAGAATTACATTTACAAATGCTTAACAGTTAATGATTAGTACGTGTGATTTTTCTCTTCATTATTCTTTGCTTCACCTTTACATTTTTAAATTTAGGAAATTATTATAAATACTATTTCATGATTTCATGAAATATTTATTCCATCGGTTTGTATGATTAATGAGTTTGCTAAAATAAAACAAAGGGATAAGAAAGATACATGCTTCATGGAGTATGTATTTTACTAATTTATAAATTATACTCCATTTTTTTAAAATAGCAAATCTCTTTCATACTGGACCTGTAGTATTATATATTTATATTGAATAGTCAACTATAGAGTCGTTCTTAGATCATGAATTCGATCGTTACTTCAATTATCCGCCTATCAGTTTTTCACAGCAAAGTGGAGTTGGAATAAATCGTGAGAATTAATGCAGATCGACTAAATAATTACCCATATCATGTTAGTAGTGATTTAATTATATATCAGGCCATAATGACAGTGTTACTTGTTATTCTTAAAAGTATTACTACTTACTTGCTTAGATAGATGGGTATTATGTCAAACAACTATATGGGCAACAATGTAATACTCCATGGCATGACACAACAGATTGATCCAACAAGTATGGTAATCCATGTTACCTCAAGATTTGATTTTGTGCTTGCTTATACGCAAACCTTGAAGATCAATGACTTTTATAGTTAAGATTATCACGTTCCGTTTAATCTAAAAAATTAAATTAGTATCCATGTGTAACAAGTTTTCCATGATTCATAATTTTTATATATAAATTGGCTCGAAATTCCATCACATCATACAAGATTTATAAAAATGAAACCAAACAAAAGCCGTTCTTTTCTCTGATATTCTCTGGAAATAGAGTTAATTAGCTTCTAGCATTTATATTTTCCTCAAGTACTGCTTGTCAATGACTCCTTCCAACTTAGTTCTGGTACAAAATTTAATCAAATATCCTAATCTAAAGTCGCTGTTCTTAAAGTTGCATCAAAATTGATAAAATGGGTTAATTTATAGTACACACGCCAAAAATGCCCGAACGAGATGTAATCGGACCCTGTCTCCATGATCGATCATTCTTAACCGAAACAAACTGGCATAAAGACCTCTTTACCCTTCCTTCACAGGTGATTTTCCATGATATAAACTCGTAAATCTTTTGTACAACAATGAAATCTTCTTGTCACCTTTCCCCACCTTCGAGCTCTTCTTGATCATCAATTTGCGTCTCTTCTTTGTTGCTCGTTTCCACCCCACCCTCGTTGCTTTCGTCACTTTCCTGAAAAAGCATGGCAGCATCTGGTGACTCAACGTCGTCTTCATACACGTCATCCTCGTCACCTTCCTTGTCCCTTGGTGGAGAACGGTCCATCCAGGACGGACATTGGTGCATGGCCGCTAGGACATCATGCAAAAGGGACTGAGCTGAAGGGCTCGAGGCGTTAACTGATACTTTTCTGGACTTTTCGCCCCTCGAGCATGAGCACTCGGGGATGGGGAACGAGAGAAACGAGAGTGGTTTCGACCTTGTATGCTCGTTTCGTAGTCCATCGACTAGGTTTGTTCTCAGATGCCTACGTACCGATGTGATCCAAGTGTGGTTGGCTTGGTAAAGGTGTTCGTGGATCTCCTCTAAGAGCCTCGAAATCTCCTTCCTGTTATGAAATGTGCAAATTAGATCAAGAAATGCAAAAAAACATTCTACTTATTGTATTTTCTTCATATTTGCATTCATTGATTGCTTCATAGTTTTGCATTACTCGTCAGTCGGACAAAATTTTTATCTGGGGTGTTAATTGGTAACTTATTCAAACCACAGGGTTCCTTTAGTAATTTATCCTAAAAGATAACAAGTATCATCTTACCTTCTACAAAACATTGTCTTGATGCCCTTACATCTCAAACCTATAAATGTTGCCGCATGATTTTGTTCTATATATAATAATACATGATAGCCCAAGACAAATTTGAACTAGAAGCCAGCTTAAAAAACCAGAGTAAATTGCAAAACTGTCCATCTGTCCCAGTGTCTATTGAGTGTTGGCAATTCAAGTCTCATACGAAATAATTCTCTCAATTAAAATCCATAACTATGAAAATGATGCAATGTTCTTGCACGTGTTGCACATGTGAGCTGCCAGACTGATAATTTGACATAACTAACATGGCATGAGATTCCAACGTATTAATTTCAATTAAAAATATCACAAATTAATTATCACTCTAAGCAAAAATCTGTCAGTATATAGAACTAAAATTGCATCATTTCAAAAGGTATGGGAGGTAATTGAGAAAAATGATTCATACGAGACTAAAATCGCCAACACCCAATAAATATGAGACTAACTTTGCAATTTACTCTAAGTTAAACAATACTCCCTCCATTCCTAATTATCTGCATGATTCTATCCAAATGGTGATCCTAATTGTTTCACTTTGTCAAATATCAACAAAGAAGTACCACCTATTTTTTCCACCAATACCCCTAATAAATACTAGTTCTCTTCTTGTAATTATAAGCTTATTAATATCATCAAGTAGTAATAAATAAGAGTAAAATAGTCTTTTGATATCCTAACTATTGAAAAATTGGTTTATGTGAACGGATAAAATTAGACAGAAATTTGGGAATGCGGGTAGTATAAACATGTAAAAGCCTGAAAAATCTATACTGCAGCGTATAAATACCTGTCTATCCGAAACGTTTTTGCACCAGCAAACCGATAGAGCCTGTGCCCCATTACCAAGCTTGCAAAATTCGGGTTCCCTCTACCATCACGATCAAATCCAGGGATGAACGCATCAGCTTCAACGCATATAGTGTAGTCTATTGCCTCCCACAACAATTTATGAGCATTGGTCCTCAACTCCATGACTGTACTCTCTGGTTCGTTGTCGCTCTCAGCTACCCAACCCCACCAACCTTCGATGTTGTAAGGATATTTTGCTCTTGGTGGGGGTGGTGGGAGAGGACGAGGGCGGGGCCCAGAAGTTTCCCAATTATAATGTTTCTTTTCCTCTCTAACTGGAGGTGAAATCTTAGAAGGTTTGTCAACGAGATTAGCTTCCCGGCCATACATTTTGCTCAACTCCCATGGCATGCTTAAGGAAGTCCGATCCACGACGTTTTCAAACATGGCGTGAAGTGGGATCAGTTTCTTTTGCCCCCCGAAGACCTCCCCACCAGAAACGTAAATGACTGTGTCCCATGAATACCCATATGCACGAAGAAGAATACCAATCTGTAGAAACAATCATGATTGATAATTAAATTGGTTTTTTTTATTGGAGAGAAAAATAGAACTAATAAAGGGACGTGTTCGTACTTCTTCTGGCATAAGGGGGCATAAACCCTTAAGACGTTGCTCAGCTGAATTTACAGTTAGGTTCCCTTTGACAAGTCCTCGTTTAAGCATCCATGCTCGTTTATGTTGGATGAGTTCAGTATGCACATCCTAGAAGAGATAAACACTAATTAGGCATAGTTAAAACTTTTTTTGTAATAAAGGGACATTATAGACGATTCCTAATCAATCAGACATCCAAAAGTATACCAAAAGAGACCTGAAAGAGTTCAGCACAACCATGATAAGCTAACGTGTCTCTTGTCATCCCAGGATCATATGCTATAAAGGGTCGCCCAGAAGCTCTCAATCTGTACAGGATCTTTGTAGCAAGTTCTTGGACCTCGTCTCTGAATCTTAGTGCATGAAAAGCAACCCGACATCTTAGCCTTTGATATTCTTCTAGATGTGTAGGAAGTCGGGCCTGGATCATAAGTATATTAATAACAAGCATTTTTATGTACATACTAAGAGTAAAGAACAATCAATGCTGCTTAGGCTGAGCAAATCAACTGGTGCACACTAATACTGTTCAATAGAAACAACTAATACTGTTCAGTGAAAACACCAAACACTGACCAAGTAATTCTGTTTTGGACAGAGGACAAAAAGAAATTATCGAATGTTTTGAAAATAAGTACGCAACTACAGAATAGGATACCTGCAAGCATCCTCCATCAGGAACGACAAGCTCAACAACTGAGTGCTTATTCAACACTGGGAGTACATGATGAAGATAGAAATATGGAGACGCTGAGTTTTGCACTTTGAAAGAAGGGATATTTTTCTTCCTCCTTGCTCCTTTAAGATCCTTTGGAAGTGTTTTCACAATTCTGATATCGTCTCCTAAAGCTGCCATAAATTGATCCTCACTATAGAGGTAGGCAAAGCTCTTGAACTCTGTGCTGCATAATATACAACACATTATAGAGATTTAACAAGTAATTTTAGAGAACATTCAAAACAAATTCACATAGCAACACTGGATAGTAGAAGCATGTAATTGTGAAATGAACAGACCTGATCCCTTTGCTACTGGTTGTGGATTGGATCTCGGGAATGACTAGTGTAGCATTTAGAAGTCGAGCAATCACAACGACATCACAAATCTGCAGAAAAATACAAATGAATATGAAATGAAAAAATAAGTGAAATTACTCAGGGATGTGATTAATAGTGTTAATACTCACCGAATTTCTGATTTCATGGAAACCCCCTCGTATCCTAACAAATATAAATCCACTAGTTTGCAAAGGAGGAACTGTAAGGTATCCAAACAAGGTTAAACAGCAAGTAATATCAAGAAGACAATACTACTTTTGATTACTTCTGATTTATATCCCTTAATACCATTAAAACAGGGGATCCACCAGTAGCTTTCCATTTCCAAATGTGAAACCGGGTTCTTAAATGAATGCCGGCTGAATTTAATACCCAGTAAAGTGAGTAACAATAAAGGAACTTGTTTTGAGTTAATATGTTTGATTAGAGAAACAGAAGCAATCCCATGTAGCCCAATTTAGTATAAGCAAACAGAAGCAGATCTAACCTACATAGTTTGCTCTGGGATTTGCATAGGGATGCATAGATTCAAGATGCTTCACAGGGGCCCAAAGTTTTCTGTACAATGCACTCTGCATGATAGGAAATCTTGAAATTCAAATCACCCCCAAAATGATTTTTGAAAATAATGAGCAAATTAAGATTAAAAACAAAAACAAGAACAGCTACAGATTTATAAAAGGAAAAACCAGACAACTAAACAAGAAACTCTGATAAAACATCGGCAAGAAGAAACATTATGATTCGGAAACAAAAGAAAAAAGAAACTGATTTTGGGAATTCAAAACTATACTTAAAGCAACCAAAAAGAATACATTTTTATAAACATCCCCAAAAGATCGACCCCACTAAAAACGCTATTACACAATTATTACACACAATTTAGCTGCATCCAACACTCTCCTCCCTAAAAGTGACTAGTAATTTTCCATAATTCACATAAAAGTAGAACTCTGATCACAAACCAAGCCAACACAACTAACCCGAACTCAAAATCAAAGATTCAAACCAAACCCCACACATCAAATTGCAAAAAACCCAAATCGGGCCTCAAAAATAAGTTAAAAAGAACAGATCTTTATGACATTACAGGCGTGGGGAGATCGGCATTCTCAAAGATGGGCCTCCAAGAAAAGATGGTAATGGAAGATTTGTACTCGGAGACAGCAATTCCATCGGTGTATCTGGCAAGAAGAAAGTGGGTGAAGAGAGAGAATGTAGAGAGAACGAGGCCGAACAACCCGACCCACTTGAGCTTCGACTTGAAAACCACCGCCTTCCCTTCTCCGGCGCCGCCGCCCTTGGCGGGGAGAGCCCACTTCATGGTGGAATTTCCACGCAGTGAGGGTGAAAAATTGGAGTCAAAAAGAGAGAGAGCGAGAGTCCACGAGCGATGGGGATGGTGCGAAGAGGAGTCGTTCTTGAGTGCTGTGTGGACTGGAGGAACAGAGAAATCCTTCAGACATACATAGGTTTGTTTGTCGTTTTATATGTATATACTAGTGCCTAGACCATGCCCACTCTCGTGGGTGGCGCGTCATCGTAACGCAAGCAGTCATTATGGTGGTGTTTATAACTATTACTCTAGCTTTAGAAGCACTTTTTTTTTTAAAAGTTGGGTCACACCAACTTCTTAAATAAGTGTTTTTATACATTTATGTTGAGCATGCAAACACCATCTATATGTAATTGGAAAAGTCATTTTTGTAGGGATAAAATTGTAATTTTAAACCCATCAAAATTGTACTTCTTCCACTAATTGTCTCAATTATTTTGGTTGAATGAGTTTAAGAAATAGTATTAAAATATTAGTTGATGGACCTTTTTTTTTATGAAAAGTAAGGAGTGCTATAATAAATGGTAAACTTTTTTATTTTATTGGGGATTAAAAATATAGGGTAATGGAGTGTTACTTTTTCCATTTAGGGAATGAGAAAGTTATAACGAGCGTCCATAAAAAAAAAAGAAAACAATTACTGTGGGACTGAAGGAGGGAGTACATGACAAAACAGTTGTGGGAAGAATAAATTGTACAAACATGACTATTTTTTCAACTAATTGCACTTCAATTATTAAATTTTTTAATTTTTTTTAGTATGTGTACCAAACTTTCAAATTGTTTAAAATTTTGGGCAATTTGATAAGCAAAACAATTCATTTTCTACAACTATATGAAAGTTTGATTTCTATCTTGCAGAAGCCGAAAGTTTAATCCTCGTAAAATTAACAACAAAGATACAAATTATTTGTATACACATTACAAAATAATAAGACATACCTTTAAAATTAATTCTAACTTTGCCCACCCTAATAACTTATCAAAAAAGGTGGTGGGTGGATGCTAGATGCACGAAGTCACGTGACTTATAGATGTACATCACGTGGATTACTGTAGTGGTGAGACCTAGCTGCTAGTGGGTCCTTTATATGAAATGAAGATTGGCGGAAAAATAATGTGGAATTTGTGGTAACTTGGATTATTAGATGAGCTGAAAAAGATTGTCACAAAAAAGTAGGTGTAATTGTGTGAAACATTTTCGCAACTTTTATCCATGGATGGAAATGGGTTGGGGCAGGGCGGGTACATAACTATTCAAGTCCACCCCGCAGAGATATACTCAGCCTTATCCCATGGCACGTTGTGGGTCAGAATCTTAAGACCCTAGTCCAGTCTGTGTGGGGTAGGCAGCCCCGCCCTGCCCTATTTTTGACTTATCTCGTTATATTTTTTTTAATAAAGTTGAAATTCAATTTTTATCTATAAAAATGTCATAAAAACTTGTATGTAATATTATATACAAGTGATATGTGCAATTGAGTTTTTTTTTTTTTCGCGGGTCAAATAATAGGGCCGGGTTAGGGTAGATTGCTGGCGGGTTAATGGGTTTCCTCCTTCATCTTCACGACTTCATGTGATCGAGGCGATTTTTTTTTTTTTCACGCTTCATTGATCCACGAACAAATTTCTTCTTCTTCCTTTTCTCGTGTTGCAACAAACGCGACCAGATCGCCGTTGATTTTGATGGTGGTCAGATTCTGGTTTTTCTCTTCTTCTTTGTTTTTCATTTCTCTTTCTCTTCCATATTCTTTTTGTTTTCTTCAATTTTCTCATTCTCGCTAATTTACAGGTGATTTTCTATGGTTTTGTGAAGCAGTTTTTCAGATCCTTCTGCACTATTTCGCTTACAGAATCAGTAATCTTGGGTCAAGATTTTTTTTCGCGTCTGTCTTTTTTTTTTTCATAGTAACATTTTTTTTTCTCATATAGGTAACAATCATTTTGTTCATGTAAGTAACACATCAAGTTGTTCTTAAATCGTAATTTTGGACTAAAATTTCTTTTCGCGCTTATCTTGGTTTTATTTATGTGGTAACACGTTTTTCTTTATATATAACATTTTTTGTTCATGTAAGAACACGTGTTTTTTTAGTAATATGTAACACTTCATATATATCGTCGTAATACTATGTGAATACTTTGTGTTACCATATGGATAATAATGTGTTACCATGTGAGTCATGTATTTACATTATGAATATTTATGTTACTATATGTTTTATTAAGTGTTACGTAAGATATGAAGTTTTTTCAATATAACAATGTAGTAACACTTATACATAGATGTAGTAACACACAAAAATTTGACAAAAAATAAATAAAATTTAATATAATAATGTAGTAACACTTATACATAGATGTAGTAATACACAAAAATTTGACAAAAAATAAATAAAATTCAATATAACAATGTAGTAACACACAAAAAATTGACAAAAAAAAAAATAAAAAAAATTATGTGTATAGTAGTAATTGAACCTGCGACCAAATTCATTAGCAACAAACCTGAATCACTAGGCTACAACACATATTTGATAAAGATATCCTTCTATAAATACATATTCCCCCGCGCCAACCTGAACCCCCTGCCCTCGCCCGACCCGACCCGACCCGCGCATTGACCCGCGAAATTTAGACAATTTACCTTATTTATGTTGTATTGCACATAACACTAGTGTGCAATATTTCACACAAGACTTTCTCTAAAAATGTTATCACATTAAATACAATACAATAATATAATTCAAGCTAAGATGAATACAAACTAAATTATCAAATTCGAGAGGTCCAAAATTAGAAATTCACAATGAAATCAGGAAAGAAAAGAAAATCGTGTGATAACTGATGAAATATTATATATATTTGTATTATTATTACTATTATATTATATATAAATATATGTTTATATACTGATCTTGGGATCGGCCCCAGTAATTATAATATTGATACCTGTTCTCGACCGACCCATACGCTTGGACGACCCAGCCCGACCCAAATCCAACCAAAGCGGGGCGGTTAAATTTAGGGCGGGTCGTTTTGTCATCCCTACTTTATCATTGTAATTGTATTGTAATTTGTATGTATGGGGCCCATAAAAACCAGGGATTAGGTATAAATAGTTTTGTTTGCCATTAAAATTAAAATGAATTAATAGGTAACTAGCGGTCTGCAGTCGCCACTCAGTAAGTAGGTCACGCTCAATTTTAATGCCTGGGTCGAATTTTTGTATGTTTTTACAACCAATTTTAATTATCACGTTCATCCCCTCCTTCTATTTTTTACTAAAACTATAAATCTTCTTTATTTTTCACAATGGAGGAAAGTCGCCAAATACAATTTTTATGTTTGAATTTTTCACACAAAAGGGCGTGAAAATTTCAAAAACTTAAAAGCGAATCGGTAAATGTAAAGCTTGCATTTGGACTTTGGAGGACGTCCTAAACTCACACCCATTGGCCTTATTGTTTTATTAGTTGACTTTTAATTTTAATTCACCTACTATTACTAATTAAAAGTATTTAGATACTTCATATATCAAACTAAGACCCGACCAAATATATAGTGACAATATCCATCTTCACTACCAAACTGGGAAAAAAGCTAATAGGTACACTCTTAAGTCAAAAATAGTAATTTAGTACATTTTTCATTTTTAATACGTATAGAAAGTCTAATATACCCTTGATTTCAATCTATTAAAATTTGATGAATAAAAAAAATTAGTGCATAACCCGCGTATTACGAGGGAATTAAATAGATTTTTTATATATGCATTTAATTTAATTTTTAATTATTTGTTATTATTAATTTTTTTAATTTAAATCTTAATAAATACTCCCTCCGTCCCAAAGATATATGCACGTTTACTGTTTTCGTGTGTTTTTGCGAGCGAGTTTTTTTATTAGTATTTGAAATGATAAAATAATTTTTAAAGATGTATGCAATAGATGAGAGGTAGATCTATAATGACACTCTTTAAAAATTACTTTATCATTTGAAATACTAATAAACAACTCGCTCACAAAAACTCGACAATAAAGTAGGTGTGCATATATTTATGGGACGGAGGTAGTATTTTACATTAAATTTTATTAATTATTAATTAAATGATTTCTAATTTATATTTTAAATTTTAATCTCGAAAATTGAAAATTGCATATAATTATATTCTAAAAAATTTCAAATCTTAACATTTATGATTTTATTTAATTTAAATAATATTTAAATATCCAATTGACAAATATAATTTATTACGAAATTCAATGGACAAATTTACCAACAAATTTTGAATCTAATAAAAAATATATTACAATTTAATAAAAATTAAAAATTCCTAAACACTTCTTTAACCATCAATCAAGAATTATTAATAAGACATTGTTTAGCAATTAAATTAAATTTCGTTATGTTCAACTTAATTTCCTCCCAAAGCTCAAATAATTAGATCTGAATTAACTGTTTTTAAAAATAATAATATCGGAATTCCAGAAAAAAATATTCATCCATAAATTATTCAAAATCTCAACATCCTTCCTAAACCAAAAAAAAAACACACACATACACAAAAAAAAAAAAACACACCAAAACATCAATATAAAATTATTTCTGAAAAACACACAATTGAATCAAATTTTCAAGCTTCTTCCTCCTCAGTCTTAATCTTCACCATTCTCTTAGTAGTTGACATCCGACATTCAATACCAATATTTTCATCCAATATTGTCACTTCATCGCCGATATTCTTACTCTTTTTGTCGGGTGTTACCTCAACCCAATCTGAATCTTAATTATCGCAAGCATATGATGAAATTGCCTATGTACATATATTTAATACAAATAATTAAAAATTTCATTTTTAATTTTTTTATATTTATATTACTTAGGACTCATTATTCAAAAGGAAATATACCCTATCTTGATAAGAACATTCATGGTGAGCATCACCCATGGCTTCAGAACTCATGGAGCACTAAACAAATATATATTAAAATAAAAAATTATTATCTTTTCTTTATCATATAATGTTATATAAAAATAATACAACTATAAATCGTTATGATTAATTAAAGATACGATGTTATCAAAATGAATATCTTGGATGAGCAATCCTTATTTTCAATTTTTCCTATCAAAGATGGATCAGATGACAGCTGCACAACTATATAAGCATTTTACCCTTGTGATAAATTGAATTTGCTGACATGGAAGCGAACAATGAACCTTCTTATGACATTTAGGACATGCTTCATAATACCAATTGTAATCCAATTATATCTTGTGGCATGTAGCAATTACCACACAATAGCATTCCTTAAAAAAAATTAATTATAAACAATTTAAAATAAGATGTAAGTGCATAATAAAGCATTCAAAAATAAATAGTATCGTGGACTGTTGATGAACATCAGCTAAACACATAACACCAACTTCATCAGTGAAATCATCATATGCAGAAGAGCAGGAAAGTTGACTTTGACTTAAAAACGTTGGTGCGGGAATTTTTATAAGAACAACTTCAATTCTTAAATGAGAACATAATGTAAATCATATATCATTGTGAAATTTATAATAAAACTACTCTGATTTGTTAAGCATTGTATAAGTGTTACCTCTGTCTAAATTCGTGAACCTCTAGAATATCTCCATTGATAATTAGTCTATTGGCACACATCGAGTTAGGAAAACTGATTAATAAATTAACAAATAACTACATATATATAACAAATATTTTACACGGTAATCGTATATTTTATACCTCTGTCACGCCTCTGAATTTTTGCAAATTCAAGGATGATAATCATGGGTTCAACCGGTTGATATTTCCTGTAAGCAAGAAGTTGCTCAAAAAATCCCTCCCATAATGTGCATTTTATTCTTGTACTCATATTATAAATTGAATGATAAAACCGATAAAAAAATAAATAAATTGAACAATAAAAATATTTAATAAATTAATAACATAATAAGTAACCTTACAAAAATAATAAAAATATTACCACATATCCTCAATTTAAATATTCAACTTTTTTGCCTCCCTCTCATTGACTTTGACAGGCTCAACTTCATCAATGTGCACGATAAATCCAATTATATCTTCAAATTGTAAAAAAGAACATTATTTCAAATATCAAATAAGTAAATATATAAACAAAAAAGGTTATAATATGTGTAATAATAAAAATTAAATTGAAGAAATTATCTTCAAATAATATATCAAACCTCGAAGGATCTTATCTTCCTCATCAGTCTGTGCCACTATTTCATCAAAAGAAATAAAATGAAATTGAGATTTAGTCAACTTCATTGGTGAACACCGTTGAACGGTGGTATGAAAAAGATGGTCAGCTTGTAGAGGTGGTCAGTTCCATGCATCTTTCCCACATTTTAACCTATCCCAAAGTTGGATATTATATAAGTACTCACCTCTTTAATCAAATTCTCAAATTTCTTGATAAGATGTTTTTGAACTGTTGCTTGTATTTTGATTCCCTGCAAATAATATACAGGAGAAATATAAATTAGCGTAGTTAATATCGTCAAAAAAATCCTAGCATTATTTTTTGTTAAATATAATAATAAAAATTATTTTATGAGAATAATATAATATAATTACTTACATTCTCATCAATTAAAATTAAATCGTAGTTAAAATTTTCCTTAGATTCTCGAGACACCATCATCCACGAACGCATGACTTTAACCTTTAAGGTCCAAGCCTCTTTTTCAGGATTAATAGTACTGATGGGTGATTAGAGGTGAAATTGAGTGAATTACGAGCGAGTTTTAGTCATGTTTCGGGTGCTATTAGTGATATTATTGCGTTGATTGGGCATAATTTGTATAAAGTCACTAATTTGCTTCTTTGGTGTGCATGACAGGAAAGAGGGCTAAAAATGGAGCTTGTGAAACTTTGCGGTGCACGAATCGGACTCTCGGTTGAAAAGATATGAAGGAAATACTGAAAAGTATGAGTTGAAATGAAGAGAGGTGCTAGTTGAGGGGGGGTCGAGCGCTTGGCGTTCAACCAATGCAGCTCGAGCGCGCAGATATCCAGCGATCAAGGAGCGCTCGACCAAGTTTGGTCGAGTGAAACCGCCGACCAAGGTTAGTGGTCGAGCGGAACCAAATACAGCGACGATCAAGCGCTCGACCAAGTTTGGTCGAGCAGAAGTGATCGACCATGAGTCATGGTCGAGCGCCCTGGAAAAAAAACGTTTTTGTACTGGAGCATATAAAAAGGAGAAAAAAACAAGAGGAAAAGGGGAGAGACTATTTTTTTTACGGAAATGAGAGAAAAGAGAGAGGAAAGTAGATAGGAAAAGAGGAGAGAACACTCAAGGGATTTGAGAAGAATCGAGAGGAATTCCACCACGAGAAACACGATCCGGATATCAAATTGTTGGTTTATATTACTGTTTTTCTGAATTTTATTTCTAGAAATTCTTGGGTTTTGATGATTCTTTCATTCAAGATTAGATTCACTATTTGAATTCAATTGATCGATTATTCGTTGATTTGCTTTACACAATATTGCATAATGATTTATGTTGATGATTTGATTGTTTGTGATTTGATTGTCAATATGCTAGGCTAAAACCCTTGATTGCTTTGGATAGGATGATCGCGTAGAAACAGTGAATTGGTTAGGCGATTAGGATGATTCAAGGTGTAAATTGGATAACCTACTTAATTTGCTAATATGATAACTAATCTAATAAAAACCATTAAGCTGAGTACGAAAGTTGTTAGAGAGAGGACGATCGAATCACTCTTTTCCAACGAATAGGCTTGAGGAGACGGTTTGTGACGGGGTTGGTAATATTCTGGTTCATTTAGGGAGGACGACCGAATCACCCAACTTGAATTAGGGCTATAGTAATTAAGCACGATTTAAATAATTTGGTTATTTGGTCAGTGAGGGAAAGAAGGTATTAGTTGGGTAATCGAGAATAAAAACCGAGCTTTTGTTGTATCTTACTTTGTGCGGGATTAGGGAAGTAGATTGCCTAGTTTTAAGTACCCTTAGGATTACTCTCTTTTACACCATGATAGTCCTAGTTGTCAAACCAATTCCGATAGTATACGTAGGGATTCCTATCCAGAGCAACACTCCCCAATATTTGCACTTCATCTGAAGTTAGTTTAATAATTTGTTATCTGCTTATCTTCGTTGATTCAATAGCATTAGCATAAAAACTTCAAATCGCATCCATATTAGTTACGAAGCATACATTTCCAGGGATTTACACGCATACAAAATTTCCTTCGGGTTAGATACTACTTGGTCCAAATACTTACCCTTGCTACAGTGATCTCATACTCTTGTGGGGTAACTGCTAGTCAAGAACTAGAATTTTACGACCAAGTCAATGGGGGCAAATTTTGAATCCATTACCTACAAAAAAATAAAAAATATACAACAACAAAAAATGATGAAATAAACCATAAATATTCAAGAAAATAAAGACATTTTATGGAATAAACAATTTTCTCAAATCGAAAAAAAAAACTTGTAAAAAAATCATTACGTAGAAGAATATGTAAAAGATAGCTAGTTAATCGAAATGGTGAGTGAATGTAAAAATAATGTGAGGCCTATATTTATAGGTAGATTAGTTTGTAATAATTAAAGATTAGACGTATAATTAGCACCAACCATCGATGAAAATCATTAATGCAAAATAATTAGTATATATATATATATATATATATATTTTAATAGAATAGTAGTACATGATAGTAGTATTTAGAGTAGTTGCACATGTACCATCGATGTCATGATATTAATACCACCATGTAATAATTATATATTTTAAAATTTCAGAATAAAGTAAATTGTACTTCATGCTTAATTTCCTCCCTAAAAATAAGTACCACATGCATTTGACCGTGTATTCGGCTTAATTAATCCCACAAGAAAATAAAGACATTTTATGGAATAAATAATTTTCTCTCAAAGTGAAAAAAATTTGTAAGAAAATCATTACGTAGATAATATGTAAAAGAGAATAGCTAGTTAATCGGAATGATGAGTGATGTAAAAATAATGTGAGGACTATATTTATAGGTAGACTAGTTTGTAATAATTAAAGATTAGACGTATAATTAGCACCAACTATTAATAAAAATCATTAATGCAATATAATTAGTACTTAGTTTTTTTATTAACAGGATAATAGTATTTAGAGTAGTTGCACATGTAAGTATCACATACATTTGACCGTGTATTCAGCCCAAAATAACTTTTCAAAATAACTTCGACTTAGTTTATGCTTAATTTCCTCCCTTAATTTCCACATGCTTAATTTCAGAAGTTTTAAATATACAATAAAAGAAATTATGTAATAAACTATAAAAATAAGTTACTATAAATAACTTCTCACAAAATTGCAAGGATTTAAAATGGAGGCACCAAATGCATTTAGAGAAATTTGCAAATAGTATATAGAAGATATCTTGATTAGACAACTCACTACACACATTTCAATCAATATTTCATTTCACATTTCCCCACCCAAACACTTTTTCCTACTTTTTCTTTTGTCATGTCGACCTGTCCCATCACCACTTTCCCCCATGAGCCCCAAAAAATTATTTTCTTATTTTATTTATCAATTTATATTTTCTTATACTTTATTTATGATTATTTTATAAATTTTAATTTCTAATAATATTTTAATATTTTATTTTTAACATAAAATAAAAAATAAAAAATAAAAATTTTAACACTTAGATATAATATGTGTTCCTTCTATTATCTTTTTAATTTTTTTCTCATTTTATATATCATCCTTATTTTTAATTGAACAAAAAATGCTTCTTATTATTTTAATAATTAATAAAATAATTTTATTAAATATTTGTCTATCTTTATGTGTCATAATTTTTTTGGAATATATATTTCATATTTTTATTTAAATAATAAATCAAAATTAATTTTAAAAAAAATGCAGGTGAATGAAAAATTGGATTGTTTAGAAAAAAAAGTTGCATTGTTGCATATATGCCGAAAATATGATTGTTAAAAAAATATTGCATATACACTAAAAAAATTGCAGACAAACATAATACATTATATATAAAATGTATTTTTATACACTAAAAAAATTACATACAAACATAATATATTGCATATAAAACGTATTTTTATACACGTAAATTACATTGCATACACACGTAAAATATTACATACACGCGTAAATATTGTGTATACACTTAAACAATTGCATCTTCCCGTTGCATATGTGCCCAGAAAAATCCCAAATCATTCTTCCCCAAAATCATATTTGCACCTAATTGACAATCCTCCATTCATTCTTCAAACAATTAATTCTTTACAAAAACAGAATAAGAATCCTAACAAAAAATCAAAATGGGCTTTTCAGACACAACAACAAAAAAGAATTTTAGCAAATAGACCTCCCACAGAAGCTCTTTTTTTTCAAACAAATCCAATCTTTACCCATAGGAGACAAGCCCAAATCATTCTTCCCCAAAATCATATTTTTATACTTTACACTTAGAAGACATGCCCACTCCCCCCCCCCATTGCGATTTGTTACATCGGTTGACTCCATACGATGAAAACTTACGTACGTTCTTCGCCGAAAAAAAATATTTCACGTACAATCTTCGCCGGAAACACGGATCATGTACATCCGCCGGAAACACGATTCTTCAATATCTTGACACAGTTCTCCTCCGGAAACACGATTCTTTCGCCGGATACAATCTTCAAATATCTATACGTTTTTTTTTATTTTTTTTTATTTGATCAAGTGAGTGAATTTTTGTATTTAGAATTGTGAGTACAATAACTTGGGGAAAATATATTGTAATGGTTGTATTTGAATTTTAAATTAAAGTTGTATATGATTGAATTGGGGGGAATTAAAGTTGATTTAGAGTGATTTGACATTTTTTAATTAAAACAAATAAAACAAACACAAACAACCAACTAAAACAAAGGGTTAATTTGGGTATTTGATCAACTGAAAACTAGACTACATTGCTATTTTTTTGGGGGTGAATGTATTGGATTGCTATCACCCCAAAAATGTAGACTAGATAGCAATTACCCCACCAAATACATTTATTTATAATTGTGAGACAGTATTTTGGTTTTTTGTTTGAAGGACTGTGAAATGCATTAGTTTGCCACTAGTTTTATGGTCCTATTCAAAATTGGTATTTATTGTAAGTCTTAATTTTCCGAATATTTATGTATATATATATTTTTTGATTCAACAAGTCAAACTTTTTCTATCTAGATGGATGGGTTTTTTCCATGAACACATAAATGATGACTATATTATCGTCGTTATTATTACAACAATATTTTCCATACCAAAAAACGAGTCATGTTTTCTGAAATTTATTAATCCTAAAGGGACGTTTGTAAAAGTTAAAGGTTAATTTCAATTCAAATTTAGATGTTATGGAATGAATTAAATCGACAACAAAATAATGGAGAATATAATTATTGAAAATATATTGATGATTTATTATAACTTCTTATGACTGGTTTCAAAATTAATGAAAAGACAAGGTTATATAATTTCATATTAAATATTTTTTTCGTGTACTAGTTAATGTTGAGATTTTAATATTTAAGTTTAAGAGAGATTGATATACATTCCAAATGAATAATTATAAAATTATTTAAGATAACTTGTCGTGTACTAGTGTTGACCAATAACTTTTGTTAGAAGTCTTCAAAAAAAAAAAAAAAAAACTTTTGTGAGAAGAGTTCGAACTTGACTTATTATACTATTAAATAAGATGTTCGTGTCAATTATCAATTTCACATCTTCATTAATGTTTCTTAATCTCTTCTATATACAGTATAATTCCTTTATATTTGTATTTAATTGCCTAGTAAATCATTAGCTGAAAGGTAACCTGAAAATTCTTGAGATTTATTGTTTCAGAAAGGACTTCTTCATCCCCACGTAGTTAAATCCATTATGATTACAAAACGTGTCAAGCAATTTAAATAATATGTTCTAATTATTTAATTACACACATAAAGGGACCCTAATGTCATTTTCAGTGCAGTAGTTCAATGCACCATCAATTATAATTAAGTTGCATGCATCTACATTAATCGTGATTTATTTACCCACCTAAAGGCTAAAAAAGACATTCAATCCAATTGTATATAGTTAATCCAATTACTTTGTATAATTCCAAATGGAATTAAGACATTTAGTTTAGCAGGCCAGCTAACCCAATTATAAGAACAAATTTCTCTGGAGCATTTGACCACAACTACCCCTTTTGTTTCTTTAAATAATCCCTCTTTACGTTGGTTTTCTTTTAAAATTATAGGTGATGTTAAATGGATTATAATAATAAAAATGTATCTTTAGTTAATAATTATGGTAAAGTATGATGTGAACAAGTTTCGCGGTGAAACTGGTTAAAAAGTATGACTTATATTAATAAATGGTGTGATTTTTTACTGTAAAAGGTACTATTCATAAAAGTAAATAGTGTGACTTATATTATAACAGATAGTATCGTAGTGATAACTGAAGGGTGCGACTTATATTACTAAATGATGTGATTTATATTACTAAAAAATATGTCTATAAAAAAAAAAAAATTTCACGAATAAGTTTCACATCATACCAACTCAATAATTATAGGTGAGGTTAAATGGATTATAATAATAAAAATGTATCTTTAGTTAATTGAGAATTAAATAGAGTAATTGTACTTCGAAGAGATAAACTTTTTTGGATAGCCATGCTATATATGTTATACAACTTTTTTTTAGAAATGAGTATTGACTGCATTGTAAGTGTGGTGCATCGACAAATGGAATAATCAATAGTAGAGAATGTTGCCAGCGAATATATAATTAAGATAATTTGT
>JBBCBC010000003.1:32580039-32765030 GCA_037126765.1 Stenogyne calaminthoides | reverse complement strand
ATCAATTTGGTTATAGTATTTCTTTGTGAAACGATTTAATGATATTCAACTAAAGATCTGAGATTAAGAGCTAACAATCGTGATAAGAAAGTTAAGAATTTACACAACGATGAAATAATGTAATCCTTTTCATTGATAAAAACCTCAAGGTGAGGTTACATTACGAGTTGCTAAGTACAAGAAATAATCTTTATGAGGTCAAGACATAAATGTTAACCAAAAATCCTAAACCTATAACCCTAAACCTTTCATCCTAACCCCGTAAGTGAAGCCGAAAGAGAGAGATTTTAAACTCTCATTTCCCCCCACTTAACAAGCGGGGTGAGAGGCTTTAAAGAACGTAATCCCAAGGCGGTCGCGTAAAAGTCAAGATTAAGAAAACCGGAGCCAACGCCTTGATAGGGATTCTAAGCCCGAGCCCAAAAGAAAAAAGTAGTAGGTTTCCAATTGTTAAACGGAGTGACGTGTGTAAAAAGTTGGTCGTCAGATCTCACGGGCACATGTGTCAGATATTTTTTTACCGATTAAGTCCGATGGTTCTCGTTACGCTATCCAGATAGACACACACAAGGTGCATACAGTTAGGAGAAGTGTCTTCTCAGTTGCAACAAAGAGATCCATATACCGGGTGGTAGAGCTTTTACAAAGAATCGTATGTGAAATCGAAGATGATGAAGAAAACAAAGAATAATGATGCAAAGGGTTGATTTGAGAAGGTGAAACCATATAAAAGCGGTGTAAAAGTGTTTGCCTAAGTCTCACCTAAAAACAAAGGGTTCACCAAGATACATGATTCTTACAAAGAAGATAAGTATGGTGAATGGGTGATGTTGTGTAAAAACATTGGTCCAATTTATAGAGGCCAAGAAGGATGCAAATGCAATTTCCATTTCAAGAAGCCTATCCAGAAATTTGCATCAAAAAAGGACAACAACAGAGAAATCACGCGATCGATAATTGGATAAATTTACGGTTGATTGACATATCGAGAGATGCATTATATTTACGATGTCAAATCACGCCTACTTAGGAATAGAAGCTCTTACTCAAGACTAAGTTTTGGCGGTAACACTTATCCCAAGAATTGGCTTAATCAATAGAATCGATGAGGTCAACCAAAAATCGATTATTTACGAGCATGATCGATGAGAGATCACCGAGCTTTGAAACTCAATAAATCGATATATCGGATGTAGTAAAATATCGGTTGAAGGGGGAACTTCAACCGATCAAGGAGGATCAAAAGGAAATCGAGGACGATTAAGGAAAGATCGCCTAAGCTTGAAGTTTCAATGAATCGATGAAACGGAGAAGATGGAGTTGAAAGGATCAGGCTTGGGAAATTTCTTAAGGCTTAGGCGGAATGATTAAGATCAACAAGTGGAATCAATATTGACAAGTAATATCGATCGACACAATATCACCAACCGTGACACGATTCTTTTCTCTTGTTCTTTACTTATTTATCCTGATCGTATCTCGATATTATTTGGCTTCATCGCATTCCACTCATCCTTGTGACGTGTACTCTGCAAATCATTTAATGCGGACGTGGGGGTACATGTATTAACCGCTATTTGATCGTGCTTTTAAATCCAAAAGTTTTTTTACGATCGCTTTTTTTCGACCCTACGATCAAAAACCGCTAATCCTGAGCGCATAATCTTTTCAAAACGTTTGATCTTCCAAATCTTGTCTTATTGTTCCCCTCCTCTATATAAGATTCATCAAACCTCACTGGAGTTTTTCTGTTTCACAAACTTGCATTATTTTCACCGAAAAAACAACTTCAAATTTTCTACGTTTCAAAACGATTTCTTAGAGTTCAAAATCTTCTCTCAAAATTTGAACTGTAATATTTTCTTTAAAAGCTTAATGATGAATCTTTCTTTTCCGTTAAAAACATTGTTTTCAAAAGTTTTTTTTTCGAATTTATGCTTCATCCCTTTTGTTTTCCCGCGGTATGATATTGATATTGATTATGGACAAATTTAATGAGTCTATCTCACCCAGAGATGGCAACTCATGGACTAGGGAAAGATCACATGTGCAACTATGCGGAATCGCAAACGAAGATTTGAGGATAAGTTCGTTCGCTTTGGGAACCAACGAGGATTCTCAATCCATGGAGGTGGAACAAATTTCGAAGAAGGCCGGATCGAAACATATTGCTCGCCACCGCAATCGGTGATGCAAGATGAAGCACTACAATTCTTGCGACTTGAGTGTGGACACGAAAAACCAGTGAGATTTTAACCGATGTAGTCAATAACGGAGAAGAAATCGATCGACAAATGCGACATCACTGTTCTGCTCGGCCTATTTAAAAGTGGCTAATCTCACCGCAGACACTGGGCGGGAGAATGAGGACGAAGAAATCGAGAGGAGCTTTTAAGAGAGGAGGCATAAACATCGGAAAAGCCGGATTCATCGTGCCAATGCTCAAAAGAAAGTACAGATCGTTGTTTGACATTCGCACAAGAACGATCATGGGAATCTTATTTAAGCGGGATGCTCTCACATCACCAAATGTACAAAGATGGCAAAGAATAATTGATGGGGCTCAACATCAATTGGCACGGCTCTCGAAGCCATCTTGCTCCAAGAACACGAAAAAATTTGAGTCAATGAATCCAGTGTGTCTTTTCGAAAAAGAGAATCAAGAATCTCAACAAGGTCATAGCTTATATTGAAGGACAAACCGCCAGTTACCGAATGAATCCTAATGGATGAAGTCCTACAATGCCTTCTTCATCAACTTCGCTATATATGGGCCACCAGACGATGACAAGGAGCCCACTCCAACAAAATCAAGAAAGGAAAGAGCAAAGAAGCCGCCATCCACACCCGCTTGCTCCACGTAAAAAAGAAACTAAAACCGTGAAGGCCAGGAGAAGAGGCCAAAGAAAGCAAAGCAAGCTACCATGACTAAAGCACTAGAAGATGAAATCAAGAAGAAAGAGCGCCGGTAAATACCAAGGCGCAACAAAGAATGGTAATCGAATGTGCAAGCTCTCAACCCGAGGGCTCGAAAGAACGACCGAGGTAGAAGAACAAATCGATAAATCTCTTTCTCTCAACCTCGTTGATTCACCGCCGCATTAAAGGTGCCGAGCATGTCTCTCCCGCTAGTTCACCCTTTCATGAACCGAATCTGAGACATAATCGCCACTCAAGCAGAACCCATCGCAGTCGAACCAATCGGATAACTTCCACGACTCAAGCATAAACCGAAGCTTCCACATCTCATCCAACAGAATCTCGACGTATAATTCCTCAGATTCAGATCAACAAAGACCATCACCGAAAAATGGTCGACTAAGAATTGAACGAGAGATTGATGAGACGATCCACAACCGGGTCGCCCATCCTCCGCTATCAGAGAAGAAGTCATGGAGATCCTCACCGAGAGATCTCGGATTAAAAAGCTTCTCAGATCTTATCTTACTTGTTGAACAGATGGGTGAAAGCGGATGAGTTCGCAGATTTTGACTTCGATATGAGGGAAGTCCGCCAAAGTGGGATCACCGGTGAGCTCATATCCGACAAACTGCGGAAAGCTCGATCCACGAAGTTGAATCACGGAAGAAGAAAAAGTCGAGATCGCCAAGAAGCTCGAAACAAACGCATTAAATGAGAATGCGAGTCGCCGATGAAAGTGGAACTGTGTCGCAGCTTCAGTTCACCAACCACCGGAGGCAAAAACAATAACCTCGATCATGTGATGGATCCAATTCCTACATCTCAAATCACCACCGATCAACTTCAGAGATCGATTTGTCTCAAAGATCTCCGAAAGTTAAGAGATCGAGGGAGTGCTAACCGATCGAGACAAATTAGTCTCAAACAAATCAAGCAATCGAGATCGGCCTTCCCAATCCATGACCACCATGTTCGCTGAGCTTACAAAATCGGGTTGATGACAAGTCAAATGTGGATCAAAATCAATCTTCTTTTTCCGACCCACCGAGAAAAAGGCTCGAAAGTTATCGTAAGAGAAATTTGACAAAATGATTTGGACACTCGCCACTACAATGGAAACCGCCAAGACAGAGCCGACATAACTGCGTCGTAATCTAATGGCTCAAACTTCGTGTTTATCTCGCTAATGATCTAAATCAGCATTATCGCTAACTTCGCTCTCTAACTTCCCACTCAATGCGCTTTTTGATCAAACCAAAAAGTGTAAGGATCTCGAGAAACTAACCGACACATCGAAGATCCGATTCATACGGATAAGTGCCCATGGACAAAGCTCAATTGCAAGAAAGGTCTGCCGTGGTGTGGGACATCAAAATCTGGACCCGTTACTCGCATCAGAAAGTCACCGTATAACTAACCAATGACTGGTCGATAAGGAGCTAGTCAGAAGATTGTCCAAAGAGCGTATTATGGTGAAGAAAGAAGGGCGTAAAAACGGGCACAAGCGTAAGGGTTGAAACGAAGTTCAAATCAAGGGCTAAGAAAGGATTGATCGAAAATCGCACTTTAACCTCGGGCCGCAAGAGAAGAGTCGACGAGATCATACCAAAAACCGCAAGACACGCTTAAGAGGTTTGAGGAATGGAATAAGATCGTTGAATGGCTTCTAGATGCCTTTGTCCTTGATCTTGTTCCAAAGAAGAATCACCAGATGATGAGTTCTCAACGGGTTACGTAATAAATTTCCAGACTTTTTCAAGTATCCGAAAATGAGGCCAAGCTTATAAATGTAAAGATATCTCGCCAAGAGTACGATCCGTTAGTATACTCAAGAAGGCAGATGGCTCATTTGACAGACCGGGCATTTGAGAGATTCTACTTTGACATCTTGAGCAAATCGCATATAACCCGATCAAGTGCGCATAACTCGATGTCAAATGGAAACTCTATCGATTTTCAACGCTCCACAAGACCAAAGAGAAATGCCTTAAGGATACAAGCCCAAGGAGTGAAGAATCGTAAGACGTCTAGGGATCACCTTTTAAATTCAAAACTTTTTCGATGTAACATGTAATCAACATATCTAATGAAAAGTTTATTTTTTCGATCCCAAGACAAAATCTTTGTTTTCCGACATTTGCTTTTTAATTGTTCTATACTTATCAACTGCTTGGTTTTCGTGTGTTTTGGTTTCATCAAAAAGGGAAATTGTCAGAAATTTATAGTTTTGATGAAAGTTCCAAAACACATATTATAGACCAAATGAGACATTAGAATGACCGATGTTTACATTATCGCTATAGGAGACCGGGCTTGATAATGATTGTATAGAAAAACCGATGTAATAGATAGGTCACATATCGGGGGAACTCAATATGTATAGGTCAAATCAAGAATCGTAAGAAAGTCGATATCCGGCGTGTGTAACGTTAAACCAAACGGAAGATCGATCGAATCGATCTAGTCGATAACTCGCCGAAGTCATGAAGCTCAACATCGAATACTAGAAGATCGATGACTTCCGTAAGATAAGACCGTAAGACCTACATCATTTTCGAAGTCACAAAGGTTGAAGCTAAGTCAACAGCGCCAAGACTTATCAGTAGATCGACGCTTCAGATCGATCAAAGTCACCATAAGATGAAAAACCGATGTTTCATCTATCATACGCTCGCGATCTAAACAAGAAGAATACCAACCTTAGTTGGAGGAACAACACTGCAGCAAGGCTTCCATCCAATAAGGAAGAAACACGATGAACAGAGCCGACATACCGCGGGATTCGATGTTGCTCTCTCAAACGGCTATAAAATACACATTCACGCTTTTTCGCCATGCTGCCTCAAGACGCCACATCAAGCTCGCAAGTCATTTTAAAATACCGAGATTCAAATCGCTCTCCAACGGCTTTTTGATCTCAAGGTCTATAAATATGGGATCACACTTTCGAGATGAAACACCTTAAATGTTTGGACAAACAAAATAATCAAGAAGCTCAAACTATAGTCGATTTCGCATCGAAGAACAACACTACAACAAGCTTATTTTATATTGTGTTCATCCCATAAGTTCTTAAGAAGAAATCTTTTCATCTAGCTATCAGTCGCTTTGTAACGCAAGCGAAAGATTTCATAGTTGAACCTCAACAATCTTACCCAAACCCCAAGTTAGATAAGTTGTTTAGAAGATTTCGCCCAGGTTTCTAGTAATCGATTTCAGGATCGGTGAGGAGAACTCTTAAAACATCTTGTTGCAGTGTATTGTGTTGGACTAACACACTAAACTAAGTCCAATGGTTAAGTCGGTTAAGTTGGTTAAGTTGGTGCCCCTTGGAAAGGGGAAGAGTGGACGGATCGGTTTGTCCGAACCACTATAAATCTTACAGGCCTTTATCGCTTTGATTAACCGCTCTCACATCGCACAATCTTAAAGCGATACATTCTAAGTTAAGATCGATACAAACACCAAGCTTCGATCCGACGGACCGATATTTCCGCTATCCGATTAAAAAGATAAAACTTGGAATCGATTTATACAAACCGGTTTTCACATCGTAAAACTTAAGCTTTCAAGACACATCGGGCTTAATCTCGATAGTTACCGAATCGATCTGTTTTCAGGCGTTCAAGAAGTTGGCTATCGATTAAACCGATTCACTCGCGACTGATCAAAGCATTCCGCTTCTCACACCGACCAAGACGAAAAGTTTTTCGTAAGTCTATTCACCCTCCCTCCTCTAGACTTCACATACCCGCTCGACCTACAGATAATAATGTTGAACCGCTTCTCGACTAAGGATAAAAGATATTAATTAATTAGAAAGCTATTTCAAATGGCTTGAATTAATTAATGGGCTAGATAATCTTAAACACGGAAATAATGACGGAGCCATATTGATCGTAATACGGGTTAAGATGGATAAAGGCAATATTAATTATGTAGTGGGATTAATTAATATTTACGGGCTTCAATTATATTGTGGCTCAATATTAGATATTCAAGGTCCATTAGAAGCGTCCAATCTTAATTCTCCTAAAGGCCCCCGAGTAGCCCAACAAATAGTCCAATAACCCAAAAAAAGTGATTAAAATAAAATAAATATTGTTGCTTATTTTTCCTCTAAATTTTCAAATTTATGGATAAAAGAGGGAGAAAGATTTTCGTTGAATTTTGTTATGGAATGAAGATATGTATTCTTGGAATACAAGATTATCTCATTAAATTCAAGAAATCTCCCACTTGGTTATTCATTGAGAATTTCAAAATTTTGAAATATAAAGTGGTCAAGAAAGATTTTCTTGATTTTCTTGAAAAGATATTATGGAAGATATGTATTTTTGAAATACAAGAATATCTCATAAATTCAAGAAGATCCAAATCTTGAAATCAGATCTTTAAATTTTCAAAAAATCCATAATTAGAGTGAGGTGGGATTTTTGTGGAATATTTTAATTACGGGAAAAAGAATATAGTGAGATATATTCAAGATTTTTTGGTGATCAAGAAAAGTCTTTTCCCACATTGATTTTTTCATCAGAATTTCGATCACCCTCTCCTATATAAATAGGGGATGATTGTTTCATTCCCAAGTATAATTCCATGTGGCCGAAAAAAATAGCAAATCCACAAAAAGGTGGTGCAACAAAGTTTATTTTTTCCTTTTGTTAATTGTTCGACAAGTGTCCTTCCACCGGATAGTTGAGAAAGGGCTAAGGAATACTTGGGAAGTCCTTTTGGTTAGTCCGTCCGGATCAAGTCACCGCCATCCCGAGAGGTAACGCTCACGTAAACCCGTAGATTCCGTGATGTGTAGGTTTTACGTGGCTTTTTTATGCATGATATGTTGTTGCATTATTATTTGAATTAATATGATTAATTCATGCTAGTAATAATTAAAGAATTAAATTTGTATTTAAATATTCACCGAATAGATATCCGCAACTCATTCCCCACAATCGATCGCTCGAGCCCACGGTTTTGAGTGCTCAATTTTTAAAATTGTAATTTAATTGCGGGACATTAAATTTGAAATTCGATAGTAGAATTATATATGCTTTTGGCGTATCCAATTTTCATGGATTTTAATGTGTTTATTTATGCATGCATATAAATTGTGGTTTTAATTGATTCGCTCGATTTGTTTTGCCTCGCGAGAAATCCACAGCAGACTAGGACTTATTTGATTTGATCAATGAATAGACTACTAGATCCAGTTTATTTATTTTGTAAATAAATTGTAACCTGGACGGGAATCCAAGAATTAAAGGACAAAATCCGAATCCCATGAGGGCTATGGCGCCATGCACGCACGGGCGCACGGCGAGGATCAGGGCAAGACGACGCTGCATCGCGCGCGATCGTAAGCGGACGGGGCGGCAAGACGCGGGCGCAAGACAGTGGACGCGGGTCGCTGAGGTCGCGGGCGGTAGATTTGAGCGGACGCTGCCGCCGCCGAGAGTTTATTCGGCGGTGCCGAGATATGGCATCGACGCGGGCGATCCCGACCGTGAGCTGGGCGTGGCGCTTTCGAGGTAAGTATTTTTCGAGAAGAACGAGTGTGAGAAATTCGAGACGTGTTTCTTGAAGATCAAGTCAAGAAAAATCAAACCATGATAATTGGATAATTTGTGCCCAATATGTTTATTTTTTCCGCTTTTGCTTGATTTATTTGTGTTATCTTATGCTTTATTTAATTTGTTTAAATGTGTTTGCATGAGAGTTGCCCAAATGGAAAAATCTCACCTTCAAAATTACTAAGTATGTTTAAATAATTAATTGACAATTTTATTGGGGATAATAAAATTGAATTAATTTTGACCTCCATGATTTATTTATTTGTGAATTCTTTTTTCGAGAAATTCCCTCAACGGGGCGGTCAAAAGATAAAGATTCACATTAATGAATTCCAAACGGATGATTGTGGGTTATTACTCTTGGCGATTTATGACCTCCCCACGGAGGCTCGATCAAAGCAAAATAGTAATCTCAGATTTAATCATGGTTATTACTTAGGTATAAAATCGATATGCATATACTTCCCCAAACTCCCTGGCTAATTTTATATTGGCAAGTGGGAGCCAACTATTAACTGATATTAAAGGTTTGTAAATCGTTTGTTTTTGTAACCTGCTTGAATGTGTTTAAATAATGACCCACCCCACGTGGCTTATTTAAACTGCTTTTGAGATGTTGGTTGATGCATGTTCATATTTTTTTTTTTGAGATTTTAATATGATGCATGTGATCGAACCTTGTGATATAATTGTGTTTATGCATGTTTTTATTTATTTCACCATCATGTCGCAACCTTTTAATCCATCGTTATATACACTCAAAGAACACCAATTAACCGGAGAAAACTATAATATTTGGAAACGAATATGAGTTTTTTTCCTACCTCGCACAAAAAAAACATTATTCGATTCTTGATGTACCCCAAGCCACGAAGTTTCACCGATGAATCATCCGACGCGCAAGACATGAGTATAATATTTGGGAGCAGCAAATGAACCCATGAAACGTGTAATCTTGACTTCACGGCTCGATGATTTGAAACACATTCATGAAGGTGTTGAGTCCGCATGAAATTATGCAAAGTCTTGAAGAAATGTTTTTAACAAAAGACCGCGATGATCGATCGGTTTAAAAATGACGACGTGGTAGGCTGAAAATGGCCGAGGAACACCTGAAGGGAGCATGTTCTCGAGTCAAACACCATTTTCTAAAACTAGCTTATCTCTAACTAAGTATTGTGGATGAGGCCCAAATCGAATTTTCATTGCTTACTCGCCAAGGAGCCGATGATGGATTTTATCGCGGGTTTTGTGATGAGTGATCACATTTTACTATGGATAATCTACAAGAAGCCTTGGAGATAGTAGAGAAGCATTTAGGAAAGAAAGATAAGCATTGGTGACCAAAAAGTCTTTTCTCGAGATCTAGGCCGAAGGAAGGCAAGTCTCAAGAAAAGGAAAGTGGTCGTAACTAAAGCAAACTCATCACTAAGAAAAGTGAGAAAAAGACGGTTAATTGGTTGGGTGTCAAGAAAGGACCAAAAGGAATATGTTTTTAATTGGGGGAGAAAGGACATTGGAGGTCAACCTGCTCCAATCCCAAAAGGAAAGGAAAGAAAGCGTAATCCTCACTCACTAGTTGTTGAAACTTGTTTAGCGGCACAGATGCCTCCCATTTATGGGTGGTGGATACACGGGATCCATCGATCATGTTTGTTTCACATTACGGGGTTCAAACGGACCAAACAACTAAGTGGAAGTGAGATCCCTCATCACACCGGGCGATGCTACGAGAGTGGCAACAAGCAAATGGGAGAAGTGCACCTATCTTTTGAAGATGTAGTTTTAATTTTAAGAGATGTTCAGACGTCCGAAGTTTTAGAAAAGAATTTGATTTCGTTTCTAAACTTTTTCATGATGGATATTCGGGTTATTTTTAATAAAGTTGTTACCATTTTTTTTGATAAATTTATCCGTCATGGAACGTTGGCGAATAATCTCTATACAATTAATCGCGGTAACACCACTCACTTAAATGCATCCTATAACACATCAATCGCTTCCGAGAAAAGAAAAACGTTCATCGACGTGAACAGAGACACTTTTGGCATCTAAGATTAGGGTCATATAAATCCAAAGAGGATCCAAAGGTTGGTGAAAGACGGTTCTTTGGATCTTTCCCAAGTTGAACCGATTTCCAACCCGCGAATCATGTTTGGAGGGAAAATGACCAAGAGGGAATTTGGAGCCAAGTGAATAGGCCAAAGAAGTGTTAGAGATCATTCACACGTATGTATGTGGTCCAATGTCAACCAAAGCAAGATGAGGTTATGAGTATTTCGTCACTTTCATTGATGATTACTCAAGGTATGCGGTTATATTTTCCTTATGAAGCATAACCGAGACCTTTGAGAAATTCAAAGAATTTAAGGCTCAAGCAGAGAATCATAGGAAAAACGTATCAAGTCTCTACGATCCGATCTCGGAGGCGAATACCTCGGTGATGAGTTTTAAACTACTTATCCGATGAAGGATTGTATCCCACCATCTTTGGGAACCCCTCAACAAAACGGGGTTGCAGAAATAAGAAACATAACTCTTTTGGAAATGGTTAGATCAATGATGAGTTACGCGGATCTTCCCAAGTCGTTCCAGGGGTCATGCCTTGGAAACAAATGTGGCTTACATTCGAACTTGGTGTCATCCAAATCGTTCCCAAAACTCCCAAAGAATTGTGGACCGGGCGCAAGCCTAGTATGAGACACATGAGAATTTGGGGGTGTCCGCCTACGTGTTGGACAAGGAAGCGGTAAATGGATCCTCGATCGTAATTAAGGTTGTTTGTAGGATACCCCAGGGGAAAAAAGGGTGTATGTTCTATGGTTCAAGATCAAAAGGTGGTCATCAAGACCCACTTTAGATTTTGGAAGAAGACTATATGAACCAAAGAAAACCCGGGGAGTGAGATTGCTTTAAATGAGCTAGAGGGCAAACCTCAATGCCAATTGTACTAGATGATATAACAAACGACACGTTGCCACAACCCGGACCTCGTCAGAGTGGGAGGGTTGTTAGACGACCCGAGAGATTCATGGGAATAGGAGAGTCCCGGGACTTGATTCCTAACAAGACGAATCGGACCCATGGACATATGACGAGGCACTCCCAAGATAAGGATGCAGATTCTTGGCAAACAACAATGAAAGCCTAAATGGGTTCTATGTTTCATAATAGAGTGTGGGAGCTAGTTGAACCACTTAATGGGTCAAACCCATTGGATGCAAGTGGGTATATAAGAGGAAAAAGAGGACCGGACGGGAAGGTTGAAACCTTTAAAGCAAGACTAGTGGCGTAAAGGTTATACTCAAAAACAAGGGATCGATTATGAGAAACTTTTTCGCACCAGAGCCATGCTTAAGTCCATCTGTATCCTCTTATCGATTCTTCAAGATTTCGACTTTGAAATGGCAAATGGATGTCAAGATAGCTTTTCCTTAACGGAAGTCTTGATGAAGAGATCTATATGCAACAACCCCGAGGTTTCATTGAAACAGGCCAAGAACATCTTGTTTGTAAGCTCAAGAAGTCCATTTACGGACTCAAACAGGCATCCAGAGCTTGGAACCAATGTTTTGATCATGTTATAAAGTCTTGTGGGTTTGATCAAAACGAGTTTGAAAGTTGTGTGTATAAAAAGCGCGTCGGAACTGCATTGGTATTCTTAGTACTATACGTAGAAGACATTCTGATCATCGCGAACGATGTGAAAGTGTTATCAGACATAAGGGCATGGCTTTCAAAACAGTTTGATATGAAGGACTTAGGGGAAGCCGGACACATCCTTGGGATCAAGATCACTCGAGATAGCAAGAAAATGATGATAGGCTTATCGCAAGCTTCATACATAGACACTATTTTGAAACGATTCAGCATGCAAGATTCCAAGAAAGGATTCGTACCTTTCAGACATGGAATCCATCTATCTAAGGAAATGTCCCCTAAGACGCAAGGAGATAGATGACATGAAAGGCATTCCTTATGCTTCGGCGGTCAGAAGCCTTATGTATGCAATGCTGTGTACGAGACCAGATATTTGCTTTGCCGTAGGCATGGTGGCAAGATATCAAAGTAACCCCGGGAAAGAGCATTGGACGGCAGTTAAAAACATTATGAAGTATCTGAAAAGAACTCGGGATAGAATGTTGGTTTATCAGTCATGTAGTCCAATCCCCATCGGTTACACGGACTTGGATTTCCAATCAGACGTAGACTCCAGAAAATTTACCTCCGGTAGTGTGTTTTGCATGGGGGAAGGAGCCGTGACATGGAGAAGCGTCAAGCAGAAATACGTCGCAGATTCTACCATGGAAGGCCAGAATATGTAGCTCGCTAGCGAGGCAAATGAAAAGAAGCGGTTTGGCTCAAGCACTTCCTAGTGGACTTAGATGTGGTTCGAATTTACCCAAATAGAATCATTGTTTTATTGTGACAATCTTAGGAGCAGGTTGCAAATTCAAGGGAACCAAGAGCCCACAAAGCCAGCAAACACATAGAAAGGAAATATCATCTTATACGAGATATCGTTAAGAGATGAGATATAGATGTGGCAAAGATAGCGTCTGAGGACAACCTAGCGAGATCCATTCACAAAGAGTCCGCCTCCAATACATTCGAGAGACATGTGGAAGGAATGGGTGTCAAGACCGTTGGGTAACGCTTTTGAGTATGTTTGGGAGAAATTATTAGGTTCGTAGAGAGACATTAGATGTCACGGACCACGCGAGACATGTTGTAGTATACTTAAAAGCGCATTTTGAGTATAAGTGGGAGATTGTTGGGATTATAACCGAAAAAATATGCTTTTTACTTTGTATAATCTAAACTGAATTTTCAGACTTATTTACTGAAATAAATTGTTTATCACTGATGCTTTAAATATGATTGAATGTTGCATATATTTACTGCATAATTGTTCAATAATTGTGACGTGTTACATTGTAGTTAATTTAGTGATACCGGATCACGAAGATTGAATTAAATTAGGTCCTTGTAACTAAAAAAGTACGCCATTCACTTACCTAGATGGAAATGAACAACCCATCGCGAAGGTTGAGGTGTAAGGCTCGGGGATTGGTTTGTCTTGACCAAGAGATTACACTAGTGCATGACCGATGAATTGAATAGGACCTACAGGAGGATAAATTCTTCATAACTGAACAAGGAAGAATTAGACCTCAGTGGTTCGTTGTTTCTTAATCTTCGTCCCTTAAATAGGATCACTTGGGATTGGTAACTATTACTTTGACTTATCATGGGTAAATAATCAATGAGATTCAATACTTTTTTATCTTGGGAAATATTATTGGTCACATGTGATTGCTAAGATTTAATCTTAAGAATCGCAAGCACGCTTTGTTCGATTTGCCCCTTGGGAGGTTCATAAGCTTTATCATACCAAATCTTGCAAGTGGAATTAGTTTTCGGTATGGATAATAATGTTGAACCGTTCCTTGACCAAGGATAAAAGATATTAATTAATTAGAAAGCTATTTCAAAGGGCTTGAATTAATTAATGGGCTAGATAATCTTAAACACGGAAATAATGGGCGGAGCCATATTGGTGTAATATGGGTTAAGATGGATAGGCAATATTAATTATGTAGTGGGATTAATTAATATTTATGGGCTTGAATTATATTGTGGCTCAATATTAGATATTCAAGGTCCATTAGAAGGTCCAATCTTAATTCTCCTAAAGGCCCCGAGTAGTAGCCCAACAAATAGTCAATAACCTAAAAAAAGGTGATTAAAATAAAATAAATATTGTTGCTTATTTTTCCTCTAAATTTTCGAAATTTATGGATAAAAGAGGGAGAAAGATTTTCGTTGAATTTTGTTATGGAATGAAGATATGTATTCTTGGAATACAAGATTATCTCATTAAATTCAAGAAATCTCCCACTTGGTTATTCATTGAGGAATTTCGAAATTTTGAAATTAGTGGGCAAGAAAGATTTTCTTGAAAAGATATTATGGAAGATATGTATTTCTTGAAATACAAGAATATCTCATAAATTCAAGAAGATCCAAATCTTGGAATCTTGCATCTTTAAATTTTCGAAAAATTCATAATTAGAGGAGGTGGGATTTTTGTGGAATATTTTAATTATGGGAAAAAGAATATAGGAGATATATTCAAGATTTCTTGGTGATCAAGAAAAGTCTTTTTCCCACATTGATTTTTTCATCAGAATTTTGACCACCCCTCTCCTATAAATAGAGGATGATTGTTTCATTCCCAAGTACAATTTCATGTGCTGGAAAAATTAGCAAATCCACAAAGGTGGTGCAACAAAGTTTATTTTTTCCTTTTGTTAATTGTTCGACAAGTGTCCTTCCACCGGATAGTTGAGCAAGGGCTAAGGGAATACTTGGGAAGTCCTTTTCGTTAGTCCGTCCCGATCAAGTCACCGCCATCCCGAGAGGACGCGTTCACGTAAACCCGAGATTCCGCAGATGAGGTTTTACGTGGCTTTTTTATATGCATGATATGTTATTGAATTATTATTTGAATTAATATAGGATTAATTCATGCTAGTAATAATTAAAGAATTAAATTTGTATTTAAATATTCACCCCGAATAGATCTGTGCAACTCATTCCCCAACACAGAGAAGGAGAGATGAAAACTAGACGAACAGAGAAGGAAATATGAAGCCCGGATGAACAGAGAAGGGAAGACGGCTGGGATGAATGAGAGAAGGAGAGACGTAAAACCTCGATTTAACAGAGGAGGGAGGACACGCATTCGGCTCCGAAAAAGGCATGCTAAAGAAGAACTAAAGCTTTTGGTTTACAACAACGTTTTCCAGGCAAGCAAAGTAACCTATCGGGGAGCGAGCACGCATACATGGTTAACAGAAGTCCAGAAGAGTGGAGAGAAAAAGAGTGTGCTCGCCCCATAGGGAGAGCACAGAATCAAGGCCATGGTGTTTGGTTTGCGGCCACGCCCAATGAACGACCACAAGGGCCGAGCCTCATGAGTGCGAATAACCACCTGGCGAGCATAAGAATCGGGTCACCCACGACACCACCATCACCACCTGGATGACAAGTCGAATACTTCTCGAGCAAGTAAAGACAAATGTCAACCAAAGAAGCACAAACAGAAAAACGCGGGCAACACCCACAGATTCATGCATGTTAAGAAATTGCCATTTCGTAGCAAAGCCAGACACCACCAAATTTTATCCAAATCCAATAAATAGAAGAAGAAACAACAAGATAGAGGTTCAGAAAATTCCCAGAGGGAAAGGTTTACAAAAAATTCCAGAGTTCATCCACACACATAAAAACCCTAGCACTCATACACCAACTCTCCAAATCATCTTTATCCATAACGATTCATCTTCATGAGATGTATCATATATTGTACGTGTAAAACTCGCAATACTACATCCCTGGCTTGGTACGCCCTTTCAGAGTAGTCATTTTCGATTTAACCGGGTCAACAAAAATCCTCTTATTTACAGTTTATTTTACACGTGCATATTTTGTTTGTGAGTTGTCACCGAATTAGCCACATAATATTCTCCATATAAAACGACTCGCAACAATTGGCGCTAGAAGGAGTGTACCAAAAAACCAACCCATACACAATCCCGTAGTTAGCGAGGCAGAAAAAAGAAATATAATGCCTCAATCTAGGAACACACAGAGAGAGAGGTCGGGACAAAGCCGACCTCACGACCGGAAAGAGGCTCAGCACCAACCTCACAAAAATCAGTCCGTAGAAACCATCAATCTTGAAGATATCGCCAATGATCCGACGACCATAAATAAAGGCCATCACTTTTTCTACGAGTACGTAAAGAGAGGGCCGAAAAAGAGTTAGCCAAGTTGCAAATTCAAGATGATGGGATCGACGCCAGATACACCGATAGCGAAAGCAAGTTAAAGTGAAAGTCGCACTAAAAGGGACCGACAAAAAATGCCGCTGATAAGTCCGGACAATGAGCAAATTTCAAAGGTTCGCATAATCGGTGTTTCGACATTTGAGGCTCAATGTTAAATATCGAATCTGCGATCATAAGGCGCCGGATTTCTCGAAGGAACAACCGATTTAACATGCCGGCTTTTTCAAATTTCCTCATGACGCCTCGAGATCCCTAAAAAAACAAAGAAAAAACAAGAATCGCTCGAACTAAATTGTTTATCCATCATCGACAGTAGTATGACAAGCATGGAAGTGGGGAGGGCCTTATCACGAGCATGACCGGGTCCTCATGATGGGACACAACCCGATCCAAGTCCTGCTGGCCCACAAAATTTACATAAATGCAAAAAAGCAATCGAGGGCTTACAGCCGACCTAGCCACTTATTAAAGGACTCCGGGCGAAAGCACACTATCGTGCTCACCACTAACACCCGCGATCATGGCAAACCAAGTACAAGAAAAGTAGTAAAAACCCACCACCAATCCCTTTATGTTCGATGCCGAAGTCCGACCCACATGTTCACCTCCGGCAAATATTCGGGATTACATGATCGCAATGGTGCCATCGATAACGCAAAGGCCGATCATTCCCCATGACTTTGGGGGTGATCGGAGCACATAGGTGGTTTTCTACTTTGCCCGCCGCAGATCCATCACGCCTTTTCGCCTAGTTGGGAAAGAAATTCTGTCCCATTTCTCATCTATGTGTGCTCGCCAGTTCCACAAACAACGGTTAAGACATTTTTCCCAACTCAAGGAGAGTCGACGAGGCATACGTGGAAAGGTTCGATAAATATTTGTATGATGGGGCTTCCATCGAAGAGGATGTCAAGATCCTCACGGTGGTCGGAGGTTCGATCAATTCGACATGTGGAAGGCCATGCATCAAGAATGGCCAAACACATATGCCGAATTTCGTGAGCGAAACCAAGATCATAATGATGCAAGATCCGCCGCCCAATCGCAAAGGTGCCAAGACGTGGAGACCGTGAAGTTGATTGTCAAAAGAAACCAACAGTAAAGGGGTACAAACCCCCGTGATCTTTCAAACCATTTGAAGAAGGGTCAAGACGGCGCTTTTTAGAGTATTCTCGGTCTCTACCGAGACAAGATATAACCGCATCAAAGATCGTGAACATGTTGGAAAAACCCCAACGATTTTCGTGGATAAAACTCATCTAAATCCTTCCAAAGTTCTCGCTTGCTCCATGAGTTTATCGGCACAATACAGACGAAAGTGCCGCAACCTCATGTGCCGCCTCCGAAATTATACGAGGAAAATCTTTGCTCAAGATATTAAGAAAGTTTTAATAAACGAGAAACCTCGGGCGCGAGAGGTCGGGCGATCGTAAAAAGAAAGCGTGAAGGCGGAAGAGGAGTCCGACAATGATCAAGAGGAATTCCACCGACAACCGGACTTACCAAAGAGGGGGGGGCAAGAAATTAACATGATCCGTCCAACCATGGCCCCGGGTGGGGTTTGCTATCAAGTACCTTCCCTATCAAACAAACGAGCACATCGATGAACGGGAAAGCATCATCACCCCCCACAATGACTCTCTAACCATCATCATCGCCGCCTTTCTCGGCTTTAAAAGATCACCTCCTAGTTGACACCGGAGCATATGCTTAACATTTTGCTCAGAAACACTCGCACCAAAATGGGGAAGCAAGTTGGGGATTTAAGTATGTATATAGAACTATGTAAACACACCATCACGGGTTCGGGGAATCTATAACCCGCCCTATGATCCGATCAAAGTTAGAGTCAACTTTAGATCCGGAGATTCGATTTAACTAGAATGATAGATTATGTAATTCGCGATTCTCCATCTACCTATAACTAAGGGTTCTTAGGTCATCCGCTCATCCAGAATTTAAAGCGCATTTTTGTTCGATTTACTACTATTGTCTTAAATTTCCTATTTTTGATGGAACGGGCAAAGATAAAGGACGATTAGAAAAAAAGCTCATGATTGCTTACTATCAGCGTACTTTAAAGACAAAATATTGTCACTTTGGTAGAACCAATATGGGAAGTCGAGATTCAAGCCAACGAAAGCAAATATATCGCTCCCGGCGACATAACTCCTCGGGCGAGCAAGGTGCCCGGCGATCCGACAAGTCCCCCGCCCCACGAAAGTATAGATCTACCCAAGAACAATCAACGCGGTTATCGACTTAGAACCTCGTGATAGGATTCTACCCTACGGAGGTCGAAGATGAAGCAGGGGTCAAACTTAGATCCCCTGCGGAAACAAAAGAAAAGACGAGCAAACCTCGTTGAGCAAGCCTAGAGTCCGTCAGCCCAACCGATAGACCAGAATTAGAAGAATTTATTGGTTCGAAATACCGAACCATTTCAATGTAAGTGATTGCATATCTTCGAAAGCAAACTCGACGTGTTCGCTTGTTCACATGAAGGCATGGTTGGCGCCGATCTTAAGCATGCATGCCACCATCTCAATATCAAGCCAAAGACAAATCTCAATAATTCGTAAACCAAGTGAGTTTCACGAATTGTGCTCGGCCTGGGAATTAAAAACATTGTACTCCATACTATCCCTCAAATCGAACAAGTTAAAAGGTCAATAAAATCATCAAGCATACCCTCAAGGCTAAACTTGGTGATTCTAAGGGAAATGGGTCGAGGAACTACCCAAACTTTGTGGGCATACCGCACCATTTTCGTAACATCCACGCATTTAACATACCAAGGACCAGCGCCGCTTTTAGCAGACAAACTTGTTCGAGAAAAAAAGATACGAGGCCTAACCTCAAGAATGCCATATATATAAACAAAGGCGAGCAACTAGGGGTCCCGTGGTATGTTCGCCGAAGCTTGGGAAGTCCCATACCAGATATCGGAGTGTTTACAAAAAGGAGAGCATACGGTTTGAAGATGATGGATGGAATTCCGCTTTTCTATTTCATGGAATGCGACAAATTTGAAAAAATGTTATCTATGTTCGCGAGCCTGTGTTCGCCTGATCACGAGCAGATGGTCAGAAAACCTTTATTTGCTCAAGACAGGCAGACCAACCACAAAAGCCGAGCACGGGGTGTCGAACACATAACCAGAAGGACCTTTGCTCGACTGGCAAAAGGAAAAGAGGCATCAATAAGTTTGTTTGGCCATAAGCCCAATCTGGTCACACCGCAATAAGATTTACCGTAATCCAACAAGAGTTGGACAGAGCAGTAGTTTGTGGTTGCTTGGCGGTAAAGAACGTACTTACCTATGCTCGCAACAAAGCACGATTGAGTACATAGGTCGCACCATAAATAAGACGACGAGAGCGTATGATCGCCTGTTACGTAAGCCGATTATGAACGATGGGTTGCACCTAACATAAGCCAACCTTCATGATTGCACCAACGAAGCCAATCATAAATCGGGTTAAGTCAAACACGCATACATCCGATTGTTCAATTCTTATACGGAAAAAATAAAGCGCCAAATAATTCAAACATACAAGATCAAGGACATTTATCATGTTCGAATTCATTCGTAAGAAAAGAGACATAAACTAGGAAACAAGACAAACATCCACCATTCATCAACAACAACATTCATCCTCAATAATCAGGTTAGAGGAAATTGTTCAAATAATCAAATTCAATCATTCAACTTTGAAGTTGTTCGAACAAGATAGAAGAAAGCAAAAAGTTACTCAAGTTCAAAAGAAATTGTTCGAGAAAGAAAGAAGAAGACAAAAATTACACAACAATTGTTCAGTAAAGCAAAAATTACACTAAGGAACAAATTCATTGTTGGGGTGGGGAAGTGAAGTATCGAATAAATCATGCCCCATCCGCTCGGCCCCTCGTGAACGGGTTCCTCCAAAGATGGTCATGTTTACCGCCGCCAGAGAAGACATTTTGCTCGATCACAGGAGGCCCCCTTTGTTCGTCCTTCACCTGATCGAACCCGGGCTTGGCTCGGAGAGTTTGGTCGACGACATCAGCAATGTCCGCGTCCGAGCCATCTTCCTCATCCAGAATAGGATCATCAATCTTGATCCCTTCAGAAGATTGGAGAAATCGCACGATCGCTTCAAATCGTATACATCGGAAGGTTGCGATCCGGGGGTTGTCGATCGTAACGCCGAAAACCGGATATGAAGCAGGCAATTTGTTCGCCAAATGAGCGTGGTGGCGAAAGCGCATAATAGCATCGGCAAAAAGCACATATGTAAGAGAAGTTCGACATAGAATCAACATACTCCCTCATTGTGCAACCTTAAATTTTCGAGACCCAAACTAGTGTTGGTCTCTTCAAAGAATGATGAGTTGTTGGTCGAGCAAATTTTTCTCACTTTCCATGACCTCAACGTCAGGACGGAGTTTACGAAGCTCGACATTCATTTCATTCTCAACTCTCCGTATGTCGACCACCTCCTCCCGAGCAAGGTTTAGCTCCTCCCTTGCTCGGGCGAAAGCAACTTCCCGAGCTTGACGAGCAGCATCCTTCGTCATTTTAAGAGCATCCGCTTGAGCCGAGGATATCCGTCCCTCGAGCTAACCTCACTTCATCCTCGAAGTTTGTTTCACTCGTTCACCTTCTCTTCAAAACTTCGATCGAGCCAAGTAGTTGGCATGAAGATCATGACTCAAAGATAAACTTTCTCAAGGATGACCAAAGATTGGCCCCGTGTACTGTGCCAAGTCGCATGTTTTCCAAAGGTGTTGGACCCGTGGTGGCCTCTTCCAAATTTCAAGAGTCCATGCTCGAACGGGGTCTCGTGACGCCTTTCCGAACATGCTAGGGAATGCCGTAAACCTTATGTAGCACTTGGCTAGTAAAAGAGTAATTTTTCAATTCGGGCATCAAAGGCGCCTAATCGCTTCAACCTACACATACACCCGAGCAAACAAACATGACAAAGCGACCAAAATCAATGAAACAACAAATACTCCAATAAAGTTTAACAAAATGTACTGCTCACCCGAGCCGGATCTCATCCCAAAAATGATTTATCTTCAGGGGACCGGAGCTCAGTGGTCAAAGGGGTCCAAGTTCGGGGTCCAAAGAGAGTGGGAGAAGATGTACCAACCTCTATTTCAACTATTTGAGGAGCGGACGGACCACAGAGGCGGCCATTCTAATCGCCCAGAGGGGGTCTCCCACTAAAGATCGATGCTCGCCCGAGCCTGCTCGCTTGCCCCTATTTTCGGCGGTTTCCACCCTTGGTCTTTTTTTTGGTGACGAGCCTATTCGCCACCCCCTCGCTCGGCGAACGAAAGTTGTCCTCTTTGGTCATTTCGACTCCCAGGGCTGACGCAGATGTTTCGGCTCACCTCGCTCCCCCATTTCGCTTCCCTCGATTTGCTCGGGCCGAGCCTCCCATTTCGGGTTTGAATTCGAGCAAGCTCCTGGGGTCTTTTCTTCGTGCTATTTCAATATGCTCGGGTGTACTCACGACAACAGTAACAGCAGGGAAAGCTATAGATAAAATAGTTCATTATACAAGAAAGAGAAACAACGAGCAAAAGGTACAAAACATGCAAATGCAAAAAGTAATCCTTACCAAATGGATTAACAAAGAACAAGATGGTGAGGGGGCACGCATAAGCCTTCTTTTTCTTCCTTTGTTCTATGGGTATTCAAAGTCTTCACAGATCGTTCTGAGCAAGGCTCGAGATCGATTTGCCAGACGCTGCTAAAATAGCCGTCGTTGGTCTCTTTGTCCGTCGCAGCTGGAATTCCTGAAATGAAGAATAAGTTAAAATCAGTTCAAGCTAAAGAGCAAAAGACACAAAAATACTTACTTCGATAAACCCCAAAATCAGTGGGGATGTCTAAACGAGCATCTGGTTCTCTTCCAGAAGCCGGGCTCTTCCAATCGCCCCCAATGAACCAGGATTTTTCCTTCCAATCACTGATTTTGTTTCGGCACATCCTCAACGATCTTGCACTTAGCATTTGCTCGCATGAACACCCATCCATGTTCGCCTTCGGACGGGTCGTCGATGCACTAATCGAGCAAGTTCAAATTGTTGGATAATATCCGGGCTTCATTTTTGTGAACAAAGTCAAGAAGCTCATAATCATGTGCCACCCATTCGGCTTCAAAGCAGAATGGTAATGTTCCATTCTACGAGCAAACGAAAGTGATAGCCGGATGATGGGGGGAATCAAGACCCGCCCATCGTGGTCTAAATTTTTAAAGAACACAACCCTCGGGGGTGGTCTGCTCGCTTCATCGGGACCAGTGCCCAAAAAAGACATCTTTGGGGGTTTCATAATTTCTATACAAACCGAGCGAGAGCATATCAACATCAATTATGCTCGCAATTTTTCGCCGCGGTATTCATTCTCAACCCTAGTCCTATGAGGTTGTTCGGGCCAATCAAAATTATAACTAGCATTATACTCGTTATATATTGGGCTATGAGGGACACCAATAGGGATATCGAGTTCAGTGTTTTGCTCGCCGCCTAACCCCCTGTTCGACTCATCGACATTCACAGCCATCAAAAATTCCTCCCTCACATTATCATCATTTCTATTCACATCAAGACTATCTACAACCCTAGACCTAATTTGGGGTCAGCAAAAGAATTATTACTCGAATCATCCATAAAATCACTACGGGCTAAGTCCCTATCCAATTCATTTAGGGCATCATCGGAATCGGAGGAAAGAACGGCAAATGGCTGCCGAACTCGCCAACGAGACCTTGATCTCAAAGCATTTATCTCCGAAGCATTAGCGTCGCTATGGGGGATTGTAGAGAGAGAGGGGGAGGAAAAACTATGGTGGTCCGATTCTATTGAGGCAGAAGAGTTTGAACGAGAAGCCATAATCGGAAAAAGAGAGAGTATGCAATAATTACCTGAATAAAATCTTTCGCCGGGATGATGAAGCCCTTGCCGAAAGTTTCAGACGTGAAAGAGATTGAAGACAGAGACAGAGAGAAGAGGAAAAGAAAGAAAAGAGATTGAGTACAAGAAAATGAGGTATTTATAGATACCGGGTTCAATTTTGAAAATCCCATACGTATCATTTAAACGACACTTACTATGGCCCAATCAAATTATAAAATCGGGCCCCATGATGAAAAACAAAGCTTAACCCTACGGGGGGTATTATTGTGTTCGATATAATTATTTAAGATTAATCAACACGTAAGAGAGACACGGTAATATCCAACTATTAAAATAATCATGTTTCGATGAACAAGTTGTGTTTCGCCGCTTTTGTCGACCAAACAAGTTTGTTCGCTAGCTCGCCACTTGTCAACCATGCTTAATATGCTCGCTTATGAAGTAAGTTTTGTTCGCCACCTTGCCATTTACCAACCAAGGTTATTCAACCAAATTTCACCGAGCAAGCAAACAGTGATGTTTGCCGAGACTAACCGAGCAAAATGATCCTCGAAAAATGTTGATCCGATCACCAAACAGATCGATCGAGGGAAGAAGAAATCGATACATCCCCGAGTCAACATCCGGGTTCGAGGGGTCAAGATGATGCTTCGATGCTCGCTGACATCCCGGCTCGATAACTCGAGGGACATCCGATGCAAGACATCCTCAAGGCTCACAACCCGAGGGCTGTGATAACTCGGATGGCTCAACAACTCGGAGGCTCATATAACCCGATGGCTCGCTTAACCAAGAGGAAGAACCCGCCACGGGTTGGGATTATAATCAAAAGTATGATTTTTACTTTGTATAATCTAAACCTAATTTTCGCACTTATTTACTAAAATAAATTGGTTTATCAATCGACGCTTTTAAATATGATCCGTTGCATATATTTCGATAACCTGGCGGGTCATTGTAGTTAATTTATGATACCGCATCACGAAGATTAAGACCTTGTAACTAAAAAAAAAAGTACGCCATTCACAACCTAGATGGAAATGAACAACCCATCGCGAACCCGAGGGGCGGGATTGTTTGTTTTGACCAAGAGATTACACTAAAGGTATGATCGATGTAATCAAATAGACCATGCGAGGATAAATTCTTCTTTAATCAACAAGGAAGAATTAGACCTCAGTGGTTCGTTGTTTCTTAATTCGGCCCCTTAAATAGATCACGCGATTGGTAACTATCGCTTTGACTTATCATGGGTAAAATAATCGAAGATTCAATACTTTTTATCTTCGGGCAATATTATCGTCACGCAGATTGCTAAGATTTAATACGGAAGAATCGTGGGTAAGCACGCTTTGTTTGATTTGCCCCTTCGAGGAGTGTTATGTTTTATCATACCAAATCTTGCAAGGAATTAGCGATTAATTAATGGAAAGCTACGGATTAATTAAGGGGATGAATAATGAATAAAGATTAGGGTTCTAAGAAAAATTTTCGATTTTCGAAGATAGATTTTTGGCGCTCAGTTAAGATCCAAATCTTAATGATACTACAAGAATTATTTTAAAGCGCCCCTTAAAGGCCCAATTAATTAATGGGATAAAATATTCCGGAAGAACGACCAAATTTACGGATGCTCAACAAGACAAAGATATGTAATACGGGTAATGGTTAAATTAAAACTTGGATGAACAAGATTTAGGAAAGACGCCCAAATATATATTTCCAAATGAAACAGATTAAAAATAAAAGAGATGTGCTTAAAAATATTTCCAAAAACAGGAGAGGGAGGAAAGATTTTTGGAAATTTTGTTATGGATGAATATGAGAAGATTAGATGAAATTCAAGAAATATTCCCTCCCTCCTTAGATCAGATTGGAATTCCAAAATTTATGAATATAACGGGCAAGACCTTGAAAAAGGCGAAGATATGTATTTTGTTAATTGTAAGAATATCCTTCTCATAAATTCAAGAAGATCCAAAGATTCGGTTTAACCATAACAACGTGCTTTTTTATGCATGAATATTTTAATTAGGAAAAAAGAGATATATTCAAGATAATTAAAGGAGCAAGAAAGCACGCATACATGGTTAACATTCGATGAACAAAGAGTCCTAAGAGTGGAGAATAGGATGATTGTTTCATTCCCTAGGCAATTCCCATGAAAAAAGCAAATCTACAAAAGGTGGTAAGAAAGTTTATATGGTGTTAAACACGGGGGGCCACGATGAAACCTAACAATGAACGACCACACGGGCGAGCCTCATGAAAAGCGAATAATCACTGGCGAAAGCACAAGAATCGGGTCACCCACGACACCACCATCACCACCGGATGACAAGTCGAATACTTCTCGAGCAAGTAAAGACAAATGTCGACCAAAGAAGAAAACAAAAATGTGGCAACACCACATAGATAAAGGTGCATGTTAAGAAATCGTCACCTCGTACCAGACACCACCAAATTATCCAAATCCAATAAATAGAAGAAGAAACAACAAGATAGAGGTTCGTGAAAAAAAATTCCCGGAAGGAAGGTTCAAAAAATTCCGAGTTCATCCACACACATAAAAACCCAAAGACTCATACACCAACTCTCCAAATCATCTTTATCCATAACGATTCATCTTCATGAGATGTATCATATATATGCGACAGTAAAACTCGCAATACTACATCCCCGTCTTTGGCACGCCCAGAGTAGTCATTTCGATTTAACCGGGTCAACAAATTCCTCTTATTTACGGTTTATTTTACACGTGCATATTTTGTTTGTGAGTTGTCACCATAATTAGCTACATAATATTCATATATAAAAACTACTCGCAACATAAACTAAATTAAACAATCTAATATTCAAACAAACAACAATTAAAACCAAGCTAATTAACCAATTAATTAATCTAACACTATATATATATATCCTAACATATATAGATATATATAAAAATATATATATATACACACACATATATATATATATACATACATATATATATAACATTAAATAAAATAATTAAATTACCTATATATATAACATTAGGCGGGGGGGGGGAGGAGGAGGAGGGCGGCATGGTAGGGAGGAGGAGGAGGAGGATTTACGCAGAGGTAAGGGGAGGTGGAGAGATTTACACGATTGGAGGGAGGAGGAGGTGGGAGGGAGGCAACGCATGGACGAAGAGGGATGAGGAGGGTGGGCGTGTGGCAACGGCCTAAAAAAAAAAAAAATGGAGAAGAACGATATGGGGAGGAGGAGTTAGACGCGCGAGGAAGAAATTATACTGGAGCGATAATATTGGGGGCACTATTCGATATAGTATTACGCTTAGAAGGGTTCAAACCGCTCTTCTGCAGAGCGGTTCTAAACCGCATTTCAAGCCCCTCTCCTGGCAGAGCGGTTATGAACCACATTGCAAGCAGCTTACAGGGGAGAGCGGTTTCGAATCGCTTTTTAATTTTTAATTTTTAATTTTCTATTATAAACCGCTTCCAAGAGAGTTTTTCTAAAAAGGGTTGCCCAAGTAGAAAATGTCTGTTTAAAATGTGTAGTAGGTGACACAAGGGGAAAAGATCAAGGATGGAACAATCAAGATCATACAAATTCCAACAGAAGAAAATCTTGCAGATGTCCTCACAAAGCCTCTAGTCCCTGCTCTGTTTCAAGCTTTCAAGTCCAAAATGGGGTTAATCAACATTCACTCTCATTTTGAGGGCCTTAGAAAGATTAGTCCAAATCAACAAAGTCAAATCAAGTAATTAAAGATTTTTATATAACTAATACCTTTAGTCTTTGTAAGTGATACATTTCCTAGTATATAAAGGAAAGAATCGTCATTCATTTACTCATTCAGTTATGCTATCAAATCATCTTGTAACAAACTTAGATTTTCTCTCCATATACAAAATTCATCTTCTTCTTCAATTGATTTGGAAGATGGAGTTTCATTTCTAATCTTTCTACAATGGGACATCTTAATTTAACTACATAATTAATTACATCTATCTATAAAACTTAATTAAAATTAGATTTCTTCACCAACCCCTACGATCGAGTTGAGACAAAATGTTGATAGCTAGAGATGAAAGACATGATTGTTGTAAGGAAATTGACAAAGAATTTAAAGGTAGCTTAGGTCACTTGAGTGGGGTACATCAATGGCCTCCTTTCATATGGTGTGTATAATTACAAATGAAATTGACAACCTCATCATCAATTTCCAGCACCTGAAAAAAGATCGATAATGCCCCAATCACAAAGATCTCCGCATATATATCATCCATCATCTTTAATTTCATATCTGAATTTCACATTTTATAAAAAATAAAAAATTGAATAATATAATTCTAAAATATATAAAAGAAACATTTAATTAAGGTGGGCCTTACATCCACTCCCTATATATATTGATTATACTCATGAATAAAGGAGGTAGCGTGTGGTGGGCATGTGGTTAAAGTGCGCCGGCACCCCACGCTAGACTATAATGCGCCTCTATTTCCCATATGAGAAAAAAATGGTATAAAGAGCCATTGTCGGATCATGTTAATTCCATCCAACAACCCCGACCGTTGATTTCGGATACTGTCTCTATTATTTTAGATTCTCTCGTTTCCTACCCAAAGTTTATTTTCTAATAATTGGAAAAGGATACGGTAATATAGAGGTAAATAATTAATTGGAGAAATAAAATTAAAAAAGATGGGATTTTTGAAAGATAGATTAGATATGGTTGAGCCTCAAGTGGGTAATATGTATTTAATCATTTCTTTCACATCATATATAAAGCCAGTGTTTTTATCTTTTTCTTCTTTTCCTTCCTTTAGTATTTGCGTAATGAAGATATGACGAAGAGGAAAAGGAAATCTCCTCACGTCTCCCAATCTTGAATTGTTTATTTAATTTGTTTTAAATTGGCATAATTAGAAACAATGATCAATTTGAAGATGGAGTTAATTTAATCAGTGTGTATTATTGGAGAACGACCGCAAATTTCCTCATCCACAACAAATTAATAAACTATATAGCTAGAGATTAACTTTTTAATTCCTTTTTGCCATTTTCATATTAACAGATAAGTTCGTACATACCTTCCACTGGACTGGAAGAAATTAGTTAGCTCGATGGACCATTAATTTTCCAACATATATATTTAATTAATTAAGCTAAGTCCAGTGGTGTTCTTATGGACTTAAAAGTTCACAAAATGAAACAGTAATTTGAGTTGACTAACACTAAAAGTCTTTAATGACAGAAAACAATCTTAAATGATAGGAAACAATCTCTTTAATGACATGAAACAATCATTAAAAGTCGATTTTCTTATATATTTCACATGCATATATGTGCATCATCATCCGAGTTGGGACGATGGATGAGACCGTCTCACTCACATTTTTGTAAAATAATGTATTAGATTATTTTACGACTACTAAAATTCTCCAAGCTCCAATTCCAATAATCATGACATGATGGAAAACTAATCCCTCTATATATTAATTGAGAGTTATTTTTTTATGATGTGTCATCTTGTGGTTCATTTGGATGACATGTCATCTTGTGATTAATTTGAATGAGGTTGATATGTTATTTTTTAATAGGTTTTTAGTTAATAGGTGGCATCCATGTGACATTTTAATATGTAAGTTAATAAAAATAATAATTGATGCAATAATTAAGGTTTGAACCTTACACCTTTTAAATAATATTTATGTTACTTACTAACTAAGTCAATCTATAAACATATAAATATATTGAATATTTATTTTATTGAACATTAGCTTCTTTTTATTAATATTTATTTTATATTTAATATTTTATCATACACGAAATTTTTAAACATCCCTTAAACCCACTAATATAAATTTTCTACTTCTTACATATCATTGTTATTGTGAATTTCAGTGATGCGTTGTCTAATTAAGAAGTAAGAATTATATGAAAAGTAAATAATGAATTTTATTTATAGATATGTCATAATATAATTAGTTTTTAATTATAATGTATTTAAAGTATGTATGAATGTTATAAAATGTGTAATTTTTAATTATTTATGTATTTAAAGTATGTGTAAATGTTAAAAATGTGCAATTAATATTTATTAATTCATATTTTATTTATTTAATTTTATTATATTATTATTTTATCTTTATTTAGTTAGTTTTTACTTGAATTAATTTTTATATAATTAAAATATTCAATTAAAACTATATTATTGTGAATTATATTTAATTATTAATAATTTAATGATTAGTTTTACTTTATATTTGCTCTTATATATTAATTTATTTTATATAATAAAATTATTTATATTATAAGTCATTCACTTTTAAGTTTAATTCATTAATACATATTAATTAATATATTGATATTTCTTTTTTAGATGTTATTTTATTTTTCTCTTTTTAATTTTTTCAATTTTTTTTATTTTGATTTGCATGTTTTGACTTAATATAAAAAAGGATGAATAGAATTTCACATAACGATTTCATTCCAAAGTTTAAATAAGTTTACTAATATGCACCCAAAATAATAAATAATCCATATTTAGTTTATTGTTTACTAATATACACCTTAAATAATAAATAATTCATATTTAGTGAATATTTATATTTTTAATTATTAAATATATTATTTACTTTGAATATTGTATTTTTTAATTAAAGAACCGCGTAATACACGAGCACTAAACTAATTATATATATTGTCATGCTCATTTAAAAAAATGAAATGAAATGACATGGGAGTGTGCATAGATGAGAGCCTAGATGGACTAAATACTTTGACAAAGGGTGATCAATTTGTGGGGAAAATGCCTTGTTAATTTGTAGCACAAGGTAGAAGCAAAGATGGACTTGCAAGAATAGAAAAACACAAGATGGTGCATTCGTTGGAAAAAAAAACCATTAATGGAGGAAAGTGGTGGAATTGGAGAAATTAAGTATACAAATACAAGTAGACCAAAAGGTGGGATGATGTATATATGCGAATTTAAATGTCCACCGCTTATATGGCGCGACACATATGAAAGGTTTACATCATCATTTAATTAATTTCTTTAATTAATTCAATTTTTTCATTTATATATATTTCATATTTTATTCAATTTTATTAATTATATTAAAAAAAAATTACCCATCCCGGACTTAACCCGACCCAAACCCGAACCAGACCTGAGTGGTTCATGTTTCACCCGACCCAAATGGTTCGTGGTTTAAATTTATATAATTAATTTCATTAATTATACTAAAAAAAAATACCCGTCCCGGGTTCAACCTGAACCCGGATCCGACCAGAGTGGTTCATGGTTCACCCGGCCCGAATGGTTCATGGTTTAGGGTTCATAGTTTAGGGTTTAGATTTATATAATTAATAAGAAGATTGAATTAATTAAAAAAAACTAATTAAATGATGGTGGATACCTTGAATATGTGGTGCGCCACAAAAGCGGTGGACATATAAATTTATGTCCACCTACTAGCATATGATCAAATCCGTGTGTATATATATAATTCGACCACATCAATCTCAGAGAGAGAGAGATAAACATGGAAACAAGAAAAGAAAAAAGAAAGAGGCGTCAAATTAGGTCTAATGATATTGTTTACTAGTGAGACCACTCATGCTGACCTTATAATTTACCCTCAAATATCATTATTTCTTCACCCTTTTCTTTTCTTAGTGGAATTAAAAATGCATTTCAAAGTACATCCATACATTAATCACACCCCACCACCAACCGTACGTACATTTTTTGTGGTCAAAATCAAAAGTGGTCGACCTTGTAAATATACTGATTAAATCTTGATATTATTCGGTTAAATCTATATTTTCTTGAAATAATTTGAATATATGATCGCATTCCATGTACTTTCTTTTCTAGTTATGAATCATACCATGGCAATATAGCATGGGAAATAAGTTACGTGGCGTTTACATATAAATATATATTACATCTAATTAATTAATTATATCCATTACGTTTTAATTACCAAAACTGCAGAGTGCTCATACAATGTCGCATGCAGGGGGTTCCCATCTAATATTGAATTTAATTGGATCACTGATCACATATAGATAAAGAGAAACATATGTAGCTTATTTAATATGGTTCCTCAAAGTGGTTGTTGAGTCACCAATTTATTTTTATGCAACTTCTCCACTTTTAGAAAAGGCATCGGCATCACCAGCCAGTTTCATAGCGGATCAATATATATAAACTCCTATTTTGAGATGTTTATATCTCATGTTTATCTTTTCACATGATTAATAATAGTGTAGACTTATTTGAAACTCCCGAACAATTCGTGAGATATACCATTTCATAAAGAATTGTCTTGGAAATGGGACCCCGCTAAGAAACAAATTGAGATTGATCCCGTGTATTAATTGATCATTGGGTTGAATATCGAGGCAGGTCAAGTCTTGTGTGTATTCAGTAAATGTATTGTATTTTAAAAATATTCAACTTATTATATTAAAAGATACAACTTGTTTAATTACACTTGAAAAAATAATTGCACGGTTCAGTGTGAGGTGGATGCAAGCTTTAAGCAAGATTATTTTGAAATATAAGATGAAAGTATGATTGGGTCAGAATATCTGAAACCGTAGCACGAAAAATTGTTGGCTAAAAAGGCAAGTGTAGCACAAAACTACTCACTCAGTCACTTTGGTTGACAATTAACTACCATTTTTCTTGATTGACTATTCATCCCATTTTCCCCGTGGGCCATTTCCCTCCACAATCTATTATTGTGTCTCCCGTCCACCCCCTACCTGATGTAAGCAATATTAATTTTTCCATTTTGATAAGTTTATCCACTTCCCAACTTAATATACTAATATATATCATATATGGCGCAACCATTGTTTGTGTACTTTGACACAACTAACCCTTAGTATACACATATGGTCGTTTGTAACTGCAAATATAATAAGTAAAAAATAAAATAAAATCCACCACACTTGAGTTTGTATATAATACACAAAATAAAAATAAATAGTCACCACAACACACCACACTAGATCCATGCATCCCTAAAAGTATATATATATACAAAGGTTAGGTGTGACAGTACCATATTTGATCGAGGCAAGACACTCTACTTATAACTACTGTACCCTAATTTCACACGAACATAAATATATACACACACACATGGGATCCCAATCCCATCCCACACCACTTTTTGAAGTTGGCATTCTATAAATCCAGCCTTTCCCACTATACTTTCCTTGGCCAGCCAACTTAATTAATTAATCCTTCCTAAAATCCCATATACACAACACCAATCATACTAGAAAAAAGTAAAGAATGCAACCGAGTGAGTTAAGCGAGCTGCACTACCTCTTCCCTCCGAACCCAACTCACTACCCTTTCTTACCCACCTCACAAATCCCGACCCCCCAGTTCAACCACCCATGCTTCAGCAACACCTCAACGTCGGACGAAGCGGACCAGAGCATCATCAACGAGCGGAAACAGAGGAGAATGATCTCCAACCGCGAGTCAGCGCGCCGCTCACGCATGCGCAAGCAGAAGCACCTGGACGAGCTGTGGTCCCAGGTTGTCTGGCTCAGAAACGAGAACCACCAGCTATTGGACAAGCTTAACCACGTCTCCCAGCGCCAAAACCAGGCCGTCCAGGAGAATGCGCAGCTCAAGGAGGAAACGTTCGAGCTGCGTCAGATGCTGTCCCAAATGCACCTCGCTAGCCCTCTTTTGATCACAGACCATCACTCCACTCATTTGGCTTCATTCAATTAATAAATGATGAGATTGATTTTGTCTCGTCTCCTATTTCTTTGTATTTAGTTTAATACACGTCCTATGTATTGAATGAATGATATTACTAAATTGGAATAACGGATTCTAACAGCTCACTCTGTAATCTGTATATTCATATACAAGAATTAGATCAAAATCCAGAATACAAATCCAATAATGTTGTTTGGACGATGTATGAATATGAAATCCGTTTTCACACTACTTTTTGGGCAATCCGGCCATATTTAATTTGGATGACTTTATATTCTATCACTCGTATTTTAATTTGTTTTTCAGGTAATCATTGTTTATTTTTTACAATACATATGATCTCTTTGTATATATAAGTAATTAATCAATCATTCAGAAATTATATATATATATATATATATTACAGATGTTATTCACATAATTAGTCACTAGAGCATCCACAATGGTCCATCCAATGAGAATTTAACCATTGGATGGATGAAAGTTGATGTTTAAAACTATTGTGGGTGTTCATTAGATTGGAGAAAGAGTGTCATCCATCCAATGAAATGGATGGAGAGAAAAAATATTTTTTTTGGAGAAACCAGGTAGAAATTAGGTGGATGTGGAGTCCACAAAAAGTGTATAGACGAATAAATGAATGATTGATAAACCATTGTGACGGTGTGTTTAAAGAATTGAATTTTTATAAATTACTAATATTGAGGAGAGAGTGAATGGATGGATGAATTTTTATCCATCCATTGTGGATGCTCATATTGAGAGTGCATTTTCCACACCTGCAGTTAGCTCATGATGATTAATAGTTGTAATACAATTTTTATAAACAAGTACAAGATTATATTTCATGTTTATTTATCTCATTAATAAATTTTATAAAGTGTTCCTCAATATCTTTCGAAACCGCTGCACTACACTCTCTGCGACTCTTCTCGCGGAACCTCTCCATTCTTCGCGATGGAGACGGCAACGGTTTATCTCTGTGACACGATGACGACGATGCCTCCGCGACTCTTCACGCGACGGTGATGGAGAGAGCGAGTCCTCACGCGACGGCGATGGAGATGGATGGCGATGACGACTCCTCACTCGACGGTGATAGAGACGGTGATTCCTCTGCGACGAAGACGATGCCTTCTCGAAGACGGTTCGTATTTGTCGTTTTTCCTTTTGAAACAGTGAGAGTTTTACTTAGTTACAGTGAGAATTTTAATTAATAACAATGAGAGTTTGGATGACAGATTGGAATACACCTTATATTCCAGTCTTAAATCCTTGGGAGTTATATATATTCTCTTTTTCTGATTAAAAAAAAATAACAATGAGAGTTTTACATAGCAACAGTGAGGGTTTTGATGAACAAAAGTGAGAGTTTTACTTAGCAACAATGAGAGTTTTACTAAATAACAATGAGAGTTTTACATAGTAACGGTGAGAGTTTTTGTGAATAAAAGTGAGAGTTTTACTTAGTAACAGTGAGAGTTTTACTTAATAACAGTGAGAGTTTCACATAGCAACAGTGAGAGTTTTTGCGAACAAAAGTGAGAGTTCTACTTAGTAACAATGAGAGTTTTATTTAGTAACAATGAGAATTTATGAACAAAAGTGAGAGTTGTACATAGCAACAGTGAGAGTTTTTGTGAACAAAAGTGAGAGTTTTACTTAGTAACAGTGAGAGTTTTACATAGCAACAGTGAGAGTTTTTGTAAACAAAGGTGAGAATTTTACTTAATAACAATAAAAGTTTTACATAGCAACAGTGAGAATTTTACATAGCAAGAGAGATGATTAAGCGCGTGAAGACATATTAATTCGATGGCTTCCGCCGGCGACCCCATCGACGCCACCGCAATCTTCAACGAAGACGAAGACCTCCTGAATGACGACGATGACGTTGTCACCATCACAATTACTTGATATGGGTCATATTGAATTAGAGTTCACATTGTGAACCTGATTCACAAGAGTGTCACTCTTCTATTATTATGGTAGACGGAATTATCAACCTCACCGTCAAGATATAACAAATTAAAGCTGAAAAAATTCAACTGCTAAGTAATTTTGATTTGTTAAAAGACGAGAGCTGAGATGAGATTTGGACTAACGGCACTACTTTAGTTAAAAAAATTACAATTTATTAATATTTTTAATTCGTTGTTTTCTTTTAATAAATCAAAATTATGAGAAAATGAGGGTATAATATATTTTTTTTGATAACTCGGTATCCGGTTCAAAGACTGACTAATTCGGGAGATTATTAGAACCTACCGTCCACTAACACGGGCCCACAGCCAGAGCGGGGATTATTAGAACCTACCGTCCACTAGCGGGAGCCCCATAGCCAGAGTTAAGCTCTGTATGGACTGAGTCATCTCAAGGGTTGATCGCACTTTAGGGGATTCGAACCTGAGACTTAGAAAGGAGCATAATCATAAGTCTCAAGCCTATAATCACTAGACCAACCCTTGGGGGTTGAATGAGGGTATAATATATATTTAAGATCCAAACTAATATGAAAAATGGGTAATTATTGAATATTAGAAGATGGTGCAAATTTCTAGAATGATCCGTTAAGTAGAAGAAATTAATAGATAGATTTACTTTTAAAATATTCTATATACAAGAAAAAATTTGTATGATTTGTAATTAGAACAAGCATGATGAAAAATCTAGAAAATTCTCATAAACGCAAAGTAAGTTGGAGGACTTAATCAACCGACATTGAACTATCTATATATATAAAAGAAGATATATTTGTAAAAGACAACTAGAAATAATAAGCCAAACTTCACAAACTCTCATGCGAAACTTATTCATAGTATGAAACTCATATCAGTACACTTATAAAGTGATATCACTATTCTTATAAACTATTACCTATAACATTTAATATTATTCTCAATTTATAAGTGTAATGGTATCAGTTTATACTATTCTCAATTTATAAGTGTAATGGTATTAATTTATAAGTGTAGTGGTATAAATTTCATACTAGGAACAAGTTTCACCAAAGACTACTCCCCAAACTTATTATATCAACTCCTCTGTTATCCTTGCTTAATCAACTAAAATCATTTCAACTAAAAATCAACTTCTCTACCAAGAACCAGACTGTCTTCCATTACCGAAGATCAATTACCGAAAACTAATTATCAATGATGAATTATTGTTACTATAAACCATTACTTGTAATATAATCCTCACTTTTTTTTATTAAATAACACGTCATCAAAATTTACAAAAATTTAGCATATATAAACAGTAAAAACTCATAGTAGTAATATACGGAGATAGGATATGTGTAAAATAAAATTGAAAAACAAACTATTATAAATTGACAAAATCGCTTAATAACCTGATCTTGAACATATACTTTTTCATACTAGCAATATTGAAATTAAATGAACGTCGAGTATAATATGTATCTACTTAACATATATCCAAACTAACAAGAAAACTAACTACATAACTATTGAGATGGAGGAAATTGCCTTCAAGATTCAAATAGATAAATAGTACCATTTAGCAGGAGCATTGTTCCCATTTAAAAGGAGACGTAAGCGTGCGCGCATGCCTAGCGCGCTTGGTCGTCAGAGAGGCCAGCGGGTGAATCCCAATGCCCACCGGGTGGGGCCACACGACGTCAATGCTCTCAAACGCATGCCTAGCGAATGACGTCAGATTGGCAGACCGTTGTCGCTGCTGACAACAAGACCCAAATCAAGATACCCCGGAAAATTGGATATCGCCGCCTCGCACATCAGAATACGTATCTTGGGTTGTATGCGGAACCCAACAAAGTTATTGCAAATGCTCTTCAGTAAATTACGCAGAGACAACGTGAAGGAGGTGGCCGAGTGGAGGTGGTAGATTAGGCACGTTCCGCTCATGCATAACTGAATAGTTGAGAAGTGGACTACATCCACCATCTCTATCCCGATGCCAAGAAACAGGTAATTTCCTCCATTGCTGAAGATTACTCGCATGATCCATCGATCAACGATATTGATGCAGTTTGTGACTTCCATAGTGATTCTTTTGTCAAAAACTGAAACCACGAACGAGCGATGAAACATCTTGAAAGGAGAGAGAGGTCTATTGAATTAATGGGCAGCTAAAGAAAATGGCGAAATGAAGGACAATATATTGAATCTGATTTCTATAACGAGATCGATAATGGAATTAATATCCTCTTCTTGAATGTTTGTTCAAAAGTTAATAACGGAATTATAAGTTGCGGATCTATTTGGGGATCATTGGGCTACAGCCCATTTAATCTATTATATGTGTATATAGCCCATTTGTCTTTTCCCCCTTTCCTCAATGTTTATGTTGCTCTGCTCCCTCTTTTTTCAAACTTTTTTCTTGTCAATTTTCACCTTTAAATATTGAAATTCATTTAGATTTTTTTATTTGCTATTATCTGATGATTACTTCTATTTGGTTTGGAGATTGTCTTATATTTCATATTATTAGAGATTTTGTTAATGATATAGAGGTAATAGACTCAATTATTGATAAATTTTATGTTTTAAAGTGTTGTAGAACTCAAATTAAATGAACATTACTTTATTTATGTATAAATTTTAAACATAATACATAAAAAGATCTCTAAACTATCAAATTTTCTTTCATAAATATCTAAATTATTTTTCATTATTAATATAGCTTTAAGTAGGGTTGCCAATTTGAGCCCGGCCCATTGGGCCAGCCCGTACAGCCCTGGTATCAGGATAGGCTGGGCTTTAATTTTATAGGCCCGAAAAGAATCGGGCCGATTTGGCCCGGACCGACGGGCCTATCGGGCTTGGGCTTATTTTGGCCCGGGGGTTTTGGGCTTTTTTTTGGCCCGTCAAAAATCTAGTAATTTTTTTATTTTATAATTAATAAAATTTAAATAAGGATAAAAATACATGCACGCATGCTGCTAGATAGAAAAGACAAAAAAGCCCTATGTTTAACTTTTCTTTTTTTTTAAACCAGCCTTATGTTTAGCTTATAAACATTCACGCAATCTTTTTTGTAGAAAATAAAATAAAATCTAAAAATCCAGAAATTTCAATATGTAGATACACTACAAAGCTTTTTACAACACTGGATGAAACATTCATTATATAAACATTCACGTAAATGTCTGTAGTTGTAATTTTTTAGCTACGGTCTATGAAATTAAAATTTGTAAATTTTTATGAAATATAAATAATTATTTTATTTACTAATATTTTTTTTTTTAAAAGGGCCTGTTTGGCTTGATAGTCCGGCAGCCCACGTAGGGTCAGGTTGGGCCTGGAAATCAGAGGTCCGTTTAGAACAGGGCCGGGCTGGGCCCAGCCCGTAAATTGCACATGGCCTGATGGACCAGCACTAGGCCAGCTCGGCCCGACCTGTTTGCCAGCCCTAGCTTTATGTATCAAAATTTTATCTCATAAGCTGTATCAAAACGAAAATTGATAGATTTTTTCTATCACTTTAATAATCTCATTAAACAATATACATATCAACTTTATTTAATATGAACTATATACAAAACTAAATTTCACAAGTCACAATAAGCACTATCACATAAAAAATTAGGCTTGGTATAACTTCCACAAAACACATTAAAAATTCCATCGATTCTCATCTCAAGTGAGTTCGTAAAATAAAATTTTCGATACTTGTTGAATTAAAAAAATAAAAATAAAAGTACTTATAAAAGAAAAAGTTTAGAAACCATTGATGTCATATACCTAAATTTCCATGTGGAAATTACATAATGTAAAATAAGAGAGAAATTAAATTCAACTTGCTAAATCTAAAAAAAAAAAAAGACTAAGAATCCGCTTGATTGGGGTAATAGAAGTGGGTAATGGGAATCATTTCTATTAATGTTGCTTGGTAGTATTAATACACCAGTAATAAGAATGGAAATAAGTAATTGATTGTCTTCACCTACTCAACTCACCTCATATGATACCAATTATTCATATTCTAACCGGACAATAAAAATGCAATCAATAATCCTTAATGATTGACCCATTAATGATACTCATTATCATACCATAGTCATACCTGTAAGCAAATTAATATTGCACCCAATTGAAAGGCGGCACGTGGAAATTACGTGTTAATTAAATTTATTATTGGGAATATAAATAAAGTTAATTCCTAAAATAAATTAATGGCATCATCGACCCATTAAATTAATTAGGCCCAATTCAAGTCACACGGCCTAATAAATTGTATTGGGCCTCGAAAGTCCAATAAATAAAGATTGTGCCTGTAAAGCCCAGTAAATGAAATTGGACCTCTAAAGCCTAATAAGGGAAGACTGGGCCTCTGGAGTCCAATTAGTCGAAATCGAGCCTCAAAAGTCCAATAAATCAAATTGGACTTCGAAAGTCCGGTAAATCAAATTGGGCATCTAAAGTCCAATAAATGAAGATTGGGCTGTTGGAAAAATCGGGGTGCCCGGATCTATTCGAGGTGATTATTTAAATACATATTTAAATTAAACAGTTAATTACTAACATGAATTAATCCTAAATCAATTCAACATAATAATAATCAACATGCGTACACATAATTCACGTAAATCCTAAACATGCGGAATTAGGAGTTACAGAATTACTAACCTCTTGAAGAATCAAACGGGTGAATCAACCCAAGAGCCTTCCCAAATATATCCCCAAAGTCCATGAACGCTATCCGGTGGGAAGATTTCAACGAACGATTTTAATGGGAGAGAAATTAAATATTTTGCTACCACCTTTGTGGATTTCTAATATTTCCAACACATGGAATTGCACTTGGGAATGAAGAGCTCATCCCATATAAATAGGGAGGAGGGGCGAAAATTAGGGTTGGAAAAATAAGGAAGAAAATCTTTTCTTGTTCTCCAAGAAATCTTGAATATATCTTCTATATTCTTTTCTCCTTAATTAAATTTCCATAAAAAATTATTTCCCCTCTTCTACCTATGATTTTCGAAAATTACAAGCCTAAAGGAGTCAAGATTTGACTTCTTGAATTTATGGGATAATTATGTATTCCTACAATAATTATCTCTTTCCATAAAATATCTACAAGAAAATCAAGACAATCTTTTCTTCCTTTTTGGGCACAAATTTTCGAAAATATCTCTTGGAAATATAGCAAGAATATTTTCTTCTCTCTCTCATTAATTTAACTTTATTTTGGGCTATTTGGGGGGCCTTTAGGAGAGTTAAGATTGACCTTCAATGGACTATGAAGCTTTAATATTTTGGGCCAAATATTATTCAAGTCCATTAATATTAATTTACTCCACTATAAAATTAATATTAAACTATCCATCTTAACCCATATTACGATTTCACATGTAACATGACTCCCAGTCATTATTTCCCGCGTTTAAGATTATCTTAGTCCATTAACTAATTAAGCCACTGAACAAGCTTTATATTAATTAATATCTTTGTCCTTGGAGTAAAGACAACTCAACATTATTATCCATGCCGGAAATAAATTTCCACTTGCAAGATTTGGCATGATAAAGGATATGAGCCCACCAAGGGGACAAATCAAGCAAGACGTACTTGCACGCGATTCTCCGTATTAAATGTCAGCAATCGTCATGTAATTAATAATATTGCCCAAGATATAAGGTATCGAATCGCATTGACTCTCTTCCCATTATAAGTCAAAGCAATAGTTATTAATTTCACACGATCCTATTTAAGGGACGAAGATTAAGAAACAACGTACCACTGAGGTCTAATTCTTGTATATTCAGTACCGAAGAATTTGTCCTCCTGTAGGTCCTCATTCAGTGCACCTGAATGCGCTAGTGTGATCTCTTGGTCAAGACATGTCAATCTGGGTCTCACACTTCAACCGTTCATGATGGTTCGTTCATTTCCATCTGGGTTGTGAATTTGTACTTAATTACGAGAGTTGTTAATTTGATCTTCAGTGATCGGGTATCACCAAATTAACTACAACGTAATACGTACTGTCTTATCGAACGGGTTTGCAATAAACATATATAACATTCATTCATATTTAATGCAACAATGATTAAATAATTTATTTTAGTAAATAAATAAGAAACTTCAGTTTGGTTATACAAAGTAAAAGCATATTTTTCAGTATAACCCCAACATGGGCCTCTAAAGTCCGATAAATGAAGATTGGGCCTCTAAAGTCCGATAAATAAAGTTGGGCATCGAAAGTCCAATAAGTCAAGACCGGGCATCGAAAGTCCAAAAAAAAACTCAAATTGGGCCTTTAAAGTCCAATAAACCAAGTTTGGCTTCTGAAAGTTCAATAAAACAAAGTAAGCCTACAAGCCCATCAGATATCTCTAGAAAATTTTAAGTCTAGGCCCAAAACCCTATTCTACACCTATAAATAGAGGTTTTCCTCATTCATTTTACAACGCATAAGAGAAGACAAAACAACAACACACAACTGAAGGCTCAAGATTCAAGACTTCAGAATTCTCTACGAAGATTTGAAGGCGTTCTTCATCAACTTCAAGCTTTCTTCGTGCAAGCATCCCGAATCGACGTCCCGATTCGAGATCAAGGCTCCAAGCCCCTTCGATCAGGCGTTTTCCTCTTCCTCAAAGGCGTTCTTCAAGACTTTGAAGGTTTGAAGATATTCTTCATCAGCTTCAAGAGTTCATCGTGCAAGCATTCAGAAACGACATCCGATCTCCCTCCGATTAGACGTTTCTCCTTTCGAAGATTCGAAGATCTTCTTTCCAGACTCTTGAAGATTTAAAGATCGCTCTTCATCAAATTCGAAAACGTTCGTCTAGAAAGTCTCCAGAAACCACGTTCGATTCAAAACAAGAAATCAAGTCCTTGGATCGACATCTCAAATCCACCACTTCAACTCTAGACAAGATTAAGACGAGGATCACTCCAAAAAGTCGTCCAAGTCAAAGTCAACAAAGAGAAGAATTCAGAGGAACAAATTAGAGATTGAACCCGCAATATTCCGCATTCAAATTCGAAGAAATTAAGTTGTAATTTCATTTCCGTATTTTATATTTAAATCACGAGAATTGTACCTACAATACCAAGCGGGCCCTAAACTTATCCCACATCATCAATCAGTTCGTAGGGAGACTAAACTTTCGACGAAGACCTCTACTTCAACATACTCCCTCCATCCCAAATGTATACACTTGTTTGACTTTTCACACAGATTAAGAAATTGCAATGGAAAGGTAAATTAAACACAAAATTATCTCTTGTAGGAAGCAGAATGCAGGAGTTGCTAGATAGTTAGATAATGGGAAACACAAAAGATTTTTGTTTGGCAAGATACATATTGGCTTGGAATTTGACGATGGTATTCTCACCAACCTTGCCCAAGAATCTTGCACGCCATACTCCTTCCAAATCCAAATACCTAAGTCTATCTCCATCTTCTTGACATTATAAGATACCACACAAAGGCATTTGTTAGCCACTTGCAATGACGGAAACAAACTATCCTCACCAATGTAAAGAGGTGGATAAAAGATTTGAAAAACTTGAGTCTCTAAATCGAAACAAATAATTTGCCATCTCATCTTACTACTCTCATATTGCTTGATCCAATGAAGCTTCCCACTTGCAAGCTTCCCCCCTGCTTCCATTGCAGGTCCGTCCTTCGCAATGTCGATAGTTTTCCAAGAATGAGCCTTTAAACTATAAACTTGTCCTATATTGTCGAAACCACAAATACTTTGTAATCGTCACTACTCTCGTCAAACACGAACCCGTATTTACTGATACGTCCCCCGTTCGTATCCAGACAGGGCAACCACTTGGTCTCTTTAGTTGCTGGGTTCCGCAATAAAAAGATTTCCTTATCAAGGAGCGCACAGACCAATCCGTTACAGGAACCGACGAGATGGAATGAAGCTTCGGAATTTCCGATCGTTGTAATTAGATATAAAAGAATGTCTCTTCTTGCTCACGCGAAAAATCGGGAAAAGAAAATTGTTCTGCCCTCCATGGTGCCATGAGATTCTTTATGGATGTTATGATCTTGAAATCTTTTGAGTTTTTGGCCTGGGTTTTGATGAAGTTTTTGTTGGAGATTAAAGAATAGCATGATTTCGAAACGCACCTGAATTTGAAGAGGGATTTAACGGGCAGTCTTGAAAAGATTTCCGTGATGACGTCTTCGGGAAGTTGCACAATTAGCTCTGCTTTGCTTTCCATATTTCTCAAACCCAATTGATTAAATTTGATGCAAGGAAAGAGGAGGAAATAAATATGTTTATTTCAATCGATGTTACTTTGTGCGTAATTAGCGCCCCAGGCATACTTCATATATATATATATATATATTTTTATATTAGTGGTGATGTCAACGTGGAAGGAATTGGAGAATCGAATGAGTATATTATAATATATGTATGCTGACCGAGTTTAGACTCAAAATAGATATTCACGAGATATTATAGATTTTACTTGGTAAACCAATTAGATATACATACAGCATATATATGTTTGGCAAAAAATTATATATAATATTGCATGCTACGGTTATATGCAATTATAGTTAAACTGAATTTTTTTAGTTTTCTCGCGGTCAGGCCTAAGCCCTCTTCAAATCTCGCGATCAATCTGCTAGGGTTCTTCTTCCTCACAACGACGCGTCTTTTAGGTGTACGCTGATGATGTTGGCACAGATATTCTCAGGCCAAGACACGGCGACACTCCAATTGCCTCCAGAATTTCTGGAATGATAATACAGTGTGAAAACCCCATCGAAATCCAAAGCCGCTTTGTAATAATTCTCTGAATCAAGTGAGGGCTTTGAAATTGTTGTGACCCATCCTCCAATTGAATATAAATCAAGCCTCTCTTGATGGTAAACCCCCCGGTGCACACACGATGAACTCTTCCTTTTGATTGAGTATTTTTACATTGCAAATTTGAGTGATTGAGTGTTTGCGCAGCGTCGAGATTTAATCGGTGATAGAGAGAGCAAGGCATCAAGAGGAATTTTGGATCTGGTTTATATTTTTTTTCCGCTTTGTATTGATTTTTATTCATGTAGTAACACTCATTTGTTCACTGGGTAACACTCTTTTATTCACTTGTTAACACTTTTTAAATCTGTAATTTTGGACTGGGGATTTCTTTTCGCGCTTGTACTGGTTTTGTTTATGTGGTAACACATTTTTCTTTATATGGTAACATTTTTTATTCATGTAGTAACACATATTTTTTTAGTAATATGTAACGCTGTTCATATATCGTCGTAATATTATTTAAATAATCATGTGTTATCATATGAAGAATAATGTGTTACCTTGTAACCCATGTTACCTTATGAATATTTATGTGTTACGATATGTTCAATTTCGTGTTATGTAAAATATAAAAAAATAAATAAATAATATATATAACAATGTAGTAACACGTATACATAGATGTAGTAACACAATATTATTTAAATAATCATGTGTTACCATATGAAGAATAATGTGTTACCTTGTGACCCATGTTACCTTATGAATATTTATGTGTTACGATATATTTAATTACGTGTTACGTAAAATATAAAATAAATAAATAAAAAAATATATAACAATGTAGTAACACTTATACATAGATGTAGTAACACACAAAAATTTGACAAAAAAAATTAAAAAATTGTGTTTTCAGTAGGATTTGAACCTTCAACCAAATTCATTAACAATGAACCTGAACCACTAGGCTACAACACATATCTGATAAATAAATCCTTTTATTGATACATATTCGCCCGCCCAACCTAAAGCCCACAACCCACTGCCCGTCCTGCCCGCGCCCGACCCGACCCGCGCCCGTTCCCGCGCCCAACCCGCGAATTTTAAGCCAATTTGTCTTGATTATGATGTATTGCACATAACACTAGTGTGCAATATTTCACACAAGACATTCTATATATGTTTATATTACACTAGTTCGTATTCACGCGTATTGAGAAAAAATTATATTTTTTTGCTGCCATTTTATATAAATATCTTATAAATAAAATTAGAATAATTAAAAATAAATGGAAAGGAAATTATATAATTGAAATGATTATTAAATAATTGAGTTGGTGCTATTTTAATTCATTATCTCCATTTTTTCGTGAATAAATACACATAACATATAAACCAAATAAAACTTTCATTTCGTAGCATAATAAAATAATAATCATCGATCCCGCACCAAACATACAATTGCACATGCAAAATCAATAAATACTCCCTCCGTCCCAATGTTAGTGGGATTGTAACTGTTCATAAAGATTTAGTGGAGTAGTGATAAAGTGGTGGGGTAGGAAGAATTGTTTATTAATATTTTATATGATAAAGTGATGGTTAATTGGGGGTAAAAAATGTTGTTTATTAATATTTTGTATGATAAAGTAATAAAGTGTGTGTAATTTTACAATAAAGATTGAGATAAAAAAAAAGTAGGTACTTTGCCATAAAATTTGGGACGGAGTGAGTACTATTTATGATCATATTAAATTAACATTTTATCATTTATTTTAGTGCTTTTTCTAAAAGTAAAAAAAGAAACATTTAAAGAAAGAAATTTTATCTAACCCTCACATCTTTTCTTTCTAAATATAAACTAACACAACATTAAGGGAAGAATTTTGGATTGAGAAATCGGTGGTGGAAAAATGGGTTATCATATTTGATAAGACAAAAATTTGTATAGATCTGGTTTATGCTATGAACTCGATTATTTAATTATCACTGTTACATACAAAACTTTCACTGTTATGTATAAAAACTATCACTGTTATGAAAAAAAACAATCACTGTTTAGAAAATGTTTTATATTTTTAAACAGTGAAAGTTTTTGTGCATAACAATGATAGTTTTACACATAACAATGATAGAGTTTATGTGTGAACCTGGTTCACATGAGTTTACTCATTTGACAAAGAAAGTTTTTTTTAAAAAAAACCAAAGGCATGTATAATCAATAACCCCGATAACGGGTTTTCCCATAAATATTACTACCTCCATCCCACATCAGTTTTCACAGTTGACTTTTACACGCGTTTTTGCGAGCGAGTTTTGTATTAGTAATTGAAATAATAAAGTGACTTTTAAGAAGGGGTATGATAGATGAACATCTTATCTATCATACTACTCCTTAAAAATCACTTTATCATTTCAATTAATAATACAAAACTCGCTCGCAAAAACGCGTGTAAAAGTCAATTGTGAAAACTGATATGGGACGGAGGGAGTAATTGTTTTCCTACATATGTAAATCGGCTATTTAATGTATCTATAAATCATAAAAATTAAATTAAATTTTTTAATATGTATATACATATATATTAATAACTCTGTCCTATTTTTTATTATCCATTTACTGTAGACACGGAGATTAAGAAAAAATAGGAGATAATATTATTAAATGGTGTAAAGTGGGTAAAGTGGGTCTGGTGGAGGAAAATAATGGTATTAAATTATGTAAAGTGTGTTTGGTGAAGAGAAATAATAATATTAAATAGTATTGAATGTTGATTTATTGCTTTATTTGAAAATGGATAAACAAAATTAGGACGACTATTTATGGAAAGCGGATTATCAAAATCAGGAGGGAGGGAGTAGTAAACAACTGTTAAAATAAAGATGCCTATGCATTTACTTAAAACCTGAAAAAATTTTTTTAATATGAATCAGTATCAAATATCAATAAGTAAGGGTGATTAATAAGTAAGGGTTAATCACTTGTATTTATATACACAAAAAATTAAACAAATAAGAATGAAATGTGACAAAAAAAAATTATGACAAATGATTAACATATTAAAAAGAAATTTTCGGCGTTATTTTAATTGGTCAAAAAACTACAAATAAAGACAAAGATTACAACATTTCATTAAGAGAATTAAAAATAAAAGTTAAGATAAAAATATGGGGCGCCCCATTAAGATATATATAAAATTTAAAAATGTGAAATTAATAAAAAAAATAAAAATATGAATTGGTAGGATTTAGTAGTGCCGCATAGGAGTGATGAAAATTGAAATAAATATAAAATGAAGAGTAATTTTAGGTTGTAGATCTAGCATAGACTGATTCAAATAATGATGTGATTATATAAGTATTATATTATATATTTTTTTCTAAGGATATTACATTATATTATATATTAAATATAAATAAAAAGATTTAGATAATGTAGACATTTGAAAACGTCCTATATTAAAAACATTTGTAAAATTACAGAGATGACAAAATATAAAAAAGGAATGGCTGAAGAAAACCTTAAAAAACTGCGGAAAAAAAAATCAACAAAAAAATAATTGTTGAATAATTAGAGAGGGAGTAATTGTGTTAGCATTGAACCGTATAGTATTATTCAAAACTGTTTAAAAATAGATTTGGAGAAAAAAAATATAAACAACCAAAAAAATATATAAATTGTTGTCCAACAAAAAAATAGTATTCAGAGATATATGAGATTCATACCTTTATTACATTTATTAAATTTGACAGCGACTACAAAAAACAATACGATTAAATACTTGATTTGTGATATGCAAGCACAAACTTCTTTTTAGGGTATTGTCAGTCCAAATAGATGGTTGAATAAGAAAAAAAAAAAAAAAAGAGATAAACGCCAAGATTAAAAAATTGCAGAAAAAAAAATCAACAAAAAAATAATTATTGAATAATTAGAGAGAGAGTAATTGTGTTAGCATTGAACCGTATAGTATTAGTCAAAACTGTTGAAAAATAGATTTGGAGAAAAAAAAATACAAATAACCAAAAAATATATAAATTGTTGTCCAACAAAAAATGGTATTCAGAGATATATGAGATTCATACCTTTATTGTCTTTAAGGGCGCGACTACTTATACCCACGAAATTGCTTAGTTCACCCACTTTTTCTTTTTTTTTTTGCTTAGTTCACCCACTTTTCTTTTCTTTTTTTGCTTAGTTCACCCACTTTGTTTTTAACAATTTTTTTTAACGAAAAATTTTAATATACTGTTTTTATAATTAAAAAAATAAACATAAATTTACTAAATACACTTTCTCGATTTCACATTCACATCAAAAGTTCATGCTCTTCATTTCTTTTTCTACACCAGAAAAAAAATATAAACCTTAAGATACTTTGAAATTGGAAGACTATGAATATTCGTGAATTAAATCGAATCACAAAAAATAATTACTTTGAACAAAAATTCATACACACGAATTTAATCAAATTACAAAAATTAATTACTTTAAAAAAAAAATTCACAGAGGATTATTATTTATAAATTTTAATTCAAAGTAATTAATTTTTGTAATTTGATTAAATTCATGTGTATGAATTTTTGTTCAAAGTAATTAATTTTTGTGATTCAATTTAATTCACGAATATTCCTCGTTTTTCAATTTCAAAGTATTTTAAGGTTTATATTTTTTTCTGGTGTTTAAAAAGAAATGAAGAGCATGAGATTTTGATGTGAATGTGAAATCGAGGAAGTGTATTTAGTAAATTTATGTTTATTTTTTAATTATAAAAACAGTATACTAATATTTTTCATTAAAAAAATTGTTAAAAACAAAGTGGGTGAACTAAGCAATAAAAAAAAGTGAGTGAACTAAACAATTTCGTGGGTGTAAGTAGCCGCGCCCTTACCTTTATTAAATTTGACAGCGACTACAAAAGACTACACGATTAAATACTTGATTTGTGATATGCAAGCGCGAAACTCTTTTTTAGAGGGTTGTCAGGCCAAATAGATGGTTGAAGAAGAAAAGAAAAATGAATCGAAATTGCTTTCAGTGAGGTGATGTTCTTTTCGTTTTCGGTACCAAAACTTACGGACGATGAAACCAACATACATAAAAACAAAATTTTAATTCGAAGTTCAAACTCGAAATCCGTTGATGCTAATATTTTTTTTTTTTTTTCTCTCTAATCCTATTTTTTACTATTTTAGAACTTATAATATGTGACGTTTTATTTTAAAAATAAGTTGTGTAAGTATTTAAATTAAAATGCGCCAGTAAAAACAAATTTAAACAATAGAATCCAGCTAATGTTGCATTAAATCTGTTTAAGATCTAATAATGATGATAATATCAAAACAGAAGATTTGGTGTGCATAAAAAACGTCGTAGAATAATGTGGAAGTTTCTTAAACATTTGACAATGTCATCTCGTGTGGGATACAAAGGGTAAATTGGGAAAGCTAGTATCTATTTTGTGAATCATGAAACCAAGTCATCCGGGATTTTTGTTTGGGAATACACCAGCTCAAAAAGGACAATCAAGAGTTGGTCGAGATTCAGGATGGAATATCTTCCCCAACCCAATTTTGAGGGTGGGTAGAAAGAGAGCCAATTTTTGCCAGATTGTGGGCTATTGTGTTGAGTTGGCGAGGAACATGAGAGATCACTTTCACTTTAGGGTCTTGAATTATAAGGCGAAGATCATGGATGATGTCACCTTCCGGTCCCAGGTATTGAGAGCTTCCCCGCACCGCGTTAATAGCATCTTTCGAGTCCGAGAGAAGGTTGAAACCGGGAAGGTGAAGCTTTGACCAAATAAACTCCCTCGTCAATGGCATGGAGTTCAATGCCAACACCGAAAGGGGGGGTTAATACGATGACAACCATTTTGCAATGATATTACCGAGTGATTAAAGACAATAAACCGACTCCGAACTCAAATTTTTCATCATTAAAGGCAGCATCCACCAAGATAAAGGGGAGGGAGGAGTTGGAATCCTGGCCGGCCCTGTTGGAACTGGAAATCGTGCGTGGGGGTTGGAAGATCAGACGATTTCTGGCCTCACGATAGTTAACAAGGTGAGCTCTAGTCCATTCAGGATTGATAATTATAGCGGCATCCATGGACTTGTTCTTTTGAGTTTTTTCATGGAGAAGGTTGCACCGCTCTTTCCAAATCCCCCACGACATGAGACAGAATTCTTCCAAATCCCCACCAAACGAGGCCTCCGCAATGCCTACAAGAAGATCAGGAATGGGGACAAATACGACATTCTTAAGAAAAGGCCATCAGTTCGTATTCTTCCACGCTTGTTTGGAAACCTGACAAAAGAAAAGAGCATGTTTAGTATCCCCAATGAAAACCACAAAGAGCGCACCTGGAGTTGTCAGGAATGTGATGGGCATAAAGATTAGCCTCGATAGGGATGATGTCATGAGAAATTTTCCAAACAAAGATTTTGACTTTCGGAGGAATGTTCAGTTTCCAAATTTTCTTCCACCACCGGGAAAAATGGTTTGAAGAGGGGCCACTAGAAAGACCATCTCCGACATCCGAATTTATACCCAGATTTAACAGAATAGAGCCCCTTTTTCTCAAACTTCCAGAACCTGGAATCAATCGAAGAGCTCCGAGAGATTGGGACCCTCTTAATGGCTTCGACCTCGAAAGGAAGAAACACTTCTTGAAGCTTTTGGGCATCCCACTGCTTTGAGGGCAGAATGAATTTGTCAACTTGGTTGTTGCTATCATAGGAAACACTGGAAGAAATACGCCCACTGGCCAGACCGGGGATCCAAGCGTCCTTACTAGCTCTGATATTTTTCCCCGACCCCACTTTTCACAGGAGTCCAGCGTTAAGAACGTCTTTGCACCAACATAGGGATCTCCATGTATACGAGGGGTTAGAGCCAATAGAAGCTTCTGGGAATTAGTAGCATGGAAACACACAATTCTCTTTTCACACCTTATATATATATATAATAACCACCACATTATTCAGAGGGAGAAAAAATAAATCATATGTATATATAAATGTGACAAATTAATTAATTAAAGGGATAATGAGGGCAAAGATCCAAGAATCCACCCCTTCTCCGGCCGGCGGCGCGTCGGCGTTGCGGCGGTGGGAGTGGGATACGCCGTTTCCGTACTTGTTCAGTGGTTTGAGTCTGATATTGGCACTCTTAGGTGTCGCCTTGTTACTTGTCGTTTGTACTTATATAAAATCGGGTGATGATGAATCGTCAAACCGAATGTGGGAAAAATGTGTTAGCGATTTAGAAATGGAGGCTACAGTAGTCGTGATTATGGCCGGAGAGACTATACCCACACACCTCGCTAACCCAATCGCGGCTACTCCACGCGCTGTCAAGTTCGCGGTTTATTTTTCATTTTTTTTTTCTGATATTTGATTTATAATTTGGTTAGTTGATGGTAAATGAGGGTCGATGTTATTTCATGATCATTTTTAATCCCTTTCTTGAGTGTTTTTTCCTGCGGGAATATATTAAAATATATTGATAGATTGTTTTTATGAATTTTTTGTGAAATTTTTGAGTCCCATTTTTTAAAAATTTTTTTTAACTCTTTTTATAAATTGAGAAAGAATGTGGAAAGATTAAAGTCTTGAGTTTTTATGGAATGAGATCACCTATTACATATTTGGTGTTCCACTTTATATTTCATAATATGGGTGGATGACACGTGAAATAATAAAAAATATCCAATAGACCATCATACCCTAAGTTCATGTGTTAAAAATTAAAAGGGTGAAACACCAATGTAATACGAAAAGTGGAAAGGGAGAATCCCCTAAGACTTCATTTGGATGGATGGATTTGAAAATCCATGAATTTTACACACAAATCATACTGTCAATGAATTTACAACAACTTAAATTTGAGAGTTTAAGGAAGAGTGAAGGAGGAGAGGGGGAAGGGTAGAGATGAGAGGATTTCACAAATGACTAGGTTTTAATGAGGATTTGAAATCCCTCCATTTTAAACTAGACTCTCAAATCTAGGTATTTGTAAATATATTGGAGAGTGATGATTTGTGTGTGAAATTCATGGATTTATCCATCCAAATGGAGCATAAGTTCATGTGTTAAAAATTTAGAACGGTGAAACACTAATGGAATACGAAAAGTGGAACAGGAGAATCGAATTGTGTTTTTAACAATAATAAATTAAATATACTTTTCAAAAATAATAAAGTGATAGTATGAAATGTGCATCAAAATTTCAAGGTATCTAATGAATTTTTTAGAGGATATATTTGATAACTTTGATTTGATGAACATGAATAGCTTGAAACTCGAACATATTAATTTTTCATTGTATAAATTATACAGTACATTTGATGTAAATTTATGTATAAATAAATGTGGAGCGGTTCAAAATTAGAATTTGAATCTGAAATACCAAAAAACAATTCTGAAATAGTATACATTAATTTAGAATTAAAATATAAATTAGTAGCCTATTAAAAGAAGGTATAAATCTCTCTATATACTAATAGAGAGTTTTTTTATGATGTGTCATGTTGTGGTTAATTTGGATGATATGTCATCTTGAGGTTAATTTGGATGAGAGGTTACATTTTATTGTATTGATGTGTTATTTTTTTATTGGTTTGTAGTAATATGTGACATCCATGTGACATTTTAATATGTAGTTTAATAAAAAAATTCCAATAACTAAAGTTTGAACCATACACATCTTAGATTATATTTATGTCACTTAAAAACTAAGTTAATTTATAAATATCTTGAATATTTATTTTATTGAGCATTAACTTCGTTGTATTAACCTTTATTTTATATCTAATATTTTATCATACATCGATTTTAAAAACATCCCTCAACCAACTAATATGAAATTTCTATTGCTTATCGCATTATTGTAAATTTTGATGATGGGTCGCCTAATTAAGAAATGAGAATTATGTAAAAATTAAATAATGATTTTGATTTATAGATAATGATCAAGTTACAATATAATTATTTTCTAATTATTTAGGTATTTAAAGTATGTGTGAATGTTATAAAATGTGTAATTAATATTTTTTTTTTTATTTTATTTATTAAATTTTGTTATATACTTCCTTTATTTTTGTTTAATTAATTTTTATTTTGACTTAATTTAATATAAGTAAAATATTCAATCTAAATGTATTTTATGTTAATGTGAATTATATTCAATTATTAATCTTTTAATGATGAATTTTGTTTTAATATTATTCTTATGTATATCTTAATTTATTTTATATAATAAAATATTTTATATTATAATTCATTCACTTTTTTTATTAATGCATATTAATTAATATATTAATATATTTTTTAAACGTTGTTTCATTTTTTTTATTTTTTTTTCTTAATCTGTTTATTTGGTTTTACTTTTTAGGTTTCAACTTCATATTAAAATGAATGATTAATATTTGATATAATAATTTTATTCCAAAATTTAAGCAAAGTTGTTAATATACACTTTAAACAATTATTAATTCAAATTTAATGTATTTATATATATATTTATATTTTTAATTATTAATTATATAATTTAATAAGAATATTGCATTTTTTAATTTAAGAACCGCGTAACAGGCGGGCATTAAACTAGTTAGTAGAATGTTAAGTCAACATATTAGTTAAATCAAAGTACTTAAACATTCAAATCAATAATCTAATACAATTACGTAACACTAATATTTATTACTTTTTTAATATTTATACTCCATGTTTTATGATATCCCATTCCCAACTATTGACACTTGATAGTGGATTTAATTGTTTTAAGATCAAGAGACGTTATTTTATTTAGGTTCCAGCGTTTAAAAAGAAAATGTAATACAGCCTAAAAATATTTTAAATTTCAGTGGAGCAGGGCATTATGAGCCTGGGCCTCCTCGTTTGGAACTCGCTCTTGGTAAAGCGGGCCTATCAAGATAGCAATAGAAATTGGGCCCAAATTGAAACTGACTGAAGAAAGCTCGAGTATCATAAGGCGCCGAGCCCATTTAAATACCAGAAAGAAAAGTGGGCTTTTTGGGCCTCTGGATTTACTCTGAATGTTCGGATTGACAGTCAATATATTTAATTCTTCATTTTTTTAAAAAATTATATATTTAGTTAGATCATAGATATATGTACATAATTTAAATGTAAATATATTATCTGTGTTACGTTTATAAATTTTCAACACAATATGAAATTACTATAAATACAAAAATTTATTATGAATGTCTGAATTCACTCGCATATTCAAACTCAAAAATATACACTTCTAAGTTCAAACCACCGAATAACTCACATTTTAGATCTGAAATTATTTGTAGTCATATAGGGATGTCAAATTAATTAGTAGTAAAACGGAAAAAAAAATGATACAGTATACGTATAGAATTACTTTGAAATGAAAAAAAAAATCATAATATTTTGTAATTAATGATAACAAGTTTAAGATTAAGGAAAAAAAAATTCACAATTGCATTTTTTTAATTTAATGATCGGTTGGAGAACTGACAAATTTACCATATGCGGCACTAACATATGATATACTAATATGATATATACAGTCATTCCATTGTAGAACAGGTCAATCGTCAATGTATAATTTTTTTTTTTTCAAATAAAGATAATTAAGATTTTCTTTATATGTTTGACTTCTGAAATAATAAGATAGTCAAGTAAGAAACTATAGGAGTCTTACAAAAGAATTATGAAAGACTCATTTCTTGATGAAAAAGACCCATTCTTGACAGTAAATATGTCTTGGCATCAAAATCAACGAAAAATGCAAATAATATAGTGACATCTATTTTAGTTGCCTAGTATTTTTCTTTTCGTCAAACTTTGCAATAATTAGAGTCTCCTCTCGTATTAATGAATTTATCTTAAATCTGATTATCGCGGAAGGTAGAAAAATTTATCGATTAACAAGAAAATTATATTTGGAGCGCATAAAATTAAATATGATCTTCCACTAAGATCAGTTCGCTAGCACTAGTATGTAATTAGAATTGAAACATAATATTAATCGTGTGGGTGGATGATTTTAGATAGATACACAATTGAATTGATTAAAAAATTCTTATGTGTCAGAAAAATTCGTCTTAATTATTTCAACACAAATGACTATCTATCTATATGCACTACATTTTCCAGTAATAATTTAATCGACGACTTCACAATCAACTTGTTGTATGCGCATTTGTACATAATTTTATTTACTTACAACTTAATCAGGCAAAAATCTAACCACTCGACTTATTCCACTTCGTCGTAGCAAGCAACTATATAATTAATCAATTGTGATGGATATTATAGAAAAGTGTGATAATTATAATTGCTGCGACATGAACACGAACTACGTCACGCACATAGTTTTTTTTCCTTCCAATGTTGCATAATCATTTTGGAAAAAGAACTAATTATATTACTGTTTTAATTCCTACTATATACAAAGATTCTATGGGACAAGCACATTGAATTTGGGTGATCCATCCAACGTATTAGAACAGTTATGTTTGGAGGTATGATCGACTTGGCACCTCAATCCATTTTTTATTATGATATACTTAGCATAGATATAGATATTTAAAACTTATTTGAATTTAATTATTCGGCTTCTAATTAAGATCATCATATTGAGATGTAGATTCTAAGTATATCATCGTATGTATGATTTTTAAATTTCTGCTTTCACCAATATGCAGCTCAAAGTTAATTCAACAATATTTTTTTAAGTAAAAATAAATTAGACCAAACATGAACAATAAAAATAAAATAGACCTTCACAAGGTTCTCAATCCAAAAATGAGATCGTAAAAAAGAATAAAATAACATCCACAATATGAACATTACAAGAAAATTTAGAAAAAACGTGGATTACTTATGATATGTCATACTATATCCTTTGAAATACTAACACATAAGTAATTCAAATGGTCATTTTTGTTGATGTCTTTTCCAGATCATGCTTCAGTATTACCAACTGTATTTGACTGTTTTGATTGATTAAGCTATGGTGCCTGGGGCATGTATTTTTTGATTGGATTTCAATAGGTCTAAAACAGACAACTTTGTAAAAAGGAGTCTCTGTTGCATTTATTTGTGACAGATTAGTCTAAATGTGGTTGCAATTTTCCAATCACTCAGCGTCTCGATGAAGACATTCATTAGTGGAATTTTAGTTGTCCACAACCCTATAAATAAATAATACTCTACTTACTCCCCACTATATTAGTATATCCCCAGCAATGTACTGATATGCAATTTGTTTTGTTTATTTATCGTCTCATTGTCTTGTTGATGTGTCATTTGTAGAATAGTCTGTCCTTAAACTGGATATACCGAATTATTAAAAAAAAAAAAAGTGTCTTAATTTAGTTGAGTTTTGAATCTCGTATTTGTCATAGTTAGGAGCATGTAACCTTAATTATTATGTGTATGTACAACATGAAAAAAACATGGGTATATTATATGCATGTATTATAAATTATAATGAATATGATGTGATATGTTTCATTAGGTATAACATCAATAAAACCTAACCTCGTGGGTTAGCAGATAAAATGCACTTCCGTGCAAATTAAGCAACAAAAACTTCAACAGAATTAATGTTACCACATTTTTTGTATGTTTGAAACTTATAAGCTGAATGAGGAGTGACTTACATTGCAGATTGTTCAAGAGTATAATCTTTCATACCTTTTCTGCAAAGTTTGCTACACTTTACATCGGAGTGGTCCAAATTGCCGTTATTATAATCAACATAAAATATAGGGTAGGTCTCACTGGCATCCGGGTGCACCGTGCACTCATAGTGCATTTTAGAAGCGTTTAACTATACAAAAGAGAAACGTGCAACTATTTCAAACAGAAGCATGCAACTATGTTCCCATATTAACAGTTGCACTTTTTTGTTTAAATACACTACAAGAAAATAGTGCATTGCCTAGGAAATTTTTCAATATCTTTACAATATGCCTACGAAATTTCCAACGAATATAATTCGTCCTTAAATAGTAAGGTTTGCCTACAACTTTCCTACAAAATTTTCTAATTATATAGACTTATTTTAAAACTACAAATATAGTTGCCTACGGAAATGTAATTTGCCTAGGAAATTATTTGTGTAGGTAAGTTCGCCTACGGAAATTACAAATGTGTAGGTAGATTGCTCATAGATAATTTGTTTACCAAGGAAATTGTTTTTGTAGGTATTTTTTTCAAAGATTATTCTAAAAATTGGTAGGCAAATCGTAGAGAATTCTCACTTTTTAAGGAATTTTCGTAGGCAAATTTTGTAGCCTTTTGAACATTTTCGTAGGCAATTTTTCATTTTTTTGTAGTGATAAGTCGCACTTTTGAGCATAACAAGTTGCACGCTTTTAAAATACACTATGAGTGCACGGTGCACCCGGGTGCATACAAGACCTAGTCTAAAATATATTTTACCAATCCTGTTGAGAAAAATTAATTTATCGATCCATTTGTAGATTTCATTTCTTTAAGTCCCGTTTGGTTCGCGGGATTGATCGGAATAGGTTAGGATTAAGATTTTAATCCCAATTAATCTATCGTTTGGTTTGTGGGATGAGAGCTCATAATATACTTCAAGTCTGGGTACAAAATGTCTAACATCCCTTCATAGGAGGATATGTCAATCTCATGTGAAAGGTGGGACAATACATATCACAAATGTAATATTACAATATTACAAGTGTGGTTGTTTCAATTCAATTTAATGGTTCTTGTGACATTTTAATTGGTATCTCATTTAATATTTCAATTCAATCCTACAATCCAGACGCATATCTTGACTCAAACAATTAACTCTAATCAATTCAATCTTACTCAATCTCACTCAATCCTATCACACTTAATCAAACCAGTCTCAGTGAATCATACACCCCCTTAATTCATAAGATACATCATTTCATGGGTACTGTTTCTTTTCTCGCCATGAAATTAATTATGTCTAATTAACCTAGCTAATTTCATCATTCCTAATAATTGTTTGAAGGTCAATTAAACTCACATTATGGATTCGAGTCATCATTTAATTAATAAAAAAAAAATAAACGAAATTGTGGAATAATATTAACTAATAAGATATTTCCCCGATCCAAAAAAAATAAATATTAATTAATAAGATAGCTCAAGCAGTTAGAACACCATTATTTAAACCGTGAGGTTATGAGTTCGAGTAGACATTTGTCCGGTCAAAAAAAATATAATAAGATCGATTTTTCACGACTTATATTTCAAAAATACACCTAAGTTGTACGGTACAACTTATTACATCTATAATTAACTACCTCATATATCATAATCCAATTATGTAGTACTCCATCCGTCCATCTCTTATTTGAACATTTGTAAAAAAATTACACCCCAAATTTAATTGAACATTTTTATAAATGAAAATAAAATTTTTTTCCCTTTTATATATACCCATCAAACATCTCACTATTATACAAAATGACATTATTTTTTTTACACTAAAGTTAATTTTATTTCTTTTAATTTATATAAATGTCATTATTTTACATTTAACTACAATAAAAAAAATAAATTTATCCCCTCTAATATTAATATATACTCCCTCCTTCCCACTTATATAGGTTTGTTTTCATTTTATGGATGTTCCAAATATGTAGACTTGTTTCTATATAAAGTAACTTTTTCTAATTAATTTACTAATATAACTTTACGCATTAATTACGTTGAAAACTATAACAATCATTAAATAGGGATATAATAGAAATTTTACTTTTTAATTTATTTTTCTAATACAATTTTTTAATTTGTGTAAAAAGTTAAACAAACCTATATATTTGGGGTGGATGGAGTAATTTTTCTTTCTTAAAATTCTTGCGACCAGCAAATGTTTAAATTAGAGAGAAACAAAGATATCAAGTATAGCTGGTTTATCCACCCTTGCATTATAAAAACATGATTTATGTTGCCAAAATAAACGCAATAAAGTCAACTGTTTAAGTAATTTGTATAGTACAGTAGTTGAATTTGAAATTGTATTCTAGTGTATCAATTAAAGAGTATCAAATAGTAAAAGACAATTGTAACTGATTCATAGTTGGTGCTGTACATTCGATGAAATAATGACGACACCGTCGCCTAGTGCGTTTTTTATAATTTTATCTTTTAATTTTTCTGAGCGTTTAAAACAGTAGCACCGTCTATAAATAGCGTCACTCCCTCCATCCTCTTATTACACGCACAGAGTTCATACACACATAAACACGCTCAAACGGTGAGAGAGAAATGAGGCCTCAACCAACAGTAGCTTCTTCTTCTTCTTCTAATTCTGCTTCTGCCACAAAAATAACATTTTGGCATTGGAATTCACCCTTGCCCTACCTTTTTATTGGTTTAGGCCTCATGATTTTACTCATTACTGCTGCCTTAATCATCCTCGCTTGTTCTTTTCGGAAGCGCCGGTACGTCCACGGCGGAGAGAAGGCGGCGCCGCCACCCACGGCCGTCGCCGTCGCAGACGACACCCCCAAGATTGTGGTCATCATGGCCGGAGACAACAACCCAACCTGTCTCGCCATTCCCATCCCTACTACTTCTTGCTGTGTTTGCAAAGGCTGATTCCAAGATTTATTAGATGAGCTAAATTTTGTAACAAATAGGAAAATTTTGGGTTAGATTTAATATTTTCTTGCTGCTACCTGTAATAATTGGTAGTTTTTATTTTTAATAGCTCCTTGTATTTAATTAATACATCATGTGGTTTTCGAGAAAACATTTTGACTAATCAAGTGGACCTTGTTTTGAAAATACTAGGATTTATGTTGTTTGAATTGTGAAATTGCTAAAAATTATTCAAGAAAGGCAAAAATGATTAATTATGGGAAATTAAATAGGACATGAAAAGATAGCCTACTCGATAAACATATATTTTGAGGTGTAATTTTGCTGTTAAAGGGACATTATTCTAGTGTAATTTTGCAGCTCATCACCTATCCTACATGGATTATCTTTTGTTGGCCGGATCATAAAATTATTGATCAAAAGTCAAACGGGACATTCATTTTATCTAATTGGATAGCAAATATATATTTTAACTTAGTTTATTTATATCTGGGGTTTGTGGCAAATAGAATATGATTCCCACATAACATGAGTAGAGGCTAAATAGTACAAAGGTATATAGTTATATATTATCTTCACTTTGTGCTTTTCTTTAATCAAACTCAACTTCACCTCACACTCCTGCTTTTTTTGTAAAATACTTGCAACATAAATAAATATCTTGCATATTTTCATAGATATGCAGTAATATATATACGAAGATATGCAAAATATTTAATCCTATTGCAAGTTTTTTTAAGATGAAGTTAATTTTGATTGAAGAAAAGTAAGAGAAGATAATATATATACATATATATATACACAAGTGCATTTTTATTACGCAAGTATATATATAGTTTTATAAGTTTAATTTAATCGAGAAAACTGTTTAGATAGAAAATCAGAACTCATTGTCTATAATCGCTATGTTATGACCCCTATCTAATCTCAACTACCAAAGTGACCTTATTCTTTCTCATCACTTTCATTGGATAAAACCAAAAGAAAACAGAGTAGTGGAGAATAGTTTTACATTTTATTTATTTCGTTTTCTCAACTTAGGTCTACGTATGTAGACAAAGGGATGCGGCGGCTCGAGCACGCAAAGAATTAATTATGACTTCACAGAATTTTTTTTTATTCTCTGTAATTTATTTATTTATTATCGAAGAAAAGGGGGTTAGTGGGGAAGGGTAGTGTGGGTAGTTAGCTAGTTACTATAAATTAATGTATTAAGATTGTTTTCAGACACTGTGAATAATGGCATACACTAAAAAATTTATGCCACTCTGTATGTGTACACATATTATTGAATATCTTGCTTGATCTTTAAATATTTTGGACTTATTACACATGTATCATGAGAAATTAATGTATCCTTTTTCAAATTGAATTTCATGATGGCAAATTTCATTTAGACATCTTTTCTTGTGTGTGCACACACTATATTACATAAGTTATATATATATTATGGTAATGTAAGGAAAGTTCGTTGTCACTGCCTTCTGCTTAAAAATATATTTCGTATAACTACCTTTTTCAAAATAATACTTTTAAAAAATATGCAGTACCATGTTTCACAAATATTTAATTACGTTCATAGGTTATTCATCTCAAAATTATGAAAATATGATATTTCGTATGCTTTTCTTTTTTATCAGAAAAATGAGATTTTATATTGCTCACTAATCAAAAAACATGTAGCTGGAATATAAGTTGATGATATTTCGTATGCTATCAAACAGTTATAATAGTATAACGTTAATTACAAAAATTGATTCACAAAAGTTTTTACCCCATTGATTATAAGTTATAACTCGTCGGTGTTGATCGACTTATTTTGTTCAATTCTATTTGCGTAATTGATTCGATCAATTTGGATAATGTTAAGTGCTTTATTGGAACAATTGAAATTAGAGTGACACTCCTGTGAACCAGGTTCACGGTGTGAACACTAATTCAATATGACTTATTTTAAGGTATTGGTTTGACCCGAATTTCACCTTTTTCGCCATCTTTCTTCACGCCTTTCCCCATCTTTTCTTCACGTTTCGTTGTTTTTCTTCATGTCTTTCGCCGCCTTTCTTCATTTTTCGACGCCTTTCTTCACATCATTCGCCCAATCGTCTCTCTCGCATCGCCCTTTGCGCACTCAATCATCTCATATGTCCTGTTATTCTATAAAACTCTCACTATCATGCTATTTAACTATCACTGTTATTCTATAAAACTCTCACTTTTATTCAGAAAAACTCTCACTGTTACGCTATAAAACTCTTACTGTTACGCTATAAAACTATCATTCTATGAAACTCTCACTATCATGTTATTAAACTATCATTGTTATTTCTATAAAACCCTCATTGTTATTCACAAAAACTCTCACTATATAAAACTTTCACCGTTACACTATAAAACTATCAATTTATAAAACTATCAATATCATGTTATTAAACTATCACTGCTATTCTATAAAGCACTCGTTGTTACGCTATAAAACTACCACTCTATAAAACTCTCACTATCATATTATTAATCTATCAACTGTTATTTTATAAAACTCTCACTGTTATTCAGAAAAAACTCTCATTGTTATTTAAATAAACTCTCACTGTTATTCAAAAACCAATGAATTTTTCATTGTTATTAAAAAATACGGAATTCAGCATGCAATCATCTGATGTTCGGATGTATGACATGTTATATGCAAAGTTTTAGAGACTTGTTCATTTTAACTTCTAAGGATGATGATTTGGGATTTGAATTCGCTCAAATGAACAGAGCCATACAACTCTTTGGTAATGTCGCTCGAAGGTGATGTTTATTGAGCCAGAATTGGCGGCAGCACGGTGATTTGGAAAAGAGTGGGGACGAGTTTGCCGATGGGAGGCGTTCGGAGTTTGGAGATGGAGAAGTATTGAAGGAGGACATTGGGAAAGTTGGTGGAGGAGGGGCGGAGGTCGGCGGAGGTAGGCGTTTGGGATGGCGAGGAGGGTGAGGGAGGAGCAAGAGGAGAGATCAGCGGTGACGACAGTGGTGGCGAGGAGGGAGGTGAAGTCGGAGAGATTGAAGTAGGCGGAGACTCGGAGAGGAGATTGGAGTTGAGGGGGGAAATGGGAAGGGGGAACGAGGAGATGCGCAAAAAAAATAGATTTCAAAGGGTATATATCTGACCCGACCTGTTTTGTGTGTATGAGTCAGGTTTGATTCAAGTTCATGGTATAAATATAATCAGTACTCCAATGTAGAAATAGAACCAAATGTACTTAATTTGACACCAAAATTGAATTATAATAGTATACGCGCACACGCATATAAACTTAATTTGCAATCAATGTACAATTGACAAAAGTATGTCCAGTTTAATTTCTGACAAAGTATAATATGAAAATTTTTCATACATGAAAAAAGTTTAATTTATAATTAAATTCTGTAATAGGTGAAGGTAAGACAAAATTTAGTGATTCATGATTCACTCGGCCCAAGTGATTCATGGTTCACCCTACTCGAATATGTCATAATTTAAGGTTCATTATTTAGTGTTTAGGGTGTAGATAATTGATTTAGGACAATTTTATAAATTTTCATACATGAAAATTTTCACACTAGACATACTCTTAATTTTTACCTTAACATTAGTGGGACATCGTAAAAATATCAATCTTGTCTAATATTATTGGACGGAGAAAATAATTAATAAGTAAAAATAATTTAAACAGACTTAGGCCCATAGTTTTACCACGGATTAGGTAGATTAAATTTGTGGCGTCTCGAGCGTGTAAAGTTAATTATGAGTGGGTTGGATAGACACGCAAGTAAGAAAAAAATGTTAACTGTTGCATTAATTTAACTGTGGCAAGTTAGTCTAAGTGTGGCTGCCAATTTTCCAATAATGCTTTTTTAGTGGAAGACATTTAATATTGGAGTAATTTTTTTCTTGTCGTGGGGTCTTTCCTTAAGTTGATATTATTTGACTCCAGTCTCCTTATAATTATTCATGAGAAAAACTGTACTAAAAAAAATAAAGTTCAAATTCATTTTGAATTATCCGCAATAATTGTGTGTGTGTGTGTGTTTTTTTAGGTAAATTTTAGAATACACTTGACATATTATTACGCTAGCCATTTTACCGCTCTAAGTATGTAAATGGTCACTTTTAAAATCAACTTGCAGTGGATTTTAATTAATTTTTCTAGGAAAATTAAAGGAAGATAGCGTTTGAAAATAAAGTTTTGTTACTAAAACTTAAAAATAGAAGTATTTACTAAATCATTTTTTTTTTCAAGTTCAATATAAATACGCCCTTATAGTAAATTATTTCACTTTAATTTTGGACTATAATTTATAAGACAGGGTTTTGGAATTTGCATTAGTGGTCCACCTATTTCCTTTTCAAACACTTTTTACCAAATATTCAGTTAGAAAAAAATGTGGTGTAACAACTCAGCATATCATTAATTTGATGAAAAGGTCGATGTACTTAGCAAATAAAATGTACTGCCTTGCAAATTATCAAGAAAACATTTAACACTAATATTAGCCACATTTTTTCTGCAAACTGATCAGCTTAATTAGTGGGAAATGACTCATCTTTGTACTTCGTGTATTTAATTCGATGTAAAATAATCTGTTCTACTTTTCTTTTTGTTTAATTTTTGTTTCACTCTACCTTTCTACTTTCTAGCCTTTTGTTTTATAAACTCTTTATTCTTACAGAAGTTAGATGTTCGATTGGGCTGGTGTAAACCACGTTTTATAATTACAAAAAATACAGTGAAATAATTCATTAGTTAAAGCATCATTACCTATGTCATCATTTTCCCGATAAAAATAAAATATATATACATGTATGAGATCTAATCTCAATTCCCCTCTCTTTGTGTATCGTTCTTTAAAGCTTTTCCTAATTCTCACATTATAAGAGATCTTTATAATCTGAATATCAATCAAATGTACTCAATAAAATATTACTATTTGTTATAGATTTTGGTAATTTCTAGTGTGAAAGGTGACATTGGGGTTCTTCTTAGATGATGTCAAGTTCCAATAATATTAAAGAAAAACTTTAGTAGCAAGAATGATTTTGGTGAGTGGTATAGAGATGTGGAAATTCGAAAAAGTAAAACAGGTGCGGCCGGCAAAATAAGTGCAAAGCATAATATTTCATTTTGGGAGGCCCATGGACCCTTCTGCCTGCAACCCCAAGGCCCAATATCTATAAGCCATAGAGATCTGTCTGGTCAACTCCGTTTGTATCACTTTATAAACCACAGATGCACATAATTTGAAACCTTTCTTATGATTTTAACAGTTCCAGGATGCATTTTAAAACTAATAAGATCTTGAAAAATTTCGTCAAAATTTATATAAAGATATTAAATTGATTCTTTTATTTAACTTTTTTAATATTCATCCTCACTCGTGGGCTGAATTTTCTTACTCCATCATTTGAAGTAGACTCGTCTAGTGAACAATTTAATATGAGTTGAGTTGCTTTCAACGGTAATCGAACCCAGAAAATGGACATGAGCCTAAAGGTTTTGATACCATAAAAAAAATTCATCTCAACTAAAAATCGAATTTTTTAATGGTATCAGAGCCTCCGCGCGTTCACGCCCATGTCCTGGGTTTTCAAACTCCGCTGACATCAACACTAATCCACATTAAATTATATACATGTTGAGTCTCTTCAGTCCTTCTCATATTGGGCTTGACAAACGAATTAATGATACACGTCTCCGCAAATTCAAAATTTTAAATAAGATGTAGCACTTCCAAATCTATTTAAAAAAATATTATACATAAAATATAGACTCAATATTTAGGAGTAAATTTGAGATTTGTACTAATAGCTGTAAAATGTAAAGCCTTTTCATTTCTCATTTCATTTTAGCACCTCTATAAATAACCCTCCACCGTCTTCTCAATTCTCAATTTCTCATTACACACAAAAATAATGAGGCAACTACCACCCCCACCCACAAACAATCCTTCAACAGTAGCAACATTTTGGCACTGGAAATCCCCCGTGCCCTATCTTTTTCTGGGATTAGGCCTAATGCTATTACTCATAATGGCTGCTTTAATCGTCCTCGCCTGTTCCTTCCGTAAGCGCCGCCCCGCCGGACAAAAGGCGGCGCCGCCCTTCGCCCCACCCTCAGTCGTCGATAATACGCCCAAGATTGTCGTCATCATGGCCGGCGATGACAACCCGACCCGTCTCGCTGTCCCCATCTCTAAGTAAAATCTGATGGATCCATCTCAGCCGTCCATCCTAAATTTTGTCCTTGCTAACAGTGATTGGAAAAATTTTGTAATTTTTTTGTTTTTGTTCTTTAATAATAATGGCATATAATGTGTCTTGTTTTAATTTCGAAAATAATTTTTTATTAATTAATTGGTGCTCTGTTTTTTCTTTATGTTCATTTAATTTGTTCATACCTTTGTTAATTTGGAAAATTCAACTAGTTTAATTTTCTGAACAACTCTTGTTCTGTTTTTTGTTCTCTGAATTTTAGGGATGGATCTACTGGGGTTGCCGGAGGCGGTCGCCCCCTTTAAATTTTATCGTAAAATTTTGCTACCCTTATTCAATATAAAATTTTGTCCCTTGGAATAAAATCAGTCTGAATATGATAGTCATCCAATTCTCGAGTTTGATTAATAAAACCTTCAATGGTGATTTTCATACTCATTTATGATATTTATATGAATTATTGCCAGGTAGTATACATCAATTTGAATGATTCAAATAAAGAAATGACAGATTATTAATTTTGCATAAAAATTAAATTTATGCAATAGAAGCCAGTATGCCATAAATCTAAAATTATATTAAACTTAATTTAAATAATCTGTTTGATATATTCTATCCATTTGGTTAAAAAATATTGGTCTGTTTCTTATATCTGGGGTCTGTGGCAACTTCACTATCCAGTCTGACGATGGAATATGATTCTGATATAGTAATATATGATATTAAAGCTTCATATTTAAAAAATCAAACTCAAGTTCACCTCAATTCTGCTTTTCTCTTGTACAAGAACATTCGTGAAATGACATGGGAGTTTCAGGGTATTAATGTGACTTTCCAATAGGGACTGATGTTTATTTATTATATTTAATTTTTGTTTAAAAACAAAAATTAATGGATTCACTTCCATTATAATATTACTGAATTAAAATCATAAATAAACTTTGTGTTTTGTACGCTTTATACGTTTTTCTGTGATCCACACATGTGTCAATAATATTTCTCATCACTTTCCTTGAATATTATAAAAGGAAAATCATCAATAGTGGGAATAGTTAAAACTTGAAATTGGTCATGGAAAATTATTACTCCCATGGGACGCGGCGATTCGAGCACGCAAAGAATTAATTATGAGTTCAGAGAGAAAATATTGTTGCAAGCTTTTATTAATTAAGGAGTATTAAATTGTTTTCAGATACTGTGAATAGTGGGAGACACATAATAATGCCAATTTTTATGTGCAAACCGACGCAGAAAATAATCTTCACACAATCTTCAGAGTAATTGCCATAACTTTTTGTATTTGAGGAAATTATTAAAATTGAAGATCGAATAATTTATTAATAAAAGTTGATAATGCTTGAGATAAGAAATCAATACTTTTTGGTTAAATTAATCCAAATGTGAAATCAAATAATAAGAATGAGCAAAGAATATTTCCAAATTACTTTTGTTTTCTCAACCATTTTTTTAATGAAACTTATTTATGATATAAAATTAATACTATTATACTTATAAATAAATAGATATTATTATTTTTATAAATTAATATCTATAGTATTTAATAATATGATAACATTTTATAAGTTTAGTGTGTATTAACTGGTAAATGTTATAATATTAGTTTATAGGTGTAATGATATAAATTTAACGTGTTTCACCAAAGACCTATTTTTTTTTTCAAGTAATTATTATTTGAATTCTTTTACATCATTGGAGCTTTATATAGTTAAATTGTTCACTCGAAGAATTTCTTTTACATTAGATTATTCACCCGATGATTTTTTTTATTTCAAATTTATAAAATCGATAATTTAACCCATGAATTAGAGGTGTAAAAAAAATAAAATTAATTTACACTCTTTTATAAGTACGAATTTCAACGCACGATAAAAAAAAAAATTCACTCTCAAATAAGTTTTTCGAAGCAATAATAAAATATTATTTTTAAGTCAAAATATCATTTATACTTTTTTCACAATTTTTTTTATATTGAAAAGTATATTTTTTAGAATACTGAATTTTTATTTAATTTTTTTTTCGTGAATCACACGTAACATTAATTTCGTAACAGACGCGCCCCTTAAACATCCTACCCCATTTATATTGTCAGGTGTTGTCACCAGATTTATCACACATCAGATCAGGCAAGAAGAAATCAGATAGCCTGAGTCAAGTGACCTGAGGGTCAGGATGTCTGAACTCAGAAGAGCTAAACTCGAAGAAGTCCCCGAGTAACCTAAAAGGCTCTAGAGAACACGAAGGCTCGAGATAACCAAAGAAGGTTATCACGCGTCGATGAGGGGCGAATTATCACGCGTCAGCGAGTCCCACTGAGACCACGTGATTTGTCGTACTTACGCATATGTGTTGTCATGCTTTATGCACATGACTTGTCGTGCTTATCGATTTGTCGTGCTGGTTCTCTTTATATAAAGGACTTCACCTTTCATTGTAAAAGGACTCTGGAATGTTTCCCTCATTCCATTTATATACACACACATTTCGCGGGGGATTTAATAAACTAATTACAGTTTTCCCGCAGATGATTTTTGTTTGATTTCTTATTTGTTTGGTGGTCAAATTCAACATCATTACATCGAAATTAAAGAAATTATTTTTCATTGCGTCAACACTTATTTGTTTGGGGTTTTAATGCTAATAAATAAATAAAAAAAAGGATAAAGAAAGAAAAAAGAAAAGGCAGAAGAATATATGTACATCTAATGATTATTGCCTTAAATATTCCTAGGCAATATTGGAGTATAATAATAAATAAAATTGTTAGTGGACGCCGCGTCGAGCAGCTGCGAAAAGATAATGATTGTATTTATTTTATTTTCCATTTTATTTCAATAGGTATATGTATTTGGGCGAATCATTTGACACAAACAAAAGACGTCGTGTTTTGTCACTGTAAATAAACAATGCAACACACCAGACATTTTTCTTTTTCGAATACATCCATCGCATATTCTTTTTTGTCCTTCATAAACTCAATAGTACATACTTTTACATTCATGTTACTATTCGGCTTAGATATTTAAAAAAACAAAATAACTAATTTTCATTATTGTAAACGCGTACTAAGTACTATTTGGCTTAGATATAAGTGCACTCCATCGTGACACTAACGCACAACAAAAAATTATTGGTTAAAATTCATTTTTCATCAAATATAACATCGTTAGTTTCATATGATTTTTTTAGAAAAAATATTGATCAAATAAATTAAAGAACATATAGTATTAATAAAAATAAATGGAAGGGAAGACTTAAAAAAACATTAAAAAAAAATCAAGCGCTCCATGAAATACGTGCAAGGCAAGACCACTGACTCATAATTTTTTTTAACGTAAATTTGAATTAAGGTATCAACTGTTATCAATAAAACAACGTATGTATATTTTCGTAAAATTTTAGGTTAATTATTTTGGAGTAGGGGCTGGTCTTTTAAGTTTTAACACAGACTTACTTTTGCTATTGTTTTTCTTTTTCTATGAAACGATTGCTCTTCTAGTGAGTGTTATTATTGAAAAGAGAAAATGAAAAGAAGGGACAACTCGGTTCCAAGGCGTAAAGCTAAAACAAAATGGGCCTTAGGCCCAACCATCCTGGTACCCACAAACAAGGCACACTAAAATGGGCCTGGATCAAAACATCACTTCCCGGTATATTTATTTTCTAAACCCCCAAACCCAATTTTTCTTGTGCATTTGTCCACTAACCAAACCCACCCCAACTACCACCCATGTTCTTCTTCTTCCTACACCCCGACGCCAACCGTCGCACACCCCAACCCCAATGTAAGTTTTACATCGCCGCCTCCCACTTTCCTTTCCTTTTTTTTGCATTTGCATATGGACCAAATATGCCCCTTTTTTGTTTATGAACGAAGATGGTTGGTTTTGTTGGTTTTTCTGATTCATTACGTTTTTATTTTGTTCGAATTTGGTTTTATGAAAAAATATATCATCTTCTGAATTTTTTTCAAACATGTTGTCTATTTTCGATTTTATTCCCGAAAACGTGTCCCGTTTATTATTTTTAAATTTTTTCCTTTTGTTCGATTTCTTTTCCTGAAAATTTTACTTATTTTTGAAATTTTATTTCGAGAATTTGCAAAATTTTCGAATAAACAGTAATTTGGTTACATATTCTCCATTTTGGATAGCCGAGCATTTACCGCAACCCGATGGCGGCCGGCGGAATACAGTGGAAGCAATTGCAATATATGGGGGAGGAATGACGAGAAATTGGGATTTCAATGTTAAGGACAATATAGTCTATTTCTATTTAAATTTTTAAAATATATATATATATAGAAGGTGTATTTCCTAAAGATGGCAGTGCTAATAACCTGTGCCTACAAACAATCACAAGCCCCACAAAGAAAACAAAAACTCTGTGGCACAGATCAAACTATAGACCGAAAACACAAAACGACATTCTAGCTAAAAAAAACTCGAAGCAAAAGAGGTAAAGACCCAAATCAAAGAAACCAAAGCAAGATCCAAATCGCATATTCCTTCGTACTAAAATATTACTCCCCCAGCCCCAAACTTGATTTCCTATTTTCTATTTTGGACATCCCATAGTTAATTTTCTATTTCCATAAATGGAAATTTATACTTTATTACATAAAATACTAATAAATAACTTTTTTTAACCTCAACTATTCATCACTGTATAACTTTTTCACATAAATTACTAATAAACAACTCTTTCTACCCCAACACTTTATCACTCTATCATTTTTTCTTAAAACCCGAGCACACAGTAAATAGAAAATTAACTATGGGACGGACATGCTTTTACATTATTAAATATTTAAACTAGAATAACTTTTATGTGCACCAATTACACTGTTTACTGTGTAGTTAAACAAACACAATTATTTAATAAAAATAATTAATAGTATTTAAAAAAGTATTTGAATAGCACCATGCACCAGAAACGTACTCTTGTATTTATTAATTAAATGATCTTTCCTATGGTTTCAAGAATAACCAACTTTCGATAAAGAAAAGGGTGCCTATTTTCGAATAAAAAGATTAGGCAAATGCTCATCCTATGTCAGTCAAAATGTTATTACACCGAGACAACATCCAAAGAAGAGAACCAAAATGAAAGACAACAAACAGGATTATGAAACTTCATTAATCAACAACAATACTAAACTCTGCAGCAGTCCATTTCTCAATTCCAGACAAACCAAAATCAAAAGATCCATTTCATTGATCAGCAAAATAGAAATTAAACACCACAAAGGTAGCCCCGAAATACAAATTTGCAGTTCTTGTTTCCAATTAACATAAGAATATTATCAAATAAAACGAAAAACAACATTCAAGATCGATGTCCACACTTTATTCGAATAAAACGACGAAACAACTCTCAGTTATCATTCTTCTTAGCAAGCTTAAACCACTCAGTATGGTAAGCTCCAGAAATATCAACCCTTTCGTATGTGTGAGCCCCAAAGTAGTCCCGTTGAGCTTGGACCAAATTAGCGGGCAGTCTTGCCCTCCTGTACGTGTCAAAATACGCAAGACTAGCAGACATACCAGGCGTGCTGATCCCCGAGTTGATTGCAATGCTCACCACCCTTCTCCAAGCAGATTGCCTCTCAATTATTTCCTTTGCAAACTCGGGGTCCACAAGGAGGTTAGCAAGATCCCCGTTCCTGTCATACGCCTGCTTGATACGGTCCAAGAAGATAGCCCGTATAATACATCCCCCCTTCCAAATCCTCGCGAGTTCCCCCAGCTTTAACCCCCACTCCTTCTCGATGCTCTTAGCACGAATCAGATTCATTCCTTGAGCATAACTGCAAATTTTAGATGCGTATAAAGCTTGCCTCACATCATCCACCAGTTTCTTCTTGTCGACCTCCTGATCGGTTATAATGTCACCAAAACCGAAGACCTTTGCAGCTTCGGTTCTTTCCTCCTTCAAACCACTCAAGAATCTTGAATCCAAGGAAGCTTCAATGGTAGGGGCAGCTACTGACAGCTCAGCAGCTTGCTGGACGGTCCATTTTCCGGTTCCTTTCATCCCGGTTTTGTCCAATACCTTGTCGACTAGATACCCTTCGCCCTTATCGTCCTTAATCCCAAAAATATCAGCAGTGATTTCAATCAAGAAGCTCTGAAGCTCTCCCTTATTCCATTCGGAGAAAACATCTTTGAGTTCTTGGTTCGATAGTTTCCCGACTGATTTGAGCACGTCGTAAGCCTCAGCAATCAGCTGCATGTCACCGTACTCGATTCCATTATGGATCATCTTAACAAAGTTGCCTGATCCGCCTTTTCCAATATAGGTAACACAAGGGCCACTGTCTGGGACTTGGGCAGCCACTTTAAGAATGATGTCTTCTATGTATTTGTATGCTTCGTGGGACCCACCGGGCATCAGAGAAGGCCCGTTTCTGGCACCCTCTTCGCCACCGGAAACTCCCATCCCGAGGTAGAGAAGACCCGCGTCAGCTGCAGCTTTCTCACGTCTCTCAGTGTTCTCGTACCACTCATTTCCACCATCAATGATGCAATCACCTTTCTCCATGTAAGCAGATAGAGTTTTGATCGTCTGGTCAACAGGGGCCCCGGCCTTGACGAGCATGATGATCACACGGGGTTTTTGGATTGAGTTGACGAATGATTCGGGGTCGTGGAAGCCAAAAACGGGAAGGTTTCCTTCGGCTTTTGCTCGTTCAATAGTCTCGTCGACTTTGGATGTAGTACGATTGTAGACGGAGATCGGAAAGCCTTTCTCAGCAATGTTGAGGGCCAGGTTTTGTCCCATAACAGCGAGGCCAGCAAGGCCTATTCTGGTTAGTTGCTCAACCATCCTTCCTATTGATAGATGAACGTTTATTACTCATGATCAGCACATAAATAGTAACTAAAGAGAAATGATAAGTGAATCCTATAACTACTGCATCTCTGTTTTTTTCTTTTTTAAGGGTATAGTATACCTCAATGATTCTTACACAAATAAATCAGATAACTCAGTTTCCATGAAACGGAAAGCTTATTGACTTGTTTCTTAAGATCTACCATTAGAACATTAGATCAAAGGGAACCCCACAATCTTATTCTCAGGATCATTTATTTATACAAGTTGAAAATCAGGACTTCCCAACTTGGATCTACTTGTTTGAGGATCTAGTTCTCTAATGACATGCATGAGGAATGAGATCTCATATTTGCTAAATAAAACAAAAGTAAAAGCTACAAAAAAACATGAATTTTGATCTGTTAAATCTCATACAAGTTCTTGTTTAGCTCTATCAGCCCAAATTAGGATCTAAACAACCAAACAGTTTGACATGAAATCATCCCATCAAATAAAGCTAACTAAAGGTCAAAAAGCATCAAAAGCTCCATCAAATTCGATTTTCACAGGAAATTCTACAACTGATTCAAACAAAATAGAAAGATCAAGCCTTCATCCCAGTGAACCCTAAATTCACACCGCACAATCGATCAAAACGGAGAAATTCAAATCAATCAAGAGAAAATATAAGAGAATTGAACAAAACCCAAATTAAACAAATTCAAAGAAGCAAACCCATCAATAGAATCTTCAATTTCAAAATCAGAAGAGGAAGAAACCCAAACCTTGATCGTCCAATCAGTTGAATTTCACTTCTAGAGAGAATAAAATGGTCTTCCAAACGCAGCACCGCAAAGATCTGTGACTTTACACAAAGAATTACGGATTAAATACAGCAATTACACGAAGAAGAATACAAGTGTGAAGGGATCTAAAAATATTGATAAATATATGCATACAGAAATGTTGAATGTGTTGTTCTACTTCGGTGTGCGGGTCAATATTGGACAACCACTTTTCCCACTGATATTTCTTCTAAAATCATGGTAGGTCTGGCTGTGGTTGGTGAGTTCTGCCTCTTTTAATTTTTTTTATTAATTATTTTAATCATTTAACAGCCAATTGAACCTTGCCTGTAAATCCACTTTGTTCTTTGGCGAGAAAAAATCACAAATGGTCCTGTAACTTTGTTCGATTTTAGAAATAGTTTTGTAAGTTTTTATTTTATCAATTGTGGTTCTTTTGATTTCAATTGTAGTTCTTTTCGCCGGAAAATTGAAAATTTTAGCCGGAAAATGGCCCGAAATATGATGTAGCACACAAATAATGCGAAAAAAACATTGAAATAACGAGTTCAATGAAAGGAAGAAAATAGTATAAGTTTCGACTCTCGCCTCAACGTAAATCACTCGAAATTAGCCACGATAATTAATGTAATTCGTGATTTTGAAGTTGCGATTCACGGGGGAGGTGTAATCAAAACATGAAATTGATTGATGATTTTTCTTCCTTGATGAAAGACAGTTCAAATGAGAGTGGTGACGACCGTCAATGTGATCAGAATAAAAAGTTAAGTCAATTTTTCGATCAAGTTTTAAATTATCCATAAAAAAGGACTACAATTAAAATCAAAAGGACCACAATTGATCTAATAAAAACTTACAGGACTATTTTTTGAATCGGACAAAGTTACAGGACCATTTGTGATATTTTCTCTTCTTTGGTTTATTCTTTTTCCCCCTTTAATTTTAATAAATTAAAATAGTTGTTATAAAGAAGGAAAATAGATTAAAATAATCGCAGTGAGAAATTATTGAATTAAAGCTAAATCTTGTATACATAGAAACATGCAACTTGTTACATTAAAAAAATACAACTTATTAATACTGAACCGGGTAATTATTATTATGAAAAAAAAATTGCACGATTCAATATAAACAAATTACATATTTCAGTATAACAAATTGCATATTTTTAAAATTACTATATGTGCACGGTGCACCCGGATGGACATTAGACTCACCTCGAATTAAACATCTCCGCGTGAAATAACAAGTCTTGTAATGAAAGATGAGAGTTGGACATTGTTGATTTAACATGTTATTTTCGCATTTTAATTTACATCTTTTGTAAAATATAAACATACATAAAGTGAAATTTATGACTGTCTTAATATAAATTTGGATTTACGATTTTTTTTTTTCAAAACTTACGGAGTGATACTTAGCGGTGACAATTTGGACAATAATAATTTAGACGATATGAAAGGTTAGAAACGAAAAATATTTTCAAGTTACTTCTAATATTCTAAAGAGTGTAGAAAGAACTCAAAATTTTAACTTGATCTTGGTTGTCCGTAAAAACTCAAATGTGGAAAGGATTCTCAATTTCGGAATGGTTAGAGACTCAAGAAAACGTTTAGAATCTAAATAAGTGGCGGAGCCGGGATTTTCGTCTAGGGACCCACTTAAGATTAAATTTTGTATGCATCAAATGCATCGTGCACTTCATAGTGTATTTTAGAAGCATGCAATTTGTTGCACTGAAATATGCAACTTGTTCATACTGAACCCGTGCAACTATTAATATGGAAAACAAGTTGCACGTTTCAGTGTAGACAATTTGCACATTTTAATGCAACAACTTGCATGGTTCTAAAATATACTATGGAGTGCACGATACACCTGGTGCTCATGAGAACCATCCCCCAATTAATAGTAATAAAAAGTACGAAATAAAAGTTTAAAACAAAAACATAAACTAATACATATATTTATATAATCAAAATGTTAAACGTAATTATATACACATTTGAAAACAAAATGTTAATACATCTAATAACATACCTCTTCGACTCTTCTTATTTTGGAAGCGTTGCATGATAGCTTTGTTACTAACTTTAAAAAAAAATGTATACAACTAAACAATCGTTAAAAAATTTATCTCCAATTCGATTAAGTGGTGAACTTTTGATGAATTTAATTGCTTAAATGCTCTTTCCACAGTAGTTCTAGCAATGAGTAGGATAAACTGTAACTTAACAAGCGAATAATCTAATTAGAATACAGTATGAATTTTTGTAGCAACCAATTTTTGAACAAAACCTGCTATTCTAACAATTGTAGAGAAATTTTCATCAAAACAAACATCAATAATAAATTTTCTAGTTGATTGTCAAGTTCAAGTGGAACAACTAAGATTTGCTCAAGCATATACATGTGATTAAATATTTTTTATTGTATATATAATGTGAAATTACTAAAAAATCCTTAAAATTTTTCAAAATCTCAGGGGGGCCCAGTGCCCCCCTTGTACCCTTCCTCTCTCCGTCCCTGATCTAAATAGGAGAGTTTGATTTGCTGAAAAAATATAGAGAAAATTATGATATTGTAAGGGTTGGAGTACCCTTTGTGCTCCGAAAGTGATTATGAATTTCTTTTACTAACAAAAATATATATATCGTGAAGGCGTGAACATTGAACAGAATTAATTAAAAAAAAAAAAGTGTACTAAGTTTTCTGAGATGGAGGGACTATAATGTAAAAGGTGCAGGAAAGTATTTGTCAAACTTATGAATGAATGGTAGTTGACCCAAATCTCATGGTGGAACATGCTTCCAATGTGAACAATTAATGGAGCGCTTTTGTTAATTTTTATATTTTTTTGTTAAATTTAATTTGTTGACTAAATCCCAATTTTCTTTTGTTCACCAGCCATGATGGACCATGCTTACCTTGTGAATAAGTAAGAGACCTTTTGAAATTTTGGCAAAACGCTTTAATAAAAATTTGTACTAAATAATTTCACACTAATCGTCACATTACTGTAGATCTTATCTAAATTAGTTCAGATGTTATCCAGATTCCCGGTTCCAATCCGACCCGACCTACATCGAATTTCATGGATCTTTTGTATCTCGTGCCAACATTTTCTTTATTTGTGATACTGTCCAATATAAAACCAATATAAAACGTAATAGAGTTGGTCTTATGTAAAATAATGTTATACTACTAGTTCTTTGCTCGTGCGATGCACGGGTCTATTGTAAATTTTCACCTAGGCAAATTTAAATCTTGTTATTTTTTTAATATTTTTAATCTCATCGTGAATCACATGAAATATCATTCCAATAGTTGATATATAACATAATTGAAAAAACTCCTTAGTTATCAAATAATGGTGAGTATATAATTTTCAATTTTTAATTGTTACTCTTTTAATATTTTAGACCTGAGTGTCCAAAATATCTCTTTTTATATTAACTTGGATATTCAAATATCTTATTTTTATATATCCACTTTCGTTGTGGCAGGAGCAGGAGCAGAAATGAGTTCTTCATCTTCATTTTTCTCTATTCAAGTCTTTATCATTTTACTGATCTTTGTTCTGGTTCTTGTTCTTGTTGTTCTTGTTCTTTTTCTTTTTATCCTTCTTATTTCCTTCCTTCTTTGTTATATTGTTTAAATTTGATCATCAATCTTTTCTCTCTTGTGTTTTTTTCTTGTTGGAATGTTTGTCTCGTGCGTGCTTTTCTTTACCATTTGGTTTCAAGGATAGAACAAATGCAAAATGATATAATCCTAGAATGATTTAGATTCTTTTATACGATGTAAGATTGAGATTATAAAATGAAGTAAATTTTTAATGAGAATGTATAGATTTTGAAATGTAATAATTTGCTAGAAAAAATTGAAATAGAAAAATGTGGCTTTGCCACATACAGTGAAAAAACTTATCTTTACTATATACTAGTAATTCTCCCGTGCGATGCACAGATTGAGTATTATAAATTTAAATATAAGATGATGTAATGTGACTATTGAAGCGGCAAATTATAATAAAAAATTAAATTAAAATTATATTTTACCTACAATTGATCTTTATTAATTTTTATTTTTCTTATCTTTCATAAATATATGAAGAATATTGTACATGCGTGAGTGACTCACAATTTTTTTGATTAAATATATGATTTTTAATTATGTACTAAATTCACTATAATTAATAAGGTTTATAAAATGATACTAAAATTCAACAAAATTTATATAATTTAAAAAAATATATTTAAATTCAAGTCACACAAAATATTAATAACTGTAAATAAAATAGATATTTTTATCTGAATTTTATTTTTATACGTGCAATACAATTATTAAATAAAAGATCTCTAAACGAAACTAATTTGATATATAATGTGTTGAAAATTAATAGTGAAAAGTAAAAAGGAAAAGGAAAAATAATGATTGGTAAAACAAAATCACTATTTTTTTTGGAGAGTGAGAGTCGCCACTACATCACAAAAAAAAAGTGGAGTTAAGACCGCTTTCCAACAAAAAAAAGATTATTCTCTCCTCACTTCTACTTTTATATATTTATTATAGATAGATGAATAAATATAAATATTGATATAGACACCTCAGATTTTTTTATCTAATATTCAGAATCTTTCAAGAAGGGTGCACCAACTGAAAGAACATCCACAAATACAATAGTAAAAGTGAATAAGATTCTAGAATTCAATTAACCTAAAGAACATCAACCCCTAAATAATTAAACCTCTCATCCACTGCGCATTCATTCTTTTAGAGTATGTACAAATTACAGCAGAAATAAAAGGGATCAGAAACAAAATATTAACCTCAACAAAGCAGAGAGAGAGAGCCATCACACTCCTAAAATCACCCCACTTAAATTGTTACTACATGCTAGAGATGGAGAGGTCTATTAATAATTTTCAGAACAATAAAAAAATTACAACTTAAAATAATGAATTACAATCAATAGGATATTGAATTGCATTGGGCCGACTGATAAGTGATTCTGAGCTGCTAACGTTATTATACTATATATATACGTATTTCATGAAAAATATATGGATGAAGAGTGGTTTTTTGCACAATCTTTAAAATTTATTAAATGTTTTATATTGTAAAAATAAATTAAAATTTGTATTCCAACATAATATATTAATATAACAAATATAATGATATGGGACATCTTACATTTGCATTGGAGCACAACCTCCAGAGCAAGAGAAGGTGCAATGCACTGGATCCAAACTTATGGGAACACCTGCAAGAAATAATATTTCATTACTTGCTTCATCCATATAGCAATTTAGGTAAATAAAGGTTAGTAAATTTCAGGAATAGACAACTAAACAATACTTAAAACAAAAATAGTAAGCTATCATGATATCATCCACTACAACCACGGCTTGAGAAAAACAATAGAAGAAAAAGCACAATTGCAACACCAAGAACAACCTTAATTGAGCCTTTACATTACAAAGGAGAAAAGCACAGCAGTTCACGACATTGATCTGCAAGACGTCGCTTTTTTCTGTTACTAAGGGTGTGTTTTGAAACACTTAAACACAATTTTTAGAATCACTTATTTTTAAAAGCTGTGAGAAATAGCTGTAAGCACATTAAATTTACACCCAATTAAATGGAGACACGTGTAAAAAAAATCATATTAATATCAAATATTATTTATTTATTTATTGGGAATTTACTAAATTAATTCTCCAAATTAAATATTTAAATAACTGATATTTAATATATACACGGTACAAGTCAGTCAAATTTTACGAGCATTTAAATACTCGTATGTGGCGAATCAGACTGATATTTGGTCATAAATTTAAGAGAATTAATGACAAATCAATCAAATTAAATGATTTGTGTTAATTACGCCATCAAATCCCTTCGACCAATCAGAGGCCGCCACGTGGCACCTCAATTAATGAAAGTTTGTCATCCCTCACCTATAAATAGGGGTCCAAACTTTTCACATTCTTCATTCCAGACGAAGACACCAACATTCAAACGATCCAGACGAGAAGAGTTCAGAGCTCCCTGCAACCGTTCTTGAAGATTCAAAGCAGTTTCAAAGGTGTTCTTCGTGCAAAGCATCTAGAAAAGACATTCGATCAGAGATTAAGGCTCAAGTCCCTCCGATCAGACGTTTCTTCAAAGGCGAACTTTGAAGATTCGAAGGCGTTCTTCATCAACTCTAAGGCGTCCTTCACGAGACCATCCAGAAACAACTCCGAATCTGAGATCAAGGCTCTAAACCCCTCTAATTCGGCGTTTCTATTCAAAGGTGTTCTCCGTCCAACTCTTGAAGATTCGAAGATTTTCATCAAGCATTCAAATATTCAAAGGCATTCTTCATCAACACTCGAAGAAGTTAGTCCAAAAGCCACGTTTGATTCAAAACAAGACGTTTAGTCCTTGAATCAACGTTTCAAAGTCCCCAAATTCAACCCCAGACAAGATTAAGGCGAGGACCGTTACAAAAGTCGTCCAAGTCAAGGTCAAAGTCAAAGAAGAGAAGAATCAGAAGAACAAGTTAGAGTTTGAACCTGCTAATATTCGATATTCAAATTCAAGAAATTCAAGTTGTAAATCATATTCCGTGTTTTATATTTTAATTCACTAGATTTGTAGTTGCAATAGCTTTAAAAATAAGTGTTCCTAGAAGCTGATTTTAGTGTTCCATAATGTACTCACCTTTTTCAGTTACTATACTTTATTAGCAATAAAGAAAATATAGATATTTAAGATTTAAAATTTAAAACAAAACCTGCAAAGACAAATAAAATAAAATTTTAATAATACATGTGACAGAAGATGAGGGCTTTAGCATTTGGTGGGGAACATCCTCCTATTATAATTATAAGATTATTCGCAACTATCACCTTTATACTGTAATAATAAATACTATTGAATATTTTTTTTTTGTATAGATCAAATAATATTATTTATTGTGTTTAAAATTATATATTTTACCTATAAAGTTCATAATATAATCTCATTTTTTTCGATGGGGAGAAGGACCGGTACCCTTATTCATTGAATAAAAAAAAATACTACATCAGAGTATTTAAATATAAATATTTTAAATAATTTACACATTTTAAAAATATGATACACCAATAAAGAAAATCATGACTATGAGTCCATGAGTACTAGAATTCCATAACTAAAAAGATATAACAAAGAGAAGTTCATTGCCATTTTAGTCAATATCTGAACGCAATAAATAAAATATAATAACAGTGAAGTTTGCATTAAAAAAAGTGAAGAGTTTATTCTCCCCTTTATTTGGGGTTATATTTTTCTAAGCATATATTATCTGCACATATTTAGAAAAGGGTAAATGCATATTTTATTTGGCATTTCCTGAACATTGCTATCATTATCAATTGATATTAAAACATATGGTTGATGTTCCATCCCTCAAATTAAATTATTTTTAGGCTGGGCCAGCCGTACCCTACATTGGCCCAATACACTCTGGTTGGGCTGAGTGTTGAGTTCGTCAAAGTGGCAGGCCCAATATCCAACAACTGGTGTCTCAAAATTGATGGATAATTAATTTTCACATGTACTTTTAATTTTTCAATCTGTCGAAATAGATTTATATGATTCTTTTTTTTAGCTTAAACATCTCGAAGTTTCTTATTTTATTTGAATGTATGGAGTACTTGATATACGAAGAAGTGCACAATTGTATGTATCGTCTACCCAATTTCAATGGATGCCTAATTTCCCATGAGATTTAATAGTATATGAAAAATAATAGGAGATAAATAAGAACACTATAAACATGACATCCTCAATTAAAGCATACTACGAGTGTTCTAGACATCGTTATGAAGAAATAAGGGAAAATAAGTTAAAAAGACAAATAAAATTACAAAAAAATTATCCTGAAACACATGTAGTATTATATCGAAATATATATATATATATATATATATATATATAAAATAAAAATAATCAGTTTTTTTTTAACTAATTTCTTAAAATCCTGATACATTCCTTTTTATATTTTTTACCGAAAGGTTTGTCCATGATTTTTGTAAAGTATATTAAAAAGTTTCTATGGAATTTCTTAATAAATTTTTTATACTTTATACTTTAACTTTAATTAATAAAATGAAAATCGGTCTTAAAAATGAAATCATGTTATATTTAATTTTTATTAGTAGTTTCAACTCAATAAATTATTGAAAAATAATTAATTATATAATAAAATAAAATCCTAATAAGGTTTTAATTTATTAAATATTTTGAAATACAAATTTTATCCTTTTTAGTTATTTACGTATTATATATAATAAATATTTACTTCTAAAAATATCTCTAGACTCATCCAGTTACTTTTATTTATATATATATATATATATATATATATATATATATATATATTTGCATCTATATAGATATTATAATTTATATGAGATAGATATGAATATATGTATTTGCGTATCCTAATACTTTAGGATATGATCCGGTCTTTGTGATATAAAAATTAATTATGAAATTTTCAAATACACCTTTATAAGCGATCATGACTCATCTTCCTTATATCTAATTCTGAGTTTTTTTAATCTTACGTGGCACCACTTAATCCCTCCTATTCATATTTTTAATTTTCTTATTATTTTGAATTTTTAAAATTTTTATATCTATTGAAACCGCTCATATCATTATCTACATCTTAACTGCCCATTTTTCTCTCTTAATCTTAACAATCTCCATTTCTTTTTCTTTTTTTTTTATTCAGTCTACGTCTTTCTCATTTTTTAAGTTTCATTTTTTCCTTTCTCCTTTCTTCTTCCACCATCTATACAAATTTTTATGCTCGCAATCTTGGCGTTTTTCTCTTCTTTCTTTCTTTTTGCAATCTAGCAGGAAACAATGACACAACTAGCAAATGCATATGTTGCGATGCAACCAACGTACTGAACCATGCCCGAGAAATTGAACTGCCCACGGCCCGTTCTGCTGACAATCAGGCCCGCATTCACTCCGCTTGGCCCCACAATTGGCCACCAAACTTGACGAATTACATTTGTAACGGATTTCAAATACGATTTCATGTGATGGTCTCGTTGAACCGTGCCATACGCTGATCTGTATCTCGAGAAGATGGGGCGAGTTCGGACTGTGCAGCTCGTAATTGTTTCTCTGGGCACGTCAAAACGTACAGTTCATGGCTCGGAGAAAAATTGTCGTCCGGTTGAAGGATTAAAAGCTCTCCCATCGGAGTGTATAGCAACTTCTGCAAACACAGAGTGCAAACAGTTAATACTGACTAAGTAATACCTTTAAGTAAAACAACTAATACCTTTTAAAAAATTCATTTGAGGTGGTAATCACGTACCTGTTGCACTTGGTGCATAGAAGACCCACTCTACAATATGATGTGTTCTTTTGATTTGCCCAAGAATTCATATAGTATTATTGACGTGGGGGGTTTTCTTTTTTCTAGCCTAGCTACGAGTAAACCATGCATAATTTTTGTTTTCTTGCACTAAATATAATTTGATAGCTAGTTAATTAGCTACCCACTTTTTTCTCCCAAAAGTTTGAAGTAGCTTGGTACTCTTGTTCTCCACTTTATTCATCCGTTTTTTAGTATGATATCTTTTTTTTTAAAAATTTGGATCAACCAAAAGTTAATTTTCCGTTTGCCAATATGATATGCAAGCTAAAGTTTTCAACTGAGCCTGACATACGTTATATTGGAATGAGATTGAAATGATATATATGTTGACACTAAGCGTGAGAAGATCGGTTAAGTCTCATATGTATTTATGTGCACCATGCATTCATAATGCATTTTAGTATCTTATGATTTGATTATGATAATAAGTATCGAAAATCAATAGTAATTGTTTGGCTTTCACAATGTTAACATTGTTGAGGATCCAATGTGATAATAACTCCATTTAAAGGTGATTATAGTATATATAACGCTCAAAGATTATATTTAGACAATAAAATCGTTTATGATTTGATAATTATAATAAAATATCGAAAAGAAATCCAATGATTGGAAGTGATGTTTCATCTCTTGTTTGATTACTCTAGTAGTATATAGTTTATGAGGCACACTTGCGTGAGACCGTCTCACAACACAGCGAAACGAAGTACAATTTGACATTGATGTTTTAACACTTTATTATTGAGGTGGGTGTTGATTTGTGTTAAATTTTGTCCTGTCTCATGCATGAGACCGTCTCATATGAGTTTTTGTCATAGTTTATATGTAATGATCGCATTATCACAGTAAAAGTAGAGTAACGCTCCTATAAACCAGGTCTATATATGAATTTTATCACTGTTATGCATAAAAAAAATTCACTGTTTAAATTAAATATAAAATATTTTTTAAACAATGATTGTTTTTTTACATAATAATAATATTTTTTTATATATAACAGTGATACTAAAAAAATCGAGTTCAGGATGAACTCGGGTTCACAAGAATTTTTGTCGTAGAAGTACTGTTACATACTAATGCATCATGTACTTAATTAAATGTTTCATATCCTAATTAACTCGTATTCTATAAAAAAATAATACAATAGTGTCATATACTATTACTATTGAAAAAACACTTCTCGTGTCTTCACATTAAACAGCATTTCTTAAATAATTTTGACTATAAAAATACCTTTACAAAATTATGCAAATGTTTGCAAACACTTTTAATACTTGATAAATCGTAATATAAGAGGTTTCATGTGAGGTAATCGGCCTAATAATTTCAAGCCACTTGCAATTTCACGTTCTTCCATAGTTGGCATTATTCTTCACATTCCTTATCTTTTGATTTATGAGATATATAATATTAACAAACTTGGAACAAATTGAAGAAGAAGACTCTTGATATATTGAATAACCGTGTGTTTACAAATCTGAAGAAGATGAAAATGGAAAAATTAATTTGATCTAATCTAATAAGCCCTATATAAAGGGGGGAGAAATGGAAGGTGTAAAATCAATTAATTTATATTAATTTTTAATATTCTCCATCACTTGGGAGCTGAATTTTCGACTCGTACCGTTTGGAAGGAAGACCATCGTATAAATAGACAATTTGATATGTATAGAGTTGCACAAATATATGGGTGGGGTTACTTTTTTATATGAAATTTGAACTCATATAGGAGCCAATTAAAGTTTTGATATCATGAAAATAAAGTATACAACTCACATTGTACGGTGGTTGAGAACTTGAGATGTATTCCACTATTTAAAGATTATTACAATTACTAGGATTACAATTTACAAAGATATTTACTAAGACCCCATTTGGTTTAATAGATGAGATTGATATTGATGATGGGATTAGTGATGGATTACACAGTTGGGAAACATGTGTTGGTTAAAAATTAATGTGTTTGGTTTGACGAATTAAATTTCAAAATATTGTTGGGATAAATTATTTTTGGTGTTTGGTTTGAATGATATACCCTACAATCATGTAAATATGATGAAATTGCCCTTGGGAATAATATATCAGAATTAGAAGAGTCAGGGTTGTTTCTTCGAATCCGTTTCCATTCACAACCGATAATTTCTCAGATCTAACGAAATCAATCGAAACACAAAAAACATTCATTAGCTCATTGAGACATTTCAACAAACACATGGTGGGCAAAGAAATAACGTCCAAGATATCAGATATGGCTCCATCTCATGCTCAACTCATGCTCAAAACACGAAATCAGATATGGCTCCATCTCTCCTCCTCCTTTCTCTCTCCACCCTCCTTCTTCCTCAACACCAACACCCACGGCTCCTTCCCCGCCCCCTCCGCCCACTAGTCCGGCCGCCTCTGGGGCCTCTCCGGCTGCTCCCACTCGAGTGCACCGCCCCCTCCTACCCTCGCCCAGTTCACCCTCCAACAATGGTTGATTTTTATAAAAACCCCAAATTTTGCAATGAGAACCATTCGAAAATCAAAGGCTTGTTGTTAATTCTTACCTTTTCTCAATCGATTTTCCGATGGTCATGAAACGTTGTTATTGGGAACTGATGCCGAGTTTTGTTTGTTCTGGAATCGCGATGGGGATGAGGGTTGTTGTAACCGATCAGCTACCGGTCAAAGAACACCTGCCACGTGTCCACTAAATAAACAGGTGGACGAACACGGGCTACCCCAGTTCGGACGAACATGACCACACTAGGAACGACCACACCACTCGCCCCAATTGGGCGAGCACAAGGATAGTACCACAACAGGGCCTTGGAGCCAAACACATGGCCACAGGCATGGGGCGAACACGATGCTTATCGTGACTTTATTCGAACTGAACTTGTTCCAGTCATTTGAAGAGCCCCGGACGAGCAGGGCATCTTTCTCTCCATCATAGGTGGATCCTTTGCCTCGTAATTCACCAACAGTGGACAAACTCTCCTGTACCCTTCAGGCGAGCATGAGCTGGTTACGAGCAGAACCTGCACTTCTCATGAAGACAAACAGATTAATAGAAAACACTCGTGCCCACCATCCAGGCGAGCACAAGACAAGACCCCACACGACCAAATTGTGGTCGCCCGACTAGGGCGAGCAGGTTGGCCCCACGAAGACAAATCGGCGACGGCGAACACAAGACCAACCACCTGTTAAGCAACACCACCTGGGCGACAAGTCAAACCCTTCACAAGCAAGCGAAGATAGATGTTGACCCGGAGAGCACAACAAGACACATGTCCGTTCCTCATGTATCCTTGTTGAACAAGAAACGACCATCTCGAGCTTGCTATGACAGTACCTGCTAGCCAAAACAGTATAAATAGGCCCCCAGATGGTCAAATTGAAAAAGAGATTTCCCACCTAGGAGCTTACCAGAAGCTTTTGTAACAGACACATACAATCGTGCTCACCACATTGTACTTGTGCTCGCCACATCCCCCAAATCACTAATAAAATAACCCTAGCTTGGTACGCCCCCAGACGTAGTTATTCCTGACGAACTAGGTCACCAAATCCTTGTTGTCATTTTATATTACATCGTGTTCGCCAAAAACACACTGTGCTCACCACACACACACTGTGTTCGACATGTTGGATTTTATTTTGTTTAGTAGTTAAACAACATAGCCACATCATAATTTCCACATAAGACGACTATCAACAAGGTCAAAATTGTCTTTGCACACTGACCTAAAAAGACCAGACTAAATTATTTCACCCCCCCCACCCTCTGACTCATTATCATGGTTGGGCTGATAAAATTATATTTGGTACCGACCTGCACAATAATCATGGGCCACAGTCACTCGAATCAAACGGCAGATTGGGTTGGAATATTCAGTCTATCATCCCATATCAGTCGAAGCAAACGCGGCCTAAAGATACATATCTCCTAAAATCAAGGGAAGAGAAAAAATTCATTTACATTATAGGAGTGCGCACTCACATACCATAAAATAATTACTATATCTCAATTAAAAAATTGAAATTATCAAGAAGCGTGAGATCAATTTATTTATATTGATTCCCTAATCTTGTTGTCATTTATCAGACATGTATCGCTGCAACTAGACCTCTTGCAAAAAAAGGCTGGAAATCTTTGTGAAATTGTTGGTTATCTATGGCGGCTATGGCCTCCAACATCTATATAAATCTAATTTTCTATTTATTTACTTTAGTTTAATGTGGATATATTGGTGGGAGAATTTCAATTCAAGTTGGATTTTTATATGGAATTAATTTAAATGGCTTTTGGAGTGGGAGCGGGTGGATGGGTCGTTAATGTTGCGTTTGTTTTGAAACTCACACGGATAGACTTAGGACTTTACGCTTCTTGTCTCATACGAGTTTGTGATTTAAAGTCTGGTTTTTAAATCCCACATTCCATTCGCACTTATAAATACCTATAAAATTTATTATTACTCTTCCCAATATATCACACTTTATACATTTTATTACTCTTCTTAATATAATATAATAATACAATTGTTGTCACCACCTGATTTATCACACGTCAGCAAGATGAATTATCACATGTCAGCAGGTCCCACCGAGACCACGTGATCTGTCGTGCTTAAAGAGTTGTCATGCTTAGTGATTTGTCGTGCTTACGCATATGTATTTGTCATGCTTTATGAACATGATTTGTCATGCTTATTATTTATCGTGCTAATCCTCTTTTATATAAAAAGCCGACTCACCTTTCGTTCATAAAAAACCTCCGGAATGTTTCGCTCATTCCATTTATATACCAACAACCATATTTCAGGGAAGAACTACGGTTCTTTCAGCAGTGTTCTTTTCGATTAATTATTTGTTTGGTGGTCAAATTCAATAAGCCACATCAGAATCGTAAAATATTTGACCGTCAACAATTGGCGCTAGAAGGAGGGTGTTCGATGAAAAATTAGTGAAGAACAACAACGGATCTTCGAATTCAAAAATCCAAAAAATCCCCAAACACCAACAAACCCACATGTACATACACCTATACATACAAGAAAGAGAGGGGAAACAGGCGGCGGCTCTCAAGCTAACCGCCGTGACTCATGTTGCACCGCCTCACCTCCTCCGCCTTCGGCGTTGCGGCCGCAACACCAGCTCCGCACGGAGATGGGCGATGATGTCGGCTCTCTAGTTAGGAACTTAGACGCACGGCGGCGCTGACTCACCCCACCGCAAATCGGCGCAAGCCGCGGAACCTCCACCGCCACGCGGCGCCAAAATTGAAGCCCGCCTCTGCAAAATTGCCCCCACCGTCACAACCAAATCGACGCCACTCGCCCGAAACATCCAAACCGCCGTCGCCCTCGCCTTCGTCCCACCATCCCATCAACACCGTCGCCGCTCCACGGCGAAGCAGAATGGTGCAGCGCCGTGTTGAAGAATTTTGGACGTGTGGGGATTGGAAGAGTTTTGGGCTGTATTCTGGACGCGTGGAGGTACACTTTTTTCAGTTTTTGTTCTGATCTTCAATTTGGGGCCAGATCTTTTGGGGGAGAAAAAGGGCTTGTTGGTTGGGTTACTAAAATGAATTCGCAGGTCATAGAAATTATTTGGGCCTGAATAAGTTGATGGGCCAGTATATTATTTACTAAGCAATATATTCGGCCCAGCTAGATAAACTTGGTCCAAGAATTTGTTCTGATTGGGCCAGGATGTTATCAGCCAGGAAATAAAACGTTGGGCCAGAAATGTTATTTGTAAATAATATTTTCGGCCCACTTAAAAAAAAAAAAGGCAGCGAGCAAAGTAATGTTCGGTGAAAGAAATCTTTTCGGTACCGGAGTCTCATGAAAGAACTCAAAGAATCATTTAAGAAATATTTCATTTTTAACCCCACCGAGTTTATTCTAATAATGTCATTTTAATATCGCCGGAACTTATAAACATTGGATTTTACATATATGTCCTCGTGGCTTCTTCATTATTTTAATTTGGTTGATTTAATTTTAATAATGGTCGCACCTAAGCCGGACGACCGAACAAAGACGAACAAGCAGAGAGGTTTATGTTCTTTGGCTAAATAGTTCATATTTAGAGGCCCCAAAAAAAAGCGATAGAATAACAGTAATACGGTCGCAGACTAAATAAGACGGCCGAATAAAAAATAGTGATCGCGTCTAACATAAGACGATCACGAAAAGAAGAAAGGGGGTTGCACATAAGTTAACCCATCCTGGTCGCAATTTAAATAAGACGATCAACTGATTGACCTCAATAAGACAAAAAAAAACCAAAGAAGTCGAAAGGTGGAACATGACACATATCATGTTCGAATTCATTCAGAAAAAAAACAAAATGATTTGAAATTGTTGAGTTACTACCGGCCAAATTACAAAAAGCCACTTGGGCTATTTATCGAAGTCTGGTGGAGAGGGGGTGGTGTCAAGCACAACCTGATTTTTATTGGATTTATATACCAACAACCATATATTCCGTGGGGCTTTGGAAAAGGGCTCATTAACAGCGGTGGTCAAAGCATAACGGGCACACGCGGAGAAATAATTTACACTTGCTTTCTTCCTCATGAAAAAAGCATGAAAACCACGCTTTTAAATCCCACATTCCACAAACCCAGAGTTCACCTATAGTGTATTACTCTTCCCAATATATCGACTATGTTTATAGATTTTATTTCGCTTTAGCAATAGCATATAATAATACAAGCACAAGAAGTGATAGACTCTAGAGAACTTGGACCCGACCCCATAGATCACCATCAAGATCGCAATTAACATGTCCCACCTAAAATAAATATGTACATTCGACGCTTTATTTCACTCAAATGACTTGCTTCCCACCATCCCATATGTATTTGTCACCGCTAGAACGGCAAATACTGTGGTTGAAGAACCGACGTATCGGGATAAATCGAGATTTTATATAATTTGGGACCTCACCTTCGGGGGAAAAACTTGGCTTGTTGGTGGCGTTACTAAAATGAAGGCGAGGTCATAGAAATTATTCGGGCCTCGAATAAGTTGATGGGCCAAAGATATTATTTACTAAAATATATTCGGCCCAAACCAGATAAACTTGGTCCAAGAAATTCCGATTATTTGATGTTATCACCAGAAAAAACGCCAATGTAAATGTTATTTGTAAATAATATTTTCGCCACTTAAAAAAAAATGCAATCGAGCAAAGAATGAAAAGTGAAAATCTTTTCGGTAACCGTGAGTCCATGAAAACAACTCAAAGAATCACAGGAATCCTTTTGCCGGCAATTCTCCACCAGTTTATTCTAATAATGTCATTTTAATATGGCCGAACTTATAAACTCATCACATATATGTCTCGGCTTTCATTATTTAATTTGGCCGTGCCGAGATCATCGCCTCCGCACCGTTCATCACCTAGAACAAGAGTTAACGAAACAGAGGTTTATGTTCAATGGGTAAATAGTTCATACCAGAGGCTCCGCAACAAAGCGAAAGCAATGGATCGAATTGGCGTTAAATAAGATTTCGAAGCTTAAAATGGTGAAGAATTTTAAACGCAACGATCATGTATTCGAAACACTTTTTTGCATTCCGTCTTGCGGCCTCCTGCTTTGGGGATCGATTATCCCTCAACAAGGCAGTCAAAAATTACGGGGTTCGAATTGGAACGCGGGGCATTGAAGAATTCATCACTCGTCCAAGAAAAAGTTTCCGGCAAGATGTTATCACCAGAACCGAATGGCGTTATTCTAGAATAATATTTTAACAAACGCCGCGCTTGGAAATGAATAATGCAGGAAGAAAACGCCGTAACCTGAGCGTATTCCGTCACTAAAAATGAGCATCCACCGGTCATCGTGTTTACCTCCGAGCGTTCAATAGTGTTGACTTATAAACCCGTTATGATCTATCATTATTTTACTACTTAAGCGAAGTGATGGGCAGATAAACTTCGTACATAAGCGTTCATCCGAACATCACGTTAATCTGCAATAAAATGAACCTCAACACGCAGAAAATCGTATTCAGCCGTAATAGTTGACCGCCACTTAAAAAAAAATCAAACCCGGTGGTCGCATTACAAGTTAACCCATCCCGCGGCGATTCTGCCAGTCGCCGCCTGATTGCAATCGTCTAAGTCAATAAAATGCGCTTTATGGCGTTCATCCGTGCGTTTATTTTATACCCTTGATTCGCAATATTTTCCGCTTTTTGGTGCCGCTTTCAACAAAGACGGGCGACGAGTTTATTCACTTTTAGCAAAGCCAACTCGCCATTCCGGGTGAGCGAGATCATTCGCCTCGGGCGTTTTTCCACCTTTTACGGGCGTTGATCGCTCGCTTAGCGAAAGACCTTTTAGCGCCTCAAGAAGACCTTCCACAGACGGCCGATATGTATTCTGAAATTACAAGCGCCTTCGCCATCTTGTCAACACCGACGACAAGAGATCATTTGCCTTCACGACGATTATTCATCCACCTTTATGGCATTGACCCGCCCGCTTTTAAAGATTTTTCCGTGACGGGCGAAGAACGATTTCGCCGAAAGTGAAGCGCTCCTCGCCATCCCGAACGAGATCATTCGCCTCTCACGGCGTTCATCCGCCTTTTTATGGCGTTGATCTGCTCGCTTTTTAGCACTAACCTTCCACATCGACGACGGTATTCCATCGAAGCGGAAGCCTCGCCATCCCAACGACGAGATCATTCGCCTACGACGCTCATCCGCTTTTTATGGCATTGACTGGCTCCACCTTTTAGGCGCGCGAGAGATTATTCGCCTCATGGCGTTTTATATCCGCTTTTTATGGAGTTGATCTACCCGCTTTTTTAGTAATCGGCTTTTCCGTGACGGCGACGCCAGATTCTGGGCCGAGCGAAGCACTCGCGCTATCCCGGCGACGAGATCATTCGCTTCACGGCGTTCATCCGCTTTTTTATGGCGTTGATCTATCCGGGCTTTTTAGCGGCGACGAGATCATTCGCCTCTTACGGCGTTCATCCGCTTTTTATGGCGTTGATTCGCCGCTTTTTAAAGCGCCGGCTTTGCATGGACGGGCGATAAGATTCGGGCTGAAGGAGCACTCTCGCTATCCCCAAGAACGAGATTATTCCGGCCACGGGCGTTCATCCGCTTTTTACGGAGCTTGATTCGCTCGCCTTTTTCGCTTAAAGGCGAAAAAGATTGCCGCTTTACGACGTTTATCCACTTTTTATGGCGCCTTTTGATTCGCTTCGGATATTCTCGCTTTTAGTTGGCTTCGCCATCCCGAACGCGATGTATTCCGCTGAAGCGCTTCGCTTTCGGCTATCCGCCACGAGATTTTTGTTCGGCGATCATCCGCTTATTGATTCGCTTCGCCGCTTTTTAGGCGCTGATTCCACATCGGGCGACTTTACGACAGATACACTGAAAGGAGCGCTCGTCTATCTTTTGGCGACGCAGATCATTCACCTCTCGGCGTTTCATCCGCTTTTATGGCGTTGATTTCGCTCGCTTTTTTTTATCGGCTTTCCGTGACGGCGGACGCTGTGATTCGGGCTGAAGCGAGCGCTCGCCATCCCGGCGACGAGATTATTCGCTTCACGGCTTCATATACGCTTTTTATGGCGTTGATTCTATCCACCTTTTAGGGCGCGGCGACGAGATCATTCGCCCTCATGGCGTTTCATCCGCTTTATGGCGTTGATTCGCCCGCTTTTTTTAGCGCTTTTTTCAGACGGCGATCGCGATTCCGCCGAAGCGAAGCACTCCTCGCCATCCTGGCGAGATTATTCGCCTACATGGCGTTTATATCCGCTTTTTACGGCGTTGATTCGTCTAATTTTTAAGCGTCGACGCAGATCATTATTCGCTTCATGGCGTTTATCTCGCTTTTTTATGGCGTTGATTCGCCCGCTTTTTTAAGGCTTTTTCCAGATCGACGGCGTGTATTCGTCGCCGAAGCGGCTCCTCGCCATCCCGCGACGAGATCATTCGCCCTCACGGCGTTTATATGCTTTTTTACGGGCGTTGATCATCACGCTTTTTAGCGCGCGACGAGATCATTCGCCTTTTACGGAGTTCATCCGCTTTTTGGCGTTGATCTCGCCTGCCTTTTGGCGTTGGCTCCGTGACGGCGACGCCAGATTCCGTCGTAAGCGCTCCTCGCCATCTCGGCGATGAGATCATTCGCCCTCCGCGGCGTTCTTCCGCCTTTATGGCGCCCATCTTGAAGACACTTTCATCGAAGTAAAGATTCTACCGAGCTCTCTCGCGAGCTCCCCTTTGAAGACCTGCTTTCATCCCGGCGGGATCCCATCCGCTCTCTCCAACGAGCCATCTCTGTGAACGCTCATCCCGGAAAAAATTCCATTCGAGCTCTCTACGACGAAGCTCCGCTGAAAAGACTCCGCTTCATCCCGGCAGATCCCATCCGCTCTCTCCGTTGAGCCATTTAAAAGACCGCTTTCATTCGAGCGGGATCACATTCGGCTCTCTTACGAGCCATCTCAAGACCCGCTTTCATCCCGGCAGATCCCATCCGCTCTCTCCAACGAGCCATCTCAAGACACCGCTCATCCGGAGGGATCCCATTCGGCTCTCTCCAACGAGCCATCTCTCAAGACCTGCTCATCCCGAAAGTAAAGATTCTCTGCTCTCTCTCACGAAGCTCCCTTTTGAAGACACCTTTCATTTCGAAGCGGGATCACACCCGCTCTCTCCAACGAGCCATCAATGAAGACCTGCTCATCCCAAGCAGGATCACATCTGGCTCTCTCCAATGAGCCATCTCTGAAGACCTGCTCATCCCGAACAGGATCCCATTCGGCTCTCTCCAACGAGCCATCTCTCAAGACTCCTTTCATCCCGGCAAAGATTCTACCGAAGCTCTCTCACGAGCTCCCCTTGAAAGACCAGCTCATTAAAGGCGGGATCACATCCGCTCTCTCCAAAAAGTCATCTCTGAAGACCTGCTCATCCATAGCAGGATCACATCTGGCTCTCTCCAATAAGCCATCTCTGAAGATCTGCTAATCCCGAGCAGGATCCCATCTGGCTCTCTCCGACGAAGCTCCTTTGAAGAAGACCTTCAAACCGGAAAGGGGATCCCATTTATCTCTCTCCGATGAGCCTTTTTAAAGACTCCTTTCATTAAAAAGCGGGATCACATCCGCTCTCTCCAACGAAAGCCATTTTCAAGACTCCGCTCATTCCGAAAGCAGATCACATCTCGCTCTCTACAACGAAGCCATCTTCAAGACTCGCTTATTCCGGAAGGGGATCACATCTCGCTCACCAACGAGCCATCTCAAGACTCGCCATCATCCGAGCGAGATTCCATTCGGCCTCTCCAACGAAGTCATCTCACGAAGACTCTTTCATCCCGGAAGCAGGATCATATTCGCTCTCTCCGATGAGGCATTTAAGACACCGCTCATTCCGAAGCGGGGATCACATCTCGCTTCCAACGAGCCATTTTCAAGACACCGCTCATTCCGCGCAGATCACATCCGCTCTTCCAACGAGCCATCTCAAGACCTACTCATCTCGGCAGATCCCATTCGCTCTCCCGACGAGCCATCTTCAAGATCTGCTCATCCCGAGCAAAGATACCATCCGCTCTCTCCGACGAGCCACCAGAGAACTGCTTCATCCCGAAGCGGGGATCCCATTCGGCTCTCTTACGAGCCATCTCAAGACACCGCTCATCCCGGCGGGGATCATCGGCTCTCCGACGAGCCGTCTCTTCAAGATCTGCTCATCCCGGCGGGATATCATCCATCCTCTCTCGGCGAAACCACCTCAGACTGCTCATCCGAAAGCGGGATCATTCGGCTCTCTTACGAGCCATCTCTCGAAGACACTCGCTCATCCCGGCGGGGATCATTCGGCTCTCTCCGGCGAGCCATCTTCAAGATCTGCTCATCCGGCGGGGATACCATCCCGACTCTCCGATGGAGCCATCTTTGTCACGCTCATCCCGGAAAGGGGATCCCATTCGGCTCTCTCTACGAGCCATCTCGAAGACCGCTCATCCCGAAAGCGGGGATCCCATTCGGCTTCTCTCTACGAGCCATCTCAAGACCGCTCATCGGAAAGCGGGATCCCATTCGCTCTCTCTACGAGCCACTGTTCATCTCGGCGGTAGATCTCATCCCGCCTCCGACGAGCCATCTTCAAGATCCGCTCATCCCGAGCAGATACCATCCGCCTTCTCCGACGAGCCACTCAAGACCATTTTCCCGGGACATAGAAAAGATCAGACGACGGGCCTCGGCACGAAAGATTAAAAAGACTCAGACAACGGGCTCCCCGATGTACGAAAGACGTAAAAAAACTCAGACGACGGGCTCCCTCGGCACGAAAGAAAAAAAGACTCAGACGACGGGCATCCCTCGGCACGAGTATGAAAAAGATTATACGACGGGGCTCCGGCACGAAAAAGCACATAAAAAGACTCAGACGATGGGCTCCCCTCGGCATTTGGCCATAAAAGACTCAGATGACGGCTCCCAAGTACGAAAGACGTAAAAAGACTCAGACGATGGGACTCACCTTTCAAGCACGAAAGTACGACGAGATCGACGACGAGAGAAGGTAAGATCCTCTATGCAGGGAATCATTCTGAACGATCAAGATCTCATACGGCACCCGAGCAAGCTCGGAGGCAAACAATGTGACTGCAGATGCAACAAAAGATAAAATCTGGTCGAGACATGAAACAAGATCGAGCTCTGAACAACGTCACAGCCCGATCTTGGGGGCTATTGTTGTCACCAGATTTATCACACGTCAGCATCACCAGATTTATCACACGTCAGCAAGACGAATTATCACACGTCAGCAGGTCCCACCGAGACCACGTGATATGTCGTGCTTAAAGATTTGTCATGCTTAGTGATTTGTCGTGCTTACGCATATGTATTTGTCATGCTTTATGCACATGATTTGTCGTGTTGGTCCTCTTTTTATAAAGGACCTCACCTTTCTTTATAAAAAACCTCTGGAATGTTTTCCTCATTCCATTTATATACCAACAACCATATTTCAGGGAAGAACTACGGTTCTTCCCGCAGTGTTCTTGTTCGATTAATTATTTGTTTTGTGGTCAAATTCAACAAGCCACATCAGAATCGTAAAATATTTGACCGTCAACAACAATATCAATCATTATTAAACATTGATTTGACATAAAATTAAATCTCACCCTACTCAAATTTCATAACAAACACATATATTTATTATTCATCAAAGATTTTAAATCTCTGAATTCTAAAATTTTGAGTTGCTCCGCACACTTAAATCCCAAAACAAATGCACCTTGTGTGTCTTAGATTACAGAGTGATTAGAAATAGATATTATAATTTATGTATTAATTAATACTTTAAAAAGTTAGAAGGTCGAAGGTATATATCCACATACACATACACACTCACATTTTCCTTCGTACATGTTGCTGTAAAGTGTAAACTGATGATTATAATATTGAAAGAGAATTTGATAGAATCATGAAATTATTAATGACAAAGTGAATTGAGTGACAATTTTGGCCTACTTCCCTCATCGAGTTAGATACTTAAAATATTACACTTTTTAACACTTACAGAAACTATCGTAAATTAATTAATAAACTATATATTCGAGTTCTAGATATTGTTAGGTGGGGTGAACCATATCTAGATGGCTGAAATTTAAAGAAAAAATTGAATTCAAGGCATAAATACAATTTCCTTAAAATCTTTTTCAACGATGTTAATGGATCGTAACACACTTTGTCTTTAAGGACACAAGGAATTATGAGCAATGATACTAACATTATATTTTGTGAAGTATGTTTCTTATGTATCAAGGGTCTTGTGCAATTCAAGTGCATTTTTAAAATATGTAAATTATTTTTATTAAAACATGTAAATATATTTTTAAATAAAAATAACTTGTATATTCTAAAAACACAGATAGTGCATATAAAATTTTGTTTATCTGGCTTGAGTCGAACTGTGAGCGGAACGGGGTGGATGTACCTTGTCCTTGTTTTTACCATAATTGTACTTTTGTAGCCATTTAATTATATTGCACCACTTAGATTCTGGCATTTATTAATTCATGTACTTATGAAAGTGGGGACGAGTAATATCTGAATTGAATTTAGATCAATGGGGTGGATAGTATTTTATGCATACTTTGTATTCATCGTGCAATCGAATCAACTTCTTCAAAAACAAATTAATTATTAAATATATTAATCGTGCTATAAAAATAATCAAAGTTTCAAATTGTGGTTTGAACCAATCTCCTAATTTACTATTTGAACCAATCTCACTCGAGTGGCTTTTGTGGATCATGAATCCATGTTACCCAATTTACCATTTACCATCGTATGTTTGTGTATTCTCAATATATGTGATGAAATAATTAAATGCAGAGTATAGATTATGACAAAGTCTCTTGTGCAACTGATGCATGGATTTAAGATCCGTGCACTTGCTCCAACTCTACCCATGTATTCACAAAATATGTATAATATATTTAATGAGTCAAGCATTTTTTAAAATGAGTCATTTTGTTGCATGAGTGGACGGTGCATTTGAGTGCACAAGAGACAGACTCATATATTATTTTAGATAGTATAAGATACCAATCAACAATTAGAAATAATTATTTACAAAAAGAGTTGGTAACAAATTAGAATTAGTTCGTGTTTCCGGTGGGTTTGATCAAAGATATCAAATCTTAAGAATGTTGTATAGGCCAAAATCCGATAATATGACAAAAATTCGTACATAAGACGAAGTACAATTTAGCACAATCAACATCAACTCCTTCAAGAGTATTGAAATTGGCTTATTTTTTAATTTAAAGCTAATTTTATGTCAACTCAAATTGTTCTTACTTTAATTATTCATAAGTTGTACATATACTAGGTTATAAACAAGTTGGATTTTTTTTTTTAGAATCGAATACATCCGTCTACATTGTACATCACTAATACTATTGATAAAGTTCGTATTTTCGGCATATTGATCATTTTAGAAGAGAGCAATTCGGACCCCTTTATTAGCCAGCTTCTTCTGTACTTCGAATAACCGCGAGTGGCTTAGCGAGTTGTGTGGGATTAATCTCTCCTGCCATAATCACGACTACTCTAGGCTCCATTTCTGGCTGAAAAGCGTGCTCAACTTTTTCCGACTTTTGAAATGAGGAATCCCTATTATCATCTTCTTCATCATCAAACAATCTGGCGTAAGAGCAAGCCATAAATATCAAGGCCACCACTATGACTGCAAACATCAGAGCCACGCCACAAAAATATACGGAGTCGGCGAATCCCACCGCCCGTTAGGTGCCACCGGAGACGGGGCGGGCGCGGAGGCGGAGTTGGTGGTGGTTCGTTCGATGTACTTCAGCCTCATCTCACACACAGTTAATCTTTTTTTTTTTAGTCAATTTACATGTCCAATTATTATGTTAGTGTGTGTGTTATATATAGGCATGAAAAGGGAACGCAAGTTGCTTAAGTGCCTTTTGATGTAATGTAATACGAGTGTACAACTAAGGGGAATTCTTCATTGTAATCTAATTAAGCACTCACTTCTTCATTATATTCCTTGACAATTTGGATAATTTTCATTTTATGTTTCGTTACTATTTACGATATTCCTCGACAAATGACATTATTTTTCTTCCTTGGCATCATTTATTAACATTAGGAGTCTGATCGAGCCAAACTTGGAGTGTTTTGACTTTGCCTTGTTTATTTTCGAATAGAACTCGAACTTATTTATCGATTATATGGTCGGTTTACAACCTAACGAACCGAATATCATTGATATTGAGTGTATTCTTTTATAACAAACGAGTTCAAACAAATATTTCTTGAGCTGAAATTTGAATAGGTCACAGATGGTTTGATTTAATTATGTTTCTAGTTAATATGAATAGTAAATGCAATAATGTTCATTTAACAAGGTGTAGTACATGATGTCCTGCTGGAGGTGTAGTACATGATGTCCTGCTGGGCAGTGCACAACACACTACAACAAGTGGTACAACACCTCACTGCAGTCAGGGCAGTTAAGAAAAAATCATTTAACAAATCAAATTAGTAGACAAAAATATAAATACAGTTAATTTAGATCCATAATTATTTCTTAGAAACAAATACATAGTCCAAATTACGCTTCACTAGTGCATGACTATATATCCATTACGCCTCAATAGTGCATGACTATATATCCATTACGCCTCAATCATATTTTATTTCTAATGTTTGGCTTTCAGCTGTCCGAACATGCATTGTTTCCTCACGTATGTTAACATCACCAAATAATATCTGCACGCTACAATTAAATAAATGGTCACTCACGTAAAGGCAAATTAGATGAAATATAAGGAAAAAAGGAGAGTTTCTTTTTCAACTTTCAATTTAAGGCACAAGCACAACTGTCTTTAATAGCAACTCAAAGTAAGCATAATACCTACTATTTGTTCGTGGTACGGCTTTCTGAGAACCATATAATTTGATGTCTCAAATTGCTGCCAACCACACTTTGGTATAATCATGTGAATGGTGGCTTAAACATGGTTGAATCTATAACACAATCTCTATGAATACATTTAACTCCATTATTAGTCCGTCTAATGAATATTTTTACACAATTAGCAATGAAATTTAAACATTATACTCCAAGAGAGATGATATTGAAGAATAACATTAGTAAAGACATTTGAATGCAAAACGAAAAAAGAGTACGCCAAAATATTTCGCCACAATTTTTTTGAGTACCTGGCAACATATACAACAATGCTACAGTGCTGTTCCTCCGCCATCTGACATCAGAGATGCTGCTGCTGCTGCAGCAGTGGGCACGATTCCGGTTGAGACACCAGGCTTCGATAGATGGAGTAACCTGAATATTTTAAATTTCTTTAGATGGCAATTATCTATACGGAAGTGGTTGTAAAAATAGCTAAATTTTTATTTCTAGCATAAATTCAGAGACCGTTAGAAAATTACAGATTATTAACAATAAAATCTGGACTTAGACCTCAACAAAGAGAAATGTTTCAACTATATTTAGAATTTCATGGCAGGTATCTGTGTTAAGAAACCTTTTCTGACCTGTTCAAAGTATCTTCAAGTTACTACTTTCAAAAGAGATCCTATCATTTGTATAACAATTATCCATGGTTTTTAATCTGATGGTCTTTAAACAAAAATATCATATGGTTTGCCTACATCTTTTATATAATTATTTGCAGTAAATTTGAATCCCTCTACTTTTTATCTTTTATATCAAGTGATGTTTTAGACCTTAAGGCAGCGAGTTTCAGCTATATCTCTCGTCCAGAATACCAACCTCCGTTATACAGTTTTTATTTCTTTACCAAGTTTCTTTCATTATGAATACCAGGCACACTATCCAAATGCTATTATATGACTGAAGAAATGAAACTTCATAGGCATATTTTTAGTACATATGAATCCGATACGAACTTTTTCTTAATTACAAAAACTTGCAGTAATCTTGGTAATGAGAATAAATGGAAAAAAAAGTGTTAAAAAAATATGTCATTCAAAGGTTTAGCATTAAGAACTATATGATCTAATGTTGGACATATATAGGATACAGGCGCATAAATAGTGGAAGGAGTAAAAGTGGTAAAGGCATCGTTAAAAACTTAAAAAACCCTGGAATAAATGTAAAAGTATTGGTCACCAATTCCATAAAATTACAGAGTCGTCACCATTTATTTTAAAGCAGAAGTCTCTTAACTACAATGCTTATGCAGCTAATATGGGCTGTAAATTTATGTCAATGATAATTATTTTGTGGAATCATGGTTGCTATTAGCTGTGCTAGAGTTGAGATTCAATATAGCAGAATAACCTTCAACGTCGAGAAACTTTTTTCTTTCTTTCTATTTTGAGGTGTATTCATGCCAAAACTATAAAAAGGAGCAGACGCAAATCAAGAAAGAAGTCCGGAGACAATGATTATTAACAAAGAGAATGATGGAAGAAACATAATAGAAAGTGTTGAAGAATAAATAAATTGAATGTACTTACGGGGCTAGATATTCACAAAAAGATGAGACAGCTGCAACAACTTCAGAGTAGTTCTCAGATGAGGCTGGGGCCGTCACTTCAACCAGTTGTATACCTGGTGTTACAGGCACCGCTTCGTCGGTTGCATGCAGTTTCAGCATCTTATTAACTGAAGCTACTGTAACTGTTATCTCAACACCTCTATGGAAACGGAAGGCGAACCCCACTCTCAAAAGCTCATGGTCTAATTTGTATCCAAGAGCATTAAATAAGCGGAGAGCATTTTTGGTTACTTTGCTTTCTGCCATATTCTTCACCAACACCGAGATTTGCTCAGCACCAGCACCCCTCATTGCACCACCAACGTGTCGTACAGTCCTATCGTAATATTAATATTATTCATATCATTCTCACACCCAATAACAAAAATCATATGGTAGATGGCAGAGTTTGTTTATGGATCTGATTGGATTTGAAATCCAGTAGACGGACTTGACGAACATTAAAAGGTATATTTGGATTTTTATGTGCTTGTATTGTAGATTTTGTAAGATTTAACAGGGTAGGATTTTGAAAATATAGGTGATATATGATTGATTGTGTATTGGAAATTGAGAAAAAAGTAAAATAAGGGTATTATAATGTATTATTGGGGAGAATGTAATAGGATTTGAAATCCTATACTAAAATCTGGTTTGACAAACAAGGATTTGGATTTGACATAAAAATGTGGGGTGTGAGACCATTAACAAACAACTCATACTAGGTGATTTACCCACTATTCAAAAAACATACAATCTCACATGTTGTGCAAAAATCTACATAAGATTTACCACCCAATGTTTTTCACCAGGTGTAGGATCCAAAAGACTCTTACCATGTGGGTTCAGTCTGCTCAAGATCACATAGAAGTCGGACTTCCGATGATACTAATCCTAAGAAATAAGAAAGAAGAAAAAACTCACAATTAACATAATAAGAGAAAAAGTATAGCTAGACAAAGCCATTAAATCTTTTCACAGATGTATAATTAACTAACCAAGTTATGTGAATTACTAAATTCATAGAGATAAAATGGTCAAGGAAGCAAAGTGTAGCAACTAGGTGTACCCATGCTAAGCCATTTCTATTAGATGCAGAGAGATCAATCAATACCAAGGGAAGGGACACTTTTCAAACACAATTCGTGAATCCTCAAACTCTCCCGATGAACTCCACACAGACCTTGGAGAAGAATCTCGAGAGCTTCAACATGCTGCAGAATAATGCAACAACTGGTATATCAAACTAATGGTACACACATAGCATGGAAAGCCATTAACAAAATCGGGAAAAACAAATCCTTAACAAAAATGGGATCATCATGAACATAATCAAGTTCAACCAGCGAACTTATGTTGCTGTAAAATACAGAAAACAACGAGATACAAAGAATAAAACTGACAATATATATATATCCATCAAATTAAACTTCAATCATAAACAAATTTGTGAAACACCTCGAGAAAAGCTAAGTTACCTTAGTCTCTATAATTCCCTGAACAACGCACTCCATTTTGATTCTTCCTCTGTAGTTAATAAATCAAGCTGATCAGTCAAGAAACTTCTATTCCAAGCGTTTAAAAGAATTATCAAGCACCTGGAATTAGGATTTGATAGCAGATTGGGGTGTTAGCTAGAAAAAAAAAATTAGATTAGGGCTTTAGTGAGAAAACATTTGAAAAAATTGGGGGCAGAGAAGGTTGGGGGGTGGGTGGGGTATAATGGGCCTCTGGGAATTCTTTTGGGGTACAGTGCATTAAAAGGTTTTCAACTTACTATTTTGGGCTTTGGATACATATTTTATTTTGTGAAGAAAAAATATGTCTTTTTTTCGTTGTTAAAGAAAGAAAAAAAATGTTTTAAACTTGGAAATTTTAATGTTTTATTAGGAGTCTCGAGTCTAGATAACAAAATTTTATTGCGTGCCTTTTTTTCTAAGAAGAGCTATGCTATTAGTTTTTAAGTAAAGGAATCATTATACATCCTTTCTTGGATTAATTGTTTAATATTCATGAAAATCATTTCTAATAATCTCTCTAAAATAGCACATACTGGCATTTAACTATATTTACATTATTGTGGTCGAATCCTTCCTATATAACTAAATCAATTTTAGGCCACATAAACAACGAATTTGAAATTTTCAATGACTTTGCAAATTCTGAAAATTGCATTCAAATTGTTAATAAAGTGGCCGAATTTGAAATTTTTAATCATATATGCAGTACTTCTTTTATAAACTTTAACACAATTTTTGCATTTTTTCTAAAGAAGTTTTCAGATGGTTTTGATTTAATATATAATTGAATGAAGGAATTCTTGATCAGATTTCTAAAACAATATGATCAAATTGAGGTAAAATTTCTCACTTGAGCCATATAGCTGTAAAAAAAAGGTTATTGTTTATAGGAAGGAGTTTATAAAATTGAAAGATCAATCTCGTATTTGAGTTGGTATCATACAATAAGTAAAGCATGAATCACTTGAATATTTCTGAAACATTACAATAAGTTGCCTATATTCTACCCTAAAAAATAAAGATATCATCCTATAAGGATATTAAAAATTTTAACACTATATTTTCGTATTTCAAATAGGAAATCAATAGAACAAAAATGAAACCAGATACATCATTAATTTGACAATAAATACAAAACATCAGCCCTTTCTCACATCACACAATCAACTCTTAACAAAAAAATATCAACCCTGTACACCAAGGATGAAAGATGAAGCTCTATAAAACTTGGATCTTTTCTATGCTAATTAAAACATTAATTAAAAAAATAATATGCTTTAATTCTATATGAACTTCCCCTTTGAGAAGTGTGATAATGGGACAGGCAAATGCGAGGTGTTTTCACCTCGGACCAGAGAGTTCTATGGCTTGTCCAAGCACTGAAGAGTCGTCGGTGAGGTCTGAATATCGTTCGGACGAGGAGAGCTCTTGTGTCCTAAACTTGTGTGATTCTAATCTCTGAGACGCTTCCCATCTCTCGGCTAGTCCATCGCCTTCAAGCATACGTACCACTTCAGACATCTTAGGTCTCAGACCGGGAAGATATTGAGTGGACAAGAGTGCCACTTGGACTATCTCCTCTAGCTCGATTCTATCGTAGTTGTTTTTCAAATCTTTATCAACAAGTTCTTCTAGCTTCTTCTCTTGATGAAGTTTCTTAACCTGAAACGTAGTTTATATTAGCTGAAAATCGGCTGGTTTGTTATTCTTAAAAAGTATTAGTTGTTTTACTGAAAAGTATTAGTTGTTTTGCTGAAAAGTAATAGTTTTGCTCACCCAGTCAAGAACTGCGCCTTTCTGATTGGATGATTTACCAAACTGTAATGCTCTCTGTCCAGTGATTAATTCAAGAAGAAGAATTCCAAATCCAAACACGTCTGTTTTCTCGGAGGATTGTCCCGTTGATAGATATTCAGGGGCAATATGTCCAACTGTGCCACGTACAGCAGTCGTAACGTGTGAATCCTGATGATCCAAAAGCTTTGCCAACCCGAAATCACCCACCACCGCCTCACAATAGTCGTCAAGAAGTATATTAGCCGCCTTCACGTCCCTATGGATTATCTTTGGATCACATTGCTCGTGCAGATACAACAGCCCCCTCGCTGCCCCTAAAGCAATGCGCTTTCTTGTACCCCAGTCCAGCACCGGTTTTGCTGTTTAACCGATATAAATCCATTGTTATACATTGATCAAAAGCTTCTATGAACTTTGTCCATGAAAGTTTTATAGTGAACTCGGTAATAATATTTAGTATACGAAGTATCACAGTTTAGTGATTTTGAGAGAAATAACACAAAAAACAAGCATCTTTTAAAACGTGATACTTCATATGCTAAACAGTATTACTTCGTATACTAAATGGTATTACTTTGAAGAATGAATGATTTATAGTACCTTTGAGACGAGAAGCAACGCTTCCATTTGACATGTAGGGGTAAACCAATAGCTTCTCGGTAGACGTCATGCAAAAGCCGTACAGTCTTAAAAGGTTGCGATGAACAGCTAGGCTGATCATCTCGACTTCTGTTTGGAATTGTCGTTCCCCACCAGACGTGCTACCGTCTTTCAGTCTCTTCACAGCCACAGCTGTCCCATCTGAGAGTAACCCCTTGTACACATTTCCAAACCCGCCTTTTCCCAAAATGTTTTTACTACTAAAATTGTGGGTAGCAACCTGCAGTTCTCTCAAATGAAACCTTCTCAAATTCCCAAGTGACACCTCCTCATGCTGACGATCTGACATTTAAATGCGACACATATATAATATAAGTTCAAGATCTAACAAACTACAAATTGCAATAATAAGAATCTAATTTCGATTTTTTATTCGAACCATGGACGTCGAAGAACTTTTGTTGCCTATATTTTTGTCTTCTCCACAAAAACAGCCCAAGTGCAATGGCAAGTAGGCATATGCCACCAAGGCTCGTCCCAATTGCAAGGGAAAGCTTGAGGTATTTTGACTTTACAGAAGTAACAGCAGCTAATGCAAGAACAAACAACAGATTGAAAAACCGAACAAGATATTAAACAAGTATAGAATCAAGATTTAGATGTAATATCATACTTTGTGAAGTGTTCAATGTCATGGACATTGGCATCAACGTTATGCTGCCCGTACACTGTGGTTCATGGCCCGTTTCACATATCAACGGGTTGCCAATAACACTGCCAAAACAGTAAACTCTCTAAGTTTCATTATCACAACAATAAAAAGGACACATATGACATTCAAGATCTGTTAGCATCTTACTTGAATGTCTTGGAAGGGAATCTAGGCACGGGCCCGCTCAAATTGTTGTAAGATAAGTCCCTAAAATCAAACACACAAAAAAATCAACAAACATTTTTTTATTCTCTAATTTGCAGATAAATGCAAGAAGAACAGGAAAATTTACAGTAGAGAAAGCTGAGTCATGTTGGTAAGTGACATTGAAATCTCTCCTGAAAGACTGTTATTGTTGAGCCTCCTGAAACAGTAAAATACTCATCATTAAAGATTTTGAAATATTTTAACCACTCAATTTCATTTTTCAAATTGAACCTCAATTCTTACATGTACTTAACACTTTTCAAGAGTCCTAAAGAAGGAGGAATGATGCCATTAAAGATATTATTCGAAAGATCGAGTGTTTGAAGCTTTGGCAGCCTCCCAATTTCAGCTGGGATTGCTCCAGATATGTTGTTATTCTGCAACAATCTGCATAAACCTCATCCCATTTTTCATCAAAAACTTAATTTCCAACACAAAACTATAATTAAACATGGAAATTTGTTGAACAACACTCACATTATCTGAAGATTAGTTAAATTCCCAATGCTTGGAGACAGAGTTCCTGATAAATTCTGACTAGGGCTCCCTCTACACAAAACAATCTAATAACCAAATTAACATAATAATTCTCTAAAATATTGGGCTAAAAAGCAATTTTTGAAATTAATAATTTGGAAAGACTCTTACAGGCCAATAACAAGACTCTGAGAAGAACAAGTGACCATAGTCCAACTACAAGGATCAACTGCATCCCCATCCCAATTATCAAGAACACCATGAGGATCCCTCAATCCAGATTTTATACCCATCAAAGCTTGCACTAATTACAGAAAGAAAAAAAAACCCATATCAAGATTTTACTTGCAGAATATGAGAGTACAACCCCTCAAAGCATCAAGAAACAGAGGGTTTATGATTGTACCTTCAAAGTTTACACCTTTAGGGGAAAGCAGAGCAATTGCAGAGCTACAAAAGCTGAGAAATATGATGGCCAAAAATGCTGCTTCCATTTGATGAAAAATGATGTAATGCCAATAAAAATTCCTGATAATTTATTGGTAGTGATGAAGAAGCTACTCTAAACCTTCATTTGAAAACAGAGTTGTGGTGGAAATATTCATTTTAGTCCAAGAAAAGTTGCTCACTGATTTGTGTTGTATAAAGGAAGAATAGCATGCTGTCACGGGTCAGGAGCTTGTCAAGAAAAATAATATTTTACTGCCTAAAAGCTAACCTAAATAGTAGCATGGGATAAATTTTATTTATAAGATTCTAGTTTTCTTAAAAGAAACAAAGATAATCACACCTACTTTAGTAAATAGTCCAGAATACCCTGAGAATTATTAGGACTTGATTTGATATAAGTATATTTACTGTCTCATTCAAATTAAATGAACTGAATTTTCGGTTTTTTCTTTTTCTTTTTGATGGTTTGTAGGTAGACTTTATAGTTTGATAAGTATCTAATTACTATACTTTAAAAATGATAAACATTTATGTTTGTTAATTATGATTTATGAATATTTTTTATATATTAATTACTACAATTTTAATTCTACAAACTCTCGTGTGAAACTTGTTATTAGTATAAAATTCATATCATTGCACTTATAAAATAAACTACTACGTATAGCATTTAATACTATGATCTTAGTTTATAAGCATAATGATATCAATTCATATTATTCAAATTCAACCTAACTCAGTTTGATTAGAGGCCTAACCACTTCACCTTTGTTGTTTATTCGAAAATCTTCTGCATATTCTTTCAAGATTTCAAATTTTGAGCACTGAATCAAGACATAGAAAACATAATGCACAGACAAAATAAATCCAAGTAGATTCATGGGCCAGTTAGTCACTAGTTAGCCATATTATTGCATGGAAAAAGGGAACTCATGGGAGTAAGTACAACATAATATTGTCATTATCCTTATGAACTTTATTTAATGATAATAGTATTTTTCCTATTCACCTTGGAAGGATAATATCATATGTACATACATAATATAATAATTATGGTAAAGGACAGGAGGGAATCCAACATTCCCTGAGTTTGGCCATTCAATAAAATCCCAAATTATATACAATTTTTATTAAAGAATTTGAGAATCTCGATAAAAGTGGCTTGAGATTATAATGGTTTTGGTCACCATCCCATTACCAATTTAAACAAGAATTTTTGCATGATTTCATATCCATCATATATGCTTTCCTCATCATTACTTCCGTGTGGTAAAAAATAGAACATGTATGATATGTGTGGCCACCTTAATTTAGGCTAATTTGATCAGTCAAATGTACATTAGATGCCCATAAAACTGATTTTTGGAAAGAAAGAGTGAGGAATTATATTATCTCATCGTAAAGGATTAGTTCATGATTCAATAGTAGTGTAGCTAATTATATAGATTTATGTTGCTGATTTTACATGGTATAACCAACCAAAGAGCCTTTCACATATGATAAGAGTGATTCGTACGTAACTATTTAATTTAAGTTGGGTTATATAGAAAAAAAAAACTTAATGTATAAAGTGATTTTTTTTGGAATGGGTCTCAAGATGCGTCAAGATTGTCACAAGACTCAAATGCATTTTAAGCAAGAACTATATAAAATGGAAACGTGCAACTATTCCAAATAGAAGCATGCAATTATGTTCCCATATTAACAATTCTTGACTTTTACGTGTAAATAAAGTCGACTTCTCAAAAAAAAAAGTTACACGCTTTTAAAATCTTGACTATATGAGTCACGTGCGGTCCCGACTGATACAAGATCTAGCCTTTTTTTTTAATATCATGTCGTGCAATTGAGCAAAATATGGTCCGATATAAAAATGGTAGTTTTAAGAAGGGATTAAGTTTTTTATAGTCCTGTAACTTTGCATCGTTTTGAAATTGATCTCGTATGTTTTGACTTTTTAATTTTGGTCCTGTAAATTTTTTAAATTGGTCATTTCACCTGCTATAGCAGGTCACCAATCAAGTAACAACCATCTATGTAATTATATATTTTTTTTTAATTTCGAAATACCACCTAAACTTTTTTAAATCTTAATAATTTTATGTCGGGATTTTTTGCGTGTTTTTTTAGGCAATAATAGTGATTTTCTGTGTATTTTGGTTTATTTTTTTATTTTTTGGTCAGTTTAGACCCAATAAATTGACCTGATTTGCTTTGTCTTTTAATGTACAAGTTATTTTTAAACCCGATAAAAAATCTGGCTAAAATTATTATGATTAAAAAAGTTCAAGTGACACTTCGAAATTAAAGGGAATAACAAAATAATTAGATATGTAGTGGTTACCTGCTTGGTAATCTGTTGTAGCAGGTGAAAGAACCAATTTCAAATTTTTTAAAAACTTACAGTACCAAAATTAAGAAGTCAAAACGTACGGGACCAATTTCAAAACGAAGCAAAATTACAGGACTACAAAAAATTTAATCGCTTTTAAGAATGAATTATATTTGCATAATGTTACTAATTTCTTTTTTTTTTTCCAAAAATCTACTCATATAAACACAATTATAGAGGCGAATGTTTTGATAGGAACTTCCAAATAAAAAATCATAGGGAAAGATACAAGATCATTAGATTAATTGAACAAAGTAGGAGCACATGGATTACAGAATTTATTGTTTTTAGAAAAAATGGAGACTTTTGAAAAAGAAAAGAAAAAAAGGTAGCAAGCTCCACGCCTTACTATCTCTTTTTTGTAAAAATGATGAAAGGGTGTAGAATATTGCTTAGATTCAGCCCCATTTGGAGGGCGTGAGTTTAGTTCTATGATTATAGGAGACATATATGTTTCTTCTTTTTCTCTTTTATTTCATCTTTTTTTCTCCTTTTTTTCTCCTTTTTTTTACTTAGAAAATATTACTACTTTAATAGGAGCATGGGACAGGGGAATTGATGAAGAGGAACAAAAAGACTCTTTTAAATTTTCTTTTTTACTTAGAAAAATATTCCTTGATTCTTGTGTTTTTCATTTGTATAAAATCAAGCATTTATAAAATGATGATGTCTCGTTATAAACTGTATTCTCTATTTACATATAAATACGACTTATGGTGGATTTATATTTAATACATGTGTATGCATGCGTAGTAAATATTAAATAATCATCTTGATCTTGTGAAATAGTAATCCTTTGTCTTTAAAAAAAATGTTATTTCAATTGTAAACACTGTGAGTTACTTGCTCCTCTTTTAATAATTTAATAAACGAAGAGGAAATCACTATCGATCAAAAATGTTAAGTTTATGTCTTTTAGCCTTTTTGAGACAAAACGAATACTAGAATTATACTAACATATATTAATAATAAATTGTACCTTATCTTATGTCATAAATTATTAAATATAGTTAGTGGAATCTCAAACTGACGTGGAGCTAAATCACAATGAAATTTTTTTGGTCCTTCCTCTCTTTCACCAAATATGACGAATAAGTAATTAATAACTCGCTGTAATGAAATTGTTGGAAAATAAAGTCCCTCTTCATCCATATATACTGAGAAATAAAAAGATATACTACTAATTAATATATATATATATATATAAGCAGTCTCTTGAAAAATTTGTTAATAATATAAAATATATATCATTAAACCTATAAACTAATATCATTATATTATACATTGATATTATAGTATTAAATGTTATTGATATTAATTTATAAATACCTCGCACAAATTGTCATGATGCATCATTTTTTCTCACCATTTATGATATTTAGAGTTCAACACTTTACTATTATCTAATTGAAATATTGTTTATCAATTTATCCATCATCTAAAATGAATTATTTCACCATTTGAAATAGATCAAAACTCGATTTCACAAAACCAAAAAATCTCAGCTGCTTATCCATCAAAATAGTTAAATTACATCATGAATGACATTTTTTAAAGGCGTATCCCAAAATGAAAAGCAAAAATTTAAAATCGATAAAAATGCTGGAATATCATCTTTCAGACTGTGGGCCTTTGGCTGAATGAGAAAAGACCTTGATTTTTACAAGAAATAAGACAAATATTTTAGCATTATTCATTTATTACCAAAAAAATCCCAAACCCTACGGTGGATCAACATCAAGAAGCCCAAAACAAGTTAAAAATTACATATGTTCTGGTATTATTAAACGCAAGGATAATTGCCAAAAATGGAAAAAAAATTCTGGTCGATGTAAACTTAACTACAATTATTACAAGTATTTCATAAAGAAAAAAGAGAGAGGGAAAAACCTAGAACAAACATATGGGTGTGAAATGAAGATAATGGAAACAACAGAATGGAAGCCAATTTGTTTTAGAGCAAAGGAAGGAATTGACCAAACAGGGAAAAAGAAACAGGGTGCTTTAAATGTGAAAATGACATAAATATCCAGTGATTAGGGCTGATGAATTGAATACAGCTGGGCATAATTGTCCCTTTCCTTCCTAAGATCCCAAACACAAAGAGAAAAAGAGCATATATACATACATATATTAGTGAGGTTTATGATAATATGCTTTGGGACCACTGCTTCCAAACTAGTGAATCCAAAGGATATGGTATACTCTTTCTTCATTACTATATTCATCTTTCCTTTTCCGTATAAGAGAACATTGCATTTTATTAATTTTAATGGCATGTTACGCCGTTAATTAAATCATATGCATTGTAAAAATAACTTCAATGTAGGTACGTTAGAACATTTCATATAACATCGAGAGAAGGAAAAATAAACATATAAGTTAAGACCTAATATTTATGTTTTTGTTACCTAGTGTTTAGGTCTAGGTAACAATCTATGAATAAAGAAATAATAAAAGAACGAGTGGTTAAGAATTTCAGAAGTAATATTTGCTCTAATAATTTTTTAGTATTCAAAATTTCGACCTTTACATTGAGAATTTTTCCTCTATTTATAATTGCTCAAGACATTGATTACAATCATTAATGAGGTGTTAAGCTCCCGAATCGCGCCAGTCATAAATGTGTGAGGTCGTCGTGGCCCTAGTCTGGTGCTGCGACATTCTTGCCGTGATTCTTGCTTCCTGATTTGTCGCTTCTTTATATGATTAGCGATGTGAATTGGGCTCTTTAATTTTCTGATTATGAAGTCTATCTTGTCGGCCTCGCTTGTGGTCGCCTGCTCGGCAATTACTTAACCATCTCTAGGTTGTTTCGAGCGATGTTGTCTGATTTCTACGTCATCGCCTGATCGACCATGGTTTGTGGTCGTCGCCAACAGACGATTATTGGCGACCATTAGTACGTATTTGCATTTCATTGTGGATAAGCGTTATATTAATTGGGTTTGACTGGACGATGTTCACATCATAATCGCATTCCTACACGTAGCTGGTCGACAACGCAAATACAACATATGTTATCGTGTTTTTCTTAAAAATAAATGAATATATAAAGGGTTATTCAAAATCTTGCTCTGCAATTTTTCATATACAATAGCCTATAAGACGAATTTAAATTAAACATATTTTTTTTTCAATTACTCATTTAGCTACTAGGTGCCTTTTTTTTTTAATTAATTGATGAATATGGACTATCTACTCAATCTTTTACCTCTAGCTTACTTTATCATTACTTATGTGAAAGACAACATCATTTATCATTTAATAATTATAATCCGCAGAAATTAGAAGTAATTCAATGAAGGAAAACAACTAGTCATGCGAGGCACAAACAAATAAAATGGTCCTACATTATCTTTGATGAGCGACACAAAATCATTACCACATCTATTCAAAAATTTCAAGAGCCCTCCTTTTTTTCCTTTCCGCTGACCATTGACCCAATTTGTTACGTTTAACAATCTCACTAACCGTTTCATAAACAAAATCTCACCAACTCTTCAAAAAATTTCATGATATTTAAAGATCAACCGACAAATTCACATAAATTACAATTTTAAGTTTGTAAAGCGCAATTCACAATTGTCACCTTCATCTTTGTTTTATCTCCTTTAAAACAGAGGCCAAGTCTTGTATGCATCTAGGTGTATCATGTACTCATAATGCAACTTATTATATTGAAAGATATTATTTGTTTACATTGAACCGTGCAACTATTAATATGGAAAAATAGTTGCACAGTTCAGTGTAAACAATTTGTATTTTTTGGTATAACAAGCTACATGATCCTAAAATACACTATAAGTGCACGGTGTACTTGAATGCACATAAGACGCACTCTTTAAAAACATAATGCTGTCCAATTAATCATCAAAATCTCCAAATGTAACCTTAAACTCGTCAATTAAATTTTAATTTGGGACATTATAATTCACATCCACCATGAGCATGACACTTAAAGAAACCAATTTTTTTGAACTCCAGTCCCCCACACTGTCATGAAGAACACCAACTCTGTCGGTGTGCAGAAGCAATATATAACATCCAAGAAGCGTGCTTCTAATTTCTCCGACTTTATGGTCCCCTTAGCTTTTTTTTTTTTTTTTTTTGAATTCCACTCCCGAAGTAATAGCTACTAATTAATCATCACAGCTTGATTGCATTTTGTCATTTTGACAACACGTACACGTCATCGCCAAAACTAACAGAATGTGTCAAACACAACACTCCAACGCCCTCTGTACTCTGTTGTAGTAAAAGATTGCGTGTTTTAATTACATTTAAAATTAAAATTACAGATCAGAAAGAAAGGTACTTGATATGGGATTGTTGGGTCACTATCATGGCGTTTTGCTCATGGGAGTGTCTCATTCATCACTTGTGGAATTACAAACCACAAACACACAAGATGTATTGTTCTATCATGCATGCATCTTCAGACAACACACGGCCATATGTAAAATGGTCACAATAGGATTGATAGGTCCTTATCTATTGAGGTCTCTCTAAGTGCTTATATTCTTGCCTTGATCAGTTGAGTCTAAAATTGCGGTTATTAGACGTTGAATGCTTCGTCTCTCTAACGGTTTAAGTTTTTAGATGAGATGATCATTTAGTATATTTGTTTCCGCGCTATATATGGTTGTTGTCGAAATTTTGATCGAGTAATTTTGGAATGGTAAATAGGTGAATTTGACTTTCGAGTATGTTTGATTGTAAAAACGTAATAGAATATGATTGAAAAAAATGTAAAATATATTGAAATTATTATATTGTAAAAAAAATGTCATTTAGCCCCTTTAGGTTATGGAACTTCAAAGAAGAATATTTCAATGTTATAGAACCAGGGATAAAAGTGTGTTTGTGTGTGTTATATGAACAACTTCTTTTTTGCTCTGTTATTTTTTTTACTTTCACTTTTCTAATCTTCTCAAGAGAGTGAAAAGTGAAAAAAAAATATGCAAGAAGTTAAAATGCATTATTCAAAAGTACAGGAAAAAAATATACTAGTCAAAATGAAGTATAAAAAGCAAAGCTAGGATGCTTTTAAAGTGGAAGACACATTCCTCCTAATATGTATATGAACAAAAAAAAATTATTCACCTGTTTCAACAAAAGATGATAGGAATGGTTAAAATTTAGATCAAGATGAATACTATTTTTATCATGAAGAACAATCAACGTCAGTTAATTACTCCATTAGGGCAACTTTTTAACAGCGGTCTAACTCAACTCTCTCTGATAAATTACCATTGGACTGGTGCTGGATATTTACATCATGAATTACTAGTTAACTCAAGCACAGACCTTAAAAGTGCAAACAGTAACAAATTCCTCACCTGATAACATGAAAGGACACGATGCCGTCTGGAAACAGGTTAAAATTTCAACAAGAATATAAGATTTAAAGACTTAAAATGCCAAAATAGTGGCTGGAAATATACATCCTGGAGAAATTATCATTTATCTTTTCTCTACATTACCAAAGGTTGTGAGTGACGGCCTGAAAGGATTTTTCATCTTTAAAGATAGCATCAACATTCATCAGACTTCAACACACACCCATATATTGCAAAAACATATAACTTGAAAAGGTTGAAGTTAACAGGAAAATCAAGATTTTTCACGTCCATTTATTCATATCAAAATTCAGCATGTTCCAAATGAATAAATTAGCAAATGGGGGGCTCAAAAATTCAGAGCTCAAAATTCAGCATGCTCCAAATGAATAAATTAGCAAATGGGGGGCTCAAAAATTCAGAGCTCAAAATTCAGCAAGCTCCAAATTAAAGATAGCATAGATTCACTTCATGATGTTCAAAGAAAGCTAAAATATCGCATCTAAATACTACACAGCAACATCTTCAGCCCTAGTTTCACCAGGCATTCTAGATGCAAACAAATTCAAAACATCAGCATGATTTTTGATGGATCCAGGGCATTTAGAAAGGAAGTCCTGTGCTTCAGATAGCCTTCCAACTGTAAAATATCCCTCAAATAACCGGATGAACACGAAATTGCTGGATATCTTTTTGTCGTCATGGCTCGTGTGAGTTCAATAGCATCTTCAACGCTACCTGCTCTTGGCAGATACTCGACAAAGGGATCAAAGTAAGGACAGTCTCCTTGTTTCTTGATCATTCTCATAACATCCAGAGCTTCTTTGAAATAATTTAGGGTCAACAACCCTTTTGTCAATCTCTTGTACGTTGTATACCTAGGAATTACGCCTTTATCATTGACCATGTCTAAAACAACCTTGTAAGCATCCAATGGTTCGTTTTCCTCATAGTATGTGGTAACTAATGCTTCCAAAGAATGCTTAGCACAAGAAGCCCCTCCATTCTCGACCAATTTTCGAAGACTGTTAGATGCTTCGTCCATATTGCCATACTTACAAAATCCTATAACTAAAGATTCCCAAGCTAGGTAATCCGTGGAAGGCACCATCGTATCCATAAACTCCAGTGCCAACTCTATATTTCCACCACTACTAAGCTCTAAGGCAATCTTACAACATAAAGGACCAGAAGGAACACAACCAGCCTCCTTCAGTGCTACCAAGATTCGATTGCCCTCGCTATTCACTCTCCCAACACTAACCAAAGACTTGGTAACGGTATCCAAAATAGCATCAGTTGTTGCATTTCCATTTTCCTTAAATAGCCCCAGGACTGAGTGAAAAAGGTCCATATCTAATTCCTCACTTACCACTATTTTGTTTAAAAGGAAAACACAGTCCTCCTCTGAGGATTTAATCTCACCATTCATTGTGAATTCATACAAACCCACAGCATCCTTCATCATTCCATTCTTAATAAACTGCCCCAGAATGTGAATGTAGGTCTCCCTCTCTATCTCATGTCCTTCACTTTTCATTTCATTAGCAAACCTCCAGAACTTCTCACTTTGACCCTCCCCACCCAGTACTCTAGCCATCGCATTAAACGATCTCTGATCATGCTTAAACACACCACTCTCCTGAACCCACCTAAAGAAAATTAATGCTTTGTTTGGATCCATTTCAAGATTTCCCAACATGCTCGTGACCAGATCACTCGAGAACTCCACATCCAATTCCCTTAACTGTTTCTCCATATCATCTCCCCATACTCCTCCCTTAATTATATCACTAACCCTACCGTAGTCATCTACCACAGCATTTTCCTCGCTAGAACACAAACCACACAACTCCTTTAATTTTTCAACATCATCATTGAGTCCATCTTTTTGGAATCTCTCAGAAATTCTACTAAATGCGTCACTCGACACAACATAACCTTTCTCTTTCATAATCTCAAGCATACCCCAGGTTTCTTTCAAAAATCCATTACCGCCTAAAACCCCAAGCATCAAATTAAAAGACTCGGAGCTCAAATTCTCGCTTTCGTTCTCCAAAACCCAATCAATAACCCAGCTTAGCAACATCAGGGTCAGTATCCGGATTCCCTAAGACACTCAAAATCAAATCATGCGTCATTACAACGCCCTTATCATCTAAAATTAGCTTAATGTCGGCATTAGAGCTTTCAGATTTAGCAAAAATGTCCGCCACCAAAAAAAAGCTTGATCGGAGGGTGGTTTGGTAGGCTCAACGGAAAACTCAGGGGACGACGTGAAACGGCGATAAAAGGGGAAGGGATTTGGGGAGACGCGAGGTGCACGTGGGTGAAGAAGTGAGGTACTGAAGGACCGGAGATGATTTACCTGGGAAATGTAGGGCTGAGACGGAGTGAGGCGGCGGAGGAGAAGCATGCGGAGCCATTGATTTCTCATAGTATCAGATTCAACAAGGATTTGATTTTGATTTTGATTTCGAGCTGTTTCTGGAGATTAGAGATTAGGGTTTAGGGAGATGTTGATAATTTTTCCAGATTAGGGTTTAGGGAATAGGGAGAGGGAAAGAGCACACTGTGAGTTCTGAAATACCCAAACAGACCCTGAACGGCATGTTTGGTTTCGCGATTTTCATGGTCATCAATTAATACTTAGGGCGTGTTTTGAAACACTTAGGAAGTGTTTGCAAAAACTTATGGTTTTAAAGAAGTGATTATGGAAAAAGTGATGAATAGTAGAAATTGATAGTGTTTGTAAAAAAATTAAAAAAAAAACTGTTAGTGTTTGCAAAAAAGGTTAAAAGTTTTAAAAAAAGACTAATAAAATACAAACACTTAAAATAACTTCCAGAAGCACTTATTTTCAAAAGTTGTGAGATGAAGTTTTGAAAATAAATGCTTCTGAAAGCTGTTTTAAGTGTTTCAAAACACACGCCCTTAAGCTACTAAAAGATAAATAAAACATTCTAAATTGTTTTTGACACAAATTACAGGTAATTATAATCACTTTATAAGTTTTTGAAAAAACACCCTTTAAAAGCTTTTTCGAGAAGAAGACTTTTTCAAAGCTCCCTCTCACAACTTTTAAAAATAAATGTTTCTGAAAGTTGTTTAAAGTGTTTTAAAATACACCCCTAATAGTATAAAACTAAATTTTAATTCATGAATACCGGGAAAAAAAAAATAGGAATACTCCATATTTCATGTTCATGAACAGATAAAGAAAAATGAGTACATATAATGCTTTTAGCAAGTATAGGGTGAATAAGTTTCACGGTGAAACTGGTAAAAGAGTGTGACTTTTTACTATAAAAAGTATTACTCAACCCCCAAGGGTTGGCCAAGTGGTATAGGCTTAGGACTTAGGAGTATGCTCTTCTCTAGGTCTTAGGTTCGAAACCCCTTAGGTGCGAACAACTCTTGAAATGGGGTCGATCCCACAGATAGCCATTTCCGGCTTGAAGTGGGGGCTCCGGCTAGTGGGCCGGTGGGGTTACGGTCCCTAATTAGTTGATTTTAATTTGAATATCGAGTTATCAAAAAAAAAGTATTACTCATAAAAATGAAGGGTGTGATTTATATTATAGCAGAGAGGTATCGTAGTGATAACTGAACGGTGTGATTTATATTATTAAAGGGTGTGACTTATATTACGAAAGAATATGCCTCTAAAAAAAAAAATAAGTTCCACCAAATTTTACAGCATACCAACTCAATGTTTTTTTATGTTAACTTGATTTTTCATCATCTAAATAGATTCGGATTCAGGAATAAAAGATGAAACCTTATAAATTAACAAATCTAAATAATCTTTTATATATAATGCAAAAATGTCAAAATTCAAGGGGGCGACTTCACCCCTCCAATCAACCCCTGTCGTTAATACATCAGATGTTAAATACTTAAATTGGTAATTAGTAACGTCTTTCATTATACTGTATAATAATTTATTTTGATGTATAAGAAAAACATTATTTTAAATAGGAGATATAAAACCTACACGAATATGAAAATTTTAATTTGGGGTGAGTTTCTTTTATATCAGGTGTACGGTGTAATCGATGAACAATTAATAATATTTAATAAAAATAACTAATAATATTCGTTGGAACAATTAAAACTAGTCAACTTACATTGTTTAAATTAAAAGGTTAATACCATTTAAAAATTTTACTAAAGTTTCACGATGCATTTGGTGCATGCGTGATTTTGTCAACCTTCAATTAGAACTTCATGAGTGTCCACCTCACATCATATTTTGTTCGATGATTTAATACGTAGTGTGGAATTAATAGACTTTTGATTTTTTATATTTTATTTTCGAAACAAATAGAATTTTGATTAACAATCACTATTCTAAGATTTAGGATGCATTATTCAAATGGCCTTTTTATTATAAGTATTATTAGTAGACGTTTTAGGCAAAAGAAAAAGTGCAATTTGATAAATTTTCATATGAAAATTTGACAATTTTCAGTATAATTTTCCAACGTACCCTCAAGTCCTCAACTACCCAAATTCTCCATACATTTATTTGATTATATCCTTAAACAATATTAAAAACAAGAAAAATATGAATTAAAACTGAAGGTGCAATAAGATGAAAGGAAAGATTTATTATAACTGGGGAAATTACATTTATTGTTCATGAGAGCGTAGTCTTGTTTTTGCATGTAGAGAAACAAAACTTGCCATCCTAATCCTAAATCCCCAAAAAGGAGCAACACAGATTTGCAGAACAAAATCTGAAGCCAAACTCCATACCAAAACTGAACAGAATCTCAAAAAAAGACAAGAGAGTGTGGAAGAAAGTGTAATGAAGGCCTCATTTCTTCATTCCAGTTGCCTCCTTCACTGCATCAGCTGCACCTTGTGCCTTGTCCTGCACCTGAGATCCAGCCTAACAATTCCCACAAAACACAGAGATATCTTAATTAATTAACATGTTTGAAAATACAAAAAAATGGCATAAAAATGTAGCAATTGTGTGCCAAGATATTGAACCTCCTGCATTGATTCTTTGGCAGATTGTGCAGCATTTCCAGCCTTCTCCATCATCTGGCTCCCCTTTTCCTGCATTTATTTAACACATAATACTTTAAATACACTAGAATCACAATAATATATGTATAGTAAAATGATATTTTTCCAATAGACCTGAGCTTGGCCCTTTGCCTGTCCAGCTTGGTAGCTCATGTTGTTGGAGTTATCCATTTTTTGCTTATAACAATTTGATGTCAGAAAGAGAGTGTAATGTGTATCAAAACTCAGAAATGGTGTTTGTTGATATGATGTTTCAAATATGGCACTGCAATTTATAGCCATTTGTTAAAGCATAGATCCACTTAAATTGGCTATTCAAGGGGGCATGTAATAGACCAGGAACATGCTTAAAATATATGTGATGTTGATCCTGAAAGATAGGAGGGAACTACTTTACTTTTGGATGTTATTTCACCATGTATTTCGTCTTTTAATCCAACATTTTATTTTCTTAATCTTGTATTATCATATATATCAAACGTTTTTGTATTTTTAATGTATTTTTTGGTACCAATTAATCCTTTAACCTTTTCAAATTTCAACTTTTATTGCTGCAAGTACACTTTTTTTTTTAAATTAAGCACTCAACCAGCAGTGTAGTACGGTCAATCTTTCTTGACAGCAGAAAAACACAACAAAAAGGCATGTTTTTTCCATGAAAAAGTTCATAATGAAAAAAAAAAAAAGGTAACAAAGGGTCACTGATGTATTATACATTGAAATACATCAGCAGCATTTCTTCAGAGTTACAACTTCATTTGCTGGATTTGTGCATAAATAGGCTTGGAAATCAAACCCTCTCTTTAAGAGTGTCCCAAAACACATCGAATTTGCTTCCATCATTCGAATACGAATCACTAATACTTCGAAATATTCTAAGCGTAACCATCACTCTCCTCTTATACATTTCGTCCAACAATCCCGAAGCAGCAACAGCCCCACCAGCCCTGAAATACGCATAAGCCAGACTAACGTACACGAGACTATCTCCTAAAATCCCCCTTGCTCCCATAATTTCGTACACCCTTTCTGCACATTCAATCCTATCTTTCTTACACAGCCTTCGTATAATCCCCCGATACGCACTTATATCAACACAAAGACCCCCTTTCTCTAACTCATCAATCAACACCACAATATCTTCATCATTTTTGTAGAATATATACAATAACTCGGAGAAAATCCAGCCTTAAGCATATCAAATAACGTTTCTTTAGCTCGATTTACCTCCCCTGCCTTGCAGTATCCATGAATCAACGCCTTATAAGTGTACTGATCTGGCCTTAATCCACCCTCCATCATCTTACTTCGGAATCTCAACGCAGACCCCATATCACCTATCTTGCAATAAGCATTGATCAACGTGTTGCACGTTACAACATCGGGTTCTACTTTCCTCTCACTCATTTCATTCAAGATTTTATTCGCATCCTTCAGACGGCCCTCTTCACATAACTTTCGTAACAGAGCATTATAGGTGACAACTCCAGGGTATAACTGTCTGGCCTCCATTAAATCAAGAAACTTCAAAGCTTTCATCAATATCACCAACCCTGCAATAGCCATCTATCAAGGTAGTATACGTAACATGATTGGGAGACGCGTCTTTAATTTCCTTAAACAACCTTAATGCCTCCCTCATTCGGCTTTCCCTGCAGTAACTATAAATAAGGGAATTATAAGTTACAATATCTGGACATACTTCTCTTGTTTTCATCCTATCTTGAACAGATAAAGCCTCGTAATGCATACCCTTTTTGCAATACAACGAAATCAGCGTATTATACGTGAAAATATCAGGAAAGATGTTGATAGACTCCATATCAGAGAGCAATTCCTCTGCCTTTTCTACGTCTCTCGACTTGCAACAAGCATGGATTAACACATTGTAAACATGAAGATTGGGAATAACCCCAAGTTTCGTCATTTTCTTATAAACTTTCCAAACAGTATCAGTTAACCTCTCTTTCACCAAAGAATTCAAAAGCACAGTACAAGCGTGCAAATGGGGCTTAAATCCACACACACGCATATGATCAAACACCTGAAGTACATCAGGGTTCATCTTTGAATTAGCATAGAAAATCACCAACCAACTCAAAACATGTGAATTCACATCTGAATCGACGTAACTACTCACAAGAGCCTTCAAAACAGTTGGAGACGATAAAAAGTCTTTTCGAGCAATCTTCTGGAGCAAGCTCTGAGCATTCCTGAAATGTCTCTGTTCAGTGAGAATGCAAATCATGGTCCAAGAAGATTGCAAGGAAGGCTTGTAGTGTGGAATCGTCTCGACCCATTTGAAAAAGGAACACGAAATTGAAAACCCATGTGGAGAAAGATTCAACAAAGCTTGGTTGATTACAGATGATGTGATTACAGAACCGATCTTTGGTTTCAAGAGTTTATCCCAGTGTCCCTTGTTTACAATAGCGCTTACGATTTTAACGAGCTGGTGTTCGCTGCTTGCAAAATTCAATCTTTCCATCAAAAATGAAGACTATTCGGTGATAATAGAATTTCTTCTGTGGATTTATGTCGCGAAACTGTTTAACATCGGGCTTTCAAATATTATTTAAAAAAATAATATTATTCTCCTTTTGTAATTGGGGTTCCATCGGCCGTCGCTTCAGTTATAATACATGTCACAGACTCGCAAGAGTTCAATCAATGCATACGGCATACCCTTTCGGAAAAAGAAGAAAAAAGAGTTGAATGCGTTCCCTTGAAATAATGTTGAATATATATTAGTGTTGAATATATAAAACAGTTGCATTCCTTTTCTTTTCTTAAATATCCGAAAATATTTTTATTCAAATTTTGTAGTACTATCCCTAGTGATGTGATACACTATTCTTCTGTTAGCGTTATTGCTTCCAAAAAATAATAATTATTAAATATATCGACTAAAAATCTCATGATGTTGAAATACACATGGAAAGTTTATCTCACTTACGTTGAAGAATTTTGTTCGACAAATGATACTCACCCAACCTTATCATCTCGATTCTCGAGTAGGCTCAATTTTCATTTCTCGTCTATAAAATAGTTGCATTTTCAGCAAATGAGACTTCTCACCACATCAGCAAATAAGATCAAAGGAAATTTCGTATTAAAATATAACAAAACACAGCTAATCCAAAAATAAGAACACAAACAAACTGGAAATTTATTCATAATAGATTAACTGTTCCCAGCACCACATAAAAACGACATCAAATTACTAGTGAAAACGACACCATAACAGTAGAGTAAAAACGATGACAGTGTCAAACGTGAAAAACAGACTTCAAAATACAAGAGCAAAACCGACGACAGTACGAAACACGAAAACAGACAAACAAAGAGAAGTAAATAAATCATTTCTTCTCAACTTCCTCATCCTCGTTCTCACTCCAACAGCATTGCAGAATCGACATGGGCGATCCACACCCATCTCGGCTAGTGAAGCTGCTGTACACCAGCGCTCCTCCATCAGAAAACACTTCACAGCTCCTTCCACCACAGTTGTATCCTTTGACACCAAGTCCCACCTCGGAATTGAGACCTTTCCCAGCAACGGAAGCATGCACAGCAACCGAAAAACTAGCTGGCTTGAAGCAAACCAACACCCTCTCCACCAGTTTGTTCAAATCCATAGTTTTGAAATCATAGCCAAAACATTCAAAGCTTGCATAGCTGAATCCATCTTCCGGGGTCACGTGAATTGTCGAGATTGACCCACCTTCAATTGCATTCATCGAGTAGCCACATGGGTCGAAATCAAAGTCGCATATCTCAGAGTCAGGAAGAATGTTCCTGATGCCAGAAGCTTCTGTCATCGCGGCTGCGGAGCTAGATTGGGTCTTAAAGAAAACAGAGGCCCTTTTCTGGTCCAGATTGGTCATGCACATCTCAAGTGTGTACACGGGGTTAGACGCCCCCGTTGGCTTGGCGCTAGCAGAGTAGACGTGCCACTGCTCATGTTCATCAGCATCTCCCATCACGTATGCTTCACTGCTCAGACCGAGTTCGGTGAAATGGCTGTCGAGAACAGTGACTTCTTCAGCAAAGCTCCGGTGTGGAAATGGCTGGGCGCCTGGGAAAACGAAGCTTCCACGGGTGTATCTAACAGAACTCACAGCGAGTCCAAGTGAGTCAGCCAACTTCAAGATGGGTGGGATTGAAAGCAGCAGTTTTGTAGTCCCACAGGTTTTTATTATTATCTTGTATGAGAACACAAAGAGGCTAGACTCGGATAAGACATATGAGTCAACATCGTCGTTCTTCAAAGAGGAGACGATTGTGCATTGCGCGGGGCCTAGGATTTCATCCAATTGATCTTTGGTAAGAGATCGAAGGCCACATCCTTCTGGATCAGTGAACATTCCAGGCTCAGAAAATGAAATCTCGAGCCTCTTCTCATAACCTTCGAACCCGATTGCAGAGAGTGGCACGGCCATTTCGGGCAAGTAGACAGAATTGCTGTTTTGAAGCAGAGAATAGCAAGGATGAGGAAAGACGAAAAGGAAAAAGCTTTAACGGTTGAGAAAATCTTTTTATTAACCACTTAAGGTGGTTTGGGGAAAGCTTGAAGAATCTCAGGATGGCTTCCTGACGCACTGCAACAGAGAAACACAGAATAGTTAGAATCCATACAAGGGTCAAAAACAACCAAAACATAGAAACTAGCACAAGAGAGCAAACAAATAACAGAACTCACGTTTGAGTATGCAGCAGATCTGAATTTCTTGATTCCTCCGTGTGGTCGTACGTCTTCAATGCTGTATCCAAGGGGAGCTTCGTAGAATAAGGATTTACTACTGCTAGACTTCTTTTTCCCACACTTGGTCTCCATTAGATCATTCAGTTTCTCCTGTTCAATCAATCAAACAAGAATCAGAACAAATGGGGGAACAAAGGCACCAATACTGCGTGTCTTCTTCTATGGAATGCAGTGAAAGCAATAACAACCATAAGAATGAAAACATCAATATTAATTAACGAACGACCGTAATTAAAAAAAAAAAAACAATTTGATACGTCAGAACTCAGAACAACCTTTCGGCACAGCCTATATATGAAACGGTTTACAGAAGAAAATTGAAATCAACAATGTAATTAGGTCGACATATGGACTCTACATTGATCCTAATTTATAAATGTTATGAGTGGAAACATATTTCATATTTAAACCCATGTTGGCTAATGGCACATACATATATCATAAATCTGAAGCAACATTCCATACATTAAGGAATATATTAAGCCAGTCAAATTTCATCTTCCGAATTCCAAAAAGAAAATTAAACCAAGAATCTATAATTACACCATAGGAACAACCGAACATATCGGATGAACAGAAACCAAATTTCAAATAACATATAAATCTTGCAGAAGAATTTAATCACGATATCAAATAAAATCACGCATTCGCCAGTAAGTACTTTTTAGGCAGGCAGTAATGAACAAAATCAAACAACATAACGCAAAATACTTACAAAAATTGAAGACAACTATATGAATAATTAAAAAACCAGATCCAGAAAACGTTTTCTCCTCGAGCTTCCTCAACCGAATCCTAAAAATTCAAATGAACCAACAATCATCGAATTACGAATCAATCGAAACAATCAAATTCAAATAAAAGATAACAAAAAGTTAAATAACCGATTGATACTTACAGTTCTCAACTTTGAGTATCGGCGAAGATCGAAAAACAAACCCTAGATGAGATCTCTCAACGAGAATTTAAGAAACACGGAATGAAATATATAGGCGGATTGCGGATTTCGATATGTGGAGGAGCGAATACTTTTGAGATGGAAAACGGAAAAAGGTGGACCGCCCTTTAAATAGGAGGGTTGAAAGGTGTGAGTGGATGACGCGTTGCCACGTGTGTTCCGTGTACCTCTCTGCTTAATGCAACCGCTATATTTTTGCTGCGTGGATTGCGGATCACATCAATATGCTTCCTTTTTTATTTAAAAAAAAAAAGAAAAGAAGATTACAATAATATGATTGGAATATGATTCGTTTTCTATTCTGATTTGATAATTACATAACTTCAATTTATTATTTTACCCTTTCTCAGGTTAGTGAATCTCACGAGATTAATTACGCTTTTTAAGTTGTTAAATTAGCTGGACTTCAATTTCTCCCCAGTTTTGACTCTCTAGTTCAAACTGGAGTAATACATATAAATTACTGACAAAGACGTACATTTATGAATATTTAAAATAGTCAAATTATTAGAGAGAAGACTAATCTTTATTAAATAAAACATAATTCTAAATATTACTCCTATTATTCGGACGCAAATTTTTTTCAAAATTTGTATGGCATATATATCTTCTGAATATTATATTTTATTAAGCACATCATATTAACAGATCAGTGTAATGTGATGCTATTAATTCACACATAGCAAATTTTCTTTTAAACGAATTTAAATTAAGTTAAGGAAAAAATGGTTTGTAAGGCCGCTAGTTCAAAACTGAACTTTGAGCTATAAAAACATGAGTTTAGGGTCCTGGGAAATTTTTATTTATTTATAATTGTTAAATTAGCTAAAAACTTCAATTTCTCCCCAGTTTTGACTCTAGTTCAAAGTTCAAATTAGAGTAAAATTAGTATGCATGAACTCACTCATCTCAAGAGCTGACGCAGTTATATTCTGCATGAATATGTTCATCTCTTTATAATTCACTTTTCAAAGTATATTATAATATGAAAAATATTTGATGCCATGTCATGAGTTATCTATCACTAAATTATTAACGTGATATTTGTATGCTAAAAGTCATCACCGAGTCTAAATCATTTTTCTTTGTAAGCATATATATTCTATGTTCAAACCATATTCTTTGTAAAAGTTATCTATCACTAAATTATAAAAGTCATCACCGAGTTCAAACCACATTTTTGGTAAGCATTTTTCTTCTAAGATTCATTGAACAAAAAAACCATTTACATCTGAGAAGGTCTTGTGTGAAATATTACACACTAGTGTTATGTGCAATACAATATAAATAAAATAAAATTGACCAAATTCGCAGGTCGCAGCGGGCGGGCGGGAGCGCGGGCAAAATGGACATGCGTTATGGGTTGTGGGCTTCAGTTTGGGAGGACACATATATATTTATAAAATGATATCTTTATTAAATATTTATTATAGCCTAGTGGTTCAGATTTGTTGTTAATGTACGTTATTGCAAGTTTAATTCCTATTGAGCACATAATTTTTTATGTGTTCCTACATGAAAAAAAATGTGATACTTATAGAATTATGTGTTCCTACATGAAAAAAAATGTGATACTTATAGAAACGAAATGTGTTACTAAGTGAAATAAAAATTACATTATCATTTTTTTAAAATTCATTATGATATGGTAACACATTGTTGTTCATATGGTAACACATGAATATTCATTTAGTATCACGACGACATGTGTACAACCATTTCATATTATTAAAAAAACATGTGTTACAACATGGACAAAAAGTGTTACCCTATGAAGAAAAACGTGTTACCACATGAACAAAATCAGTACAAGCACGAAAAGAAAACCTGAGTAAAAAATTACATATTTAAAGAACAACTTGATGTGTTACTACATGAACAAAAGAGTGTTTACCCTATGAACAAAATCTTAGTATCCTAAAGACAATTTATTGTAAGGACATGATACTCAGATAATATTCAGTATTGATTTAATATTATTGTTTAGTTAATATTAAATATATGGTGTTGCACTTATTATAATATTATGTTTGATTGTTTGCTTTTGTTCTTATATGTGTTCCCTTGAGTCACTGATGTCATTGAGTGTATGAGAACTCAGATGACCTAAGCATGATTCTCAAATGGCCCCAATCAAGGATCATCAAGAATGGGATATTGATGGTACAATGGAGATTGGTGTGCGATCTGCATCATACTCTTTGAGAGTGTAGTAAGATCTCACTTGCTACGAGATACTAGGTATCTCATAATGGATGCACAAATACCTTAGAGGGTATTGGTATACCCATCCGAGAAACCGTTTGATGTAGTTTCACTATATGTGTCTACGGGTGTCTCGGTTAGTGGGAGCGATACGATACTCCTTTGACTTGAAGTCAATACGCACGACATGTATGGAGTGATGAACTTTGACCATGACCGACGTTTGCACCTTTCCATGGGTAGATATGACTTGGATTAGGTTCATCACGAAGTGCATGTGCGTGGTAGTTGAACCAAGAAAATGATTCATTCCTCAAAGTGGATTTAGAGAGAATACTCATCTTCTCATCATAATTAGATCAAAGTCATTAACCAATGCACCTCAACTTGGACTTTGTGGCCAAGTGTGACATAAGTGATCAATTAGTGATTAGAGATAAATTGATTAAATTATTTGAATATACACTTCATCATGTTCAAGACTTAATCGAGTATTCGCTAATGAAAGGATGAAATCATAATAGCCCTCATGTTTCAGTTACAGGTAGTTGCACATTTCCTCACAACGTACCTCATATATTGAGAATGTCTGATTTATTGTCTATGGTTCAATTAAGACCGTTAGTTTGACTAATCGCTCGATATATGAGGGCATATGGGTCACACAACAAATAATGGTTTACTAATTATAGTTGATTGATTTAACATTTAATTATAGTTGATTGATTAAATTTAAATTATTATTTTAATATTTAATTAAATGAATTTAATTAAATTAATAATGAGATTTGGAAATTTGGATTTAATTAATGGAAACAATTATTTATTATTATGAAATTTAAATTGAATTTAATTAAATAAATCTGAAAATTTATTTAAATAAAGAAGGATTTTTTGGAATATTATTGATTTAAGGGTTTATATATATATGGAAACAAATCGTGAGTTCATATTTTCTCCATATAGTTGAATTTTTTAAATCGAGGGGATTCAACGCTGACAAAGATTTATATATTTACATGGGAACTAAATTTGAGGAAGATTTATTTAAATAAAAATTAGGATTTTTATGCAATTAATTATTAGATTGTTGGTGAACCGCTTGTTTGTTTCATTGTGCATGTATTACGTGTTTTCAAAATTCCAACACAAAAAAAAAGTGTTTTCATGAATATATATGAAAAAGAAAATCTTGGAATTAAGAGTCCACAATTATAGATTTAAAGAATCGTGAAGAGTCATAAAGATATATTTTAAGAGGAAGAACATATGGATCTCAGTAAAATTGTGAGGATGAAAAAAATTGTATAAAGGGGAAAAATTGGAATTTTTAGAAAGAGAAAAAAAAAAAAAAACAAGAAAAGCGGAAGGAAAAATTCATCAAAATCCGTTAAATTGCAAGGAAGAAGATTTGACAAATTAAATCGCAAGGATTAATAAGAAGAAGAAAGTTTTGAAGCGGGTCCAAAATGGGCTGAAATGACCATAAAAAAAAAAAAAAGTTGAAATCACGTGATATCGCATAATTTTTGTGTTTACATTTCTATGTTCTTCACGTTTTATCTTATGAGTTTAGTGGCGTCTGTGACTTCTATAAAATGATTTTAATGAATGAGCCAAATCAAAGTAGCAATTAATTACCGATTCACATACAATTTGTGACTTTGTGAGAAACAATAATTCCAACTTATTGGGTTTCCCATCAGCCTCAAATTTATAGTTTTTTTTTTAAGGCATGTTAATATTAAAACAGGCTAACCATATATGATCATTTAATTGAATTCAACGCAACACACACCATGTACAAACGTCACGTTTCATGTTTACGCAAATAAATCATGAGTATTTTATTAAAATGTGAAGTAATATATCTATACTAATATAGTATTAGCCCCGAAACCTTGCGGAGTTAAAAAAAATCTTTATTAAAATAATCAATAATTTGTATATTTGGGACGGAGTTAAAGAAATTCTTTATTTAATATATCTATACTAATCAATAATTGGGATAGAGGTGATATTTTTTATGATTAAATAATTTATAATTCACAAAATATTAAAAATAAAAATATAATTCAAATATGTAAAATATAATTTTATATGTTATTATACTTGATGATTCTGTAAAAAATAAATGAATTCACAAATTTAAATTTAAAATAATAATAATAATAAAAATATATATATACACTCTAAATGATAAATTTTGAAAAAATTATTTATAAATAATATTTATTGTATATTTGCAACGTCTTTCATCCAAATCCACTACAAAAAAAAAATAGTGTATTGCCTACATATTTTTTAAATATTTTTCAATATGCCAACGAAATTTCCAACGAAAATATTTTGTCCTTAAATAATAGAGTTGGTATGCTGTGAAACTTGTTCACCGTGAAACTGGTTTTTTTTTTACAGTCATACACTTTAGTAATATAAGTCACACACTATTGATTATCACTTCTGACACTCTTTGTTATAATATAAGTCACACCCTGTTCACTTTTACGAAAGTAATACACTTTTACAAAGTAAAAAAGTCACACACTTTACAGTAAAAAGTCACAGACTTTAGTAATATAAGTCACACTCCTTAACCAGTTTCACCGTAAAACTTATTCACGCTATACTTTGCCTAAATAATAAGGTTTGCTTAAGACTTACCTACAAAATTTTCTAATTATATAAGCTACTTTTAAACTAAAAATATAAATGTCTACGAAAATGTAAATTGTCTAGGAAATTATTTGTGTAGGTAAATTTACCTACGGAATTTACAAATGTGTAGGTATATTGCTCGTAAGTAATTCGTTTGCCTAGGGAATTAGTCTTGTAGGTATTTTTTTCAAAAAATATTCTAAAAATTGGTAGACAAATCGTAGGCAATCTTCACTTTTTAAGGACCAAATTATTTTTGTAGGAAAATTTCCTAACCATTTGAAAGTTTTCGTAGGCAATTCTTCATTTTCTTGTAGTGATCGAGACACAAAATTTTTAATTTTCTTTTGCTTTAACTCTGAGACTGCAACATATAATTGCATGTGTATGAAAACTTGAAAAGATATAAATCTATCGTTGAAAGATATTGATACAAACTTTTATTTATCATCATCACAAATATAATAAGTTTGAAAATTATTTTCCTTTTAAACTTTACAGGAATTGTATTATCATTTTTCGGATAAATCCCTTGTAATCACATTCAATCACACTCTTATTTTCAATACTCTTATTTTCAATAAACATATCACATCAACTATAATCATTACACAAAAATTCACATTCAATCACACTCTCATTTTTCACTAATATTTATTCAAAAGACAAAATTTTCATAAAAGTGAAAAATGAAAAAAGAGTGGTATACATCCAAGCACAGCCCTTTTTTTTTTTTAACAGTACTATAATACCTGGTGCACATACATGATTTAGTCTCAAAGAATATATATGCTAGCCAGTAGCCACTAACGTTTAAATAAATCCGTCCTATGTTACATCATTATGTATTTGACTATTGCAGTCACTCGATTGACACAAACACTATAAATTTTATTTATTGTAATATATTCCATCCTTTCCATTTTAACCTTCATATTTTGATCCATACATATTAAAAAAAAATGACTTTGTTGACTTTTTCAAAGGGATGGAGAGTGGAGATTGTTGGGAAGAGAAGTTATATGGTTGAACAAAACTACATTTTTGGCATGAACACCTTAATATATCTATCAAATACTCCACGTCCCACGATCTTTTTTTTTTGTTTTTTTTTGCGGCGAATTTTTTTTTTATTAGTATTTAAAATGATAAAGTAATTTTTAAAGATGCATATAACAGATGAAAGATGGATCTATAATATCCCTCCTTAAAATCACTTTATCATTTGAAATACTAATAAACAACTCGCTCACTAAAACTCGATAAAAAAAGTGATTTGCACGTTATTCTGGGACGGAGATACTATATTTTATACACATGAAATACATAAAAATTGCGCAAAACCATATTATTCACGTGTTGAGTTGTATTCCACAGTCGTATAGAAAACAAATTACAAATTTATGGTTGAAGCAGCAATTGGATTACTAAATAAGAAATGTCTTAACCTATAAGTAGTTATAGTCTTGTATGGGACCCTCGCCGCCGCCCATGAATTACACGACAGATTTACATTGGGGTGTTTGAAATGATCTTGATTAAGTCCACTATCTTTTCATACTAGCATGCATACGTACTTAGAATGTTCAATATTACATATTATATAAAATAATTTATTTTAAGTGAGTTTCATGTGTATTAAGGTGAATAGTTATGTTGTCTTTTTTAGTTTCTAATAAATTAAAAATTTTCTCTTTGCACATAATCTTTTTCTATATAATATGTTTTGTCAAATGCTTCTTGTTTTATTTTATCAACACTTTCATATCTTGTATGAAATTCTTTTAAAATGCATATCATAAAGCTGCTAGTGAGAGAATATATATTCGAGGTACACTACAACTTTCCCAAATTTTTGTCAATGACTAAAAAATATGTGCGGAATGAATACATATTTCCAGATATATCTCCAATTGCAATTTCCGCTACATGAAAATCAAATAAATTATAAAAAATAATTCGAGCATCAACTAATTTGATTTCTTCTCCCTGTTTAAAAAAAAAAAGTTTACGATTTTTTGTCTTTCTTTTGAAAAGGAAAATGGCGTTAAATGGGCTGTATACAGTAAAAGCCCGGCTTGCATATTATGTTGGGCTCATTGGGTCGTTTAAAGTAACCCATATGAAAATAAAGTGAGGGAGAATTATTTATTTTCAATAAAACTCATTCTCGTAGCTTTAAAAAAATAAACTCTATAAAATTACAAAAAAGGAAAAAAGATGTTATTTGTATTTGCCCCACATTTCATGAAATAAATACAGATATTCCCCAGAAAACTTTCAGTTTAACAGTTATACCCTTTAGATTAATATATTTACAAAATATTCACAATTTTTATCCATTGACGGAAACGTGCTCCTACCAAGTACCAACACAGGGATAAAAAATCTTGCCCATTCCCATCTTTGATTTCATCTTCCCAATTCGTTTGGAGTGAGCCATTTTTCAAGCTCAAAATCAAGATTCAATGAAAGTTCTCCATTTTTTCTTGGGTAAGTGTACAAATTTGAGGCAATTTGAGCACTAGTTTCTCATATTCGAACAAATTGAGGCAAGATTCACATTGGGTTCATGGAATCTTCTTTTTATTGTTCATAGGAAGATGGCGTCACTACCCCTTGTTTTGAATTATGGAATATCGTTTTCCCAGAAAAAGTTGAATTTCTGTGCTGGAAATTCCCAACTTTTCGGGAGACATAGAAATCTCCCCTATTCATTGACAAATAATTACTTGAGCTCTGTTTCAAGTCCCTTTCTATTGAGTAATTTTTCGCATAAGCATAGGCGTAGATTGTTGTGCTGTAGCAAGATTAAGTTAGGGTTCAATGAGAAGATATATATAGATACCCAGTTGGATAATGGAAGAAATAATGCAAAGAAAAGAAGGTTTTCTCTAGGATACGATTGCTATCAAGAAGATTGAAAAGGGCTTCAATTAAGTCGATGCTAGAAGGGCATTCGACATTTCTGCGAAAAAATGTTAAAAGAGTGACCTTTTCGACCTCTGTATCTGTTGTATTAGGACTTTGCTTTTTGTTGCTTAAAATAACTGCAACACCTACTCCAAAAGTTGTTCCATATTCGGAGCTGATAATGAGCATTCAAAATGGGAGTGTGGAGAAGGTTTTATTTGAGGAGGGCACTCGTTCCATATACTATAATACAAAGCTTCCTATTGACGAAGATTCAGAAAGTGTCGTGGATAAATCATCAGATAACGGTGGGAGTGTGTCAGAATGATGCTGAGAAGGGTATTTCTGGGAATAGTATGGAGGGAAAATATATGCTTGTGAAAACGACAAAATCTCAAGGTGCATCCTCTTTATGGGAGTTTTCAACGAGAAAGATCGACCATGATGAGTCGTACCTTCTTAGTTTGATGAGGGAAAGGGGGATTTCGTATGGATCAGCACCTCAATCAGCTCTCGCGTCGATGAGGAGTTTGTTAATCACAGTGCTTACTTTGTGGATACCTTTGACTCCTCTAATGTGGCTTGCTTATCGTCAATTTTCTGTTGGAAATAGTCCAGCCAAGAAAAGAAAACCTAGCAACCAATTAGTTTGCTTTGAAGATGTGGAGGGAGTTGATGCTGCAAAGGTGGAGCTTATGGAGGTAAGTTGTCTTTTTTACGTGATTGGATCAAGAAATTTAAAGTTCACAATTTTAGTTTACCTTATAAGTAGTTTATGTTAAATGATACTTGCTGTAAGTTCTTTGTTTTAACTTGGAATAGGTAACCGATTCAATTAGAAGCCTTAAGTGCCTTATCCCATATTCTTGTTGGGATGAGCGTAAACCAGAAATATATCATTCCCTCTGAAAATTCAAAATTGAGTTCTGAAAGACTGGTAAGTTCTAGCAGAGATAAGAGACCCAACAGAGGGCTCTTTACTTATGATAAGGATACATACTGTTATTCATGCTTGACTGGTATATATTTTGTTACTTATAGCATGGGGACAACAGCCATTGTTTGCAAACTGATAATCTTTCAGCACTAGGGATTAGAAAATCTTCGGAAGTTGTGTGCATTTCTTGATTAGTAAGCAAGTCTAGAGGCAATCAGTTTCCCATTCATCACAACACTATATGACACATTAAAAGAGAACGGATACATGTTTTGTTGCTTCATGCTTTGTTTCTTTCTTTCCTCTTATTTACCGAATCACCTTCATAGGCAGAAATTGAATGGGCATATAATCTGTATGTTTGCTGTGTGTCATCTGATGTTTAAATTCAACAATGCCATAAACACATTTGTGATGTGCATTAATTGCTCATAGGTTGTTTGCTTGTATAGACTGAGAAGAGCTATTGTTTGTGTACGAACTCATGATTCGTTTTTTATCCTAAAAGATAGTGTGTTGCCTCCAAGGAGCTATAAACTACAGTAAGCTGGGGGCCAAGTTACCCAGAGGTGTGTTGCTGGTGGGCCCTCCAGGAACAGGAAAGACATTGCTTGCTCGTGTTGTTGCTGGTGAAGCAGGAGTGCCTTTTTTTTCAGTTTCTGCTAGTGAATTTGTCGAATTATTTGTTGGAAGAGGTGCTGCTCGTATAAGAGATCTGTTTAATGTTGCAAAGAAGAACGCACCTTCAATTATTTTCATCGATGAACTTGATGCGGTGGGTGGAAAGCTTGGAAGAAGTTTCAATGACGAAAGAGATCAAACACTGAATCAGGTATTCTCAATTTTTCAACCCCCCCACACCAAGTGTGCATTGCACAACCATTATATATGTGAATGTGACATATCAGCAGAGATATATACAATATTAAAAATCTTTAGGCCAACACATGTCTTACATGCAGTATTGTGTACCCCAACATTAGATTGAGAGGACACTTGGTTCATAATTCTTTAATGTGAATGATAATGAAATGTAGGGTAATTTGCTGTTTAATGAGAACACAAAATGATCAATTCACCTTCATCATACTTCATACGAGGTATTGAGACTCAATATAAGTTAACCATTACCCCATTTTGATTAACTACCTCATCCCCGTATAGCCATGTATCCTCAACCATTCCACTGTTCCTCAACCACCTATCATTTTTTGTCCCAACTTATTCCAAGATTAAAACAATACACTAACAGTGTAACTATAATTCTCATTGTTATTTACTATTCAATGATTCCCATTACTATTTCCATTGAATAATTTGAACCAAGGGACCCCTGAATGTTGGGGTAGCCCCATTAGATAAGAATGGATTGATGATACATTTTTCCTTGCAAATTATTAGTACCTTCTTCCCTGGCCCTTATGATAGTCTATGTTTTTTGTAGTTGCTGACAGAAATGGATGGCTTCGAGTCCCGACATAAATGTGATTGTTATTGCTGCAACAAATAGACCAGAAGGCCTTGGATCCAGCTCTATGTCGACCAGGCCGGTTCTCAAGAAAAGTGTATGTGGGAGAACCAGATGAAGATGGAAGGAAAAAGATTTTGGCTATACATCTACGAGGAGTTCCTCTTGAAGAAGATATGGCCCTTATCTGCAACCTAGTTGCATCTCTTACCCAAGGCTTGGTCGGGGCTGATCTTGCAAACATTGTGAACGAGGCTGCTCTGCTTGCTGCTCGTAGAGGTTAGATTAAATTTAACAACTCTTGAAATCCCGTCATTTTTGGATCTATAAAACTACATAACACCATTTCAATCGCTAAATATATGTATTTGAGAATCTGGCATCAGTTCAACCTAGACACTTTTCTATTTCATGTATTTTTTTTTAGAGTAACACTTGTGTGAACTTGGTTCACGTGTACTCCATTCTATTTTTGATTCATTTACAAAATGGGTCAAACATTTTTTTTATATAAGATTCATTTAGGGTTTGTTGGGTAGGATTAATAGAGTTCACAGATCTCAAATCTGTTCACGTGAACCCATTTTCGATTCATTTACAAAAATGGGTCAAACAATTTCTTTTTTATACAGTATATAGGATCCATTTAGGGTTTGTTGGGTAGGATCAATAAATTCACACATTTCAAAGCTGTGAGCTAAGTTCATACAAGTTTTTGTCATTTTTTATTTGGTTACAGTGATTTTTTTGTCTATAACTTCATATTTTACTGAATTAATTCACAGGGGCGGAAAGTGTAGCGAGAGAAGATATCATGGAGGTTATGGAAAGAGCAAAATTTGGAATAAACGAGAGGCAAACAAGTCCAAATACAATAGGTAAGGAACTTGGAAAGTTTTTTCCTTGGATGCCATCTCTTATGAATAGAAATGATATTAGGAGAGATGGAATGGAAGGGTTTCAGGGCTATCAAACATTAAGCTAGTGAGCATTTTTCTCGTCCTTTTGTGTTCATGGAATCTGCTTACATGATTTTGAGTGCGTTATCTTCGAATTATTTCATCTCATCATCGTTAGCCGAACATCTGGTTTCCAGTGAAGGCGCGTGTTTTTAGTGCAGCTTTCTAAGGTCAGCGTCACTATTCGATTATCTCCTGTTTTCCTCATTGATTAGTTGTTTTTCTGATTGCTTTTTAGAACTGATTCTGGGGAAAAAATACAAACTGTGATTGAATTTGTGATAATATATATCAAGAATTGATGTGGCAGTTTGTAAGATTTGGCACTAGGGTAGATCACACTTGGATGCTAGTTTAAGTAGGTAGGGAAGCTCCCATTTCTTCGAGTCTTCGTTCACAAACGTTTATATGCTTTCTGATCGAAATAAACGTAAAAACATATTCGGATGACAATTCGACCTCCCCCTCAGCTGACCTGTATTACCTCCCACAGAAGTTGGTCCTAGATTTGCTTTGTCGAAACTCAATTAATAGTATGAGAATTCATGGTTCAAAAAACAAACAATATGAGGATTCATCGTTCAAATTGATTATTCTTTCTGGGTTAAAGCTTTTGTACTTTCTGGAAGAAGACAGTATTGAATAAGGCGTCATTTAATAAAAAAAAGGTTTGTGTTTATTTAGTTGGTAAGGGTTAGAAGAGTTTAATTGAATATGTAAAGTACTTAGGTCCAAAGTTGGTAAAGTTAACCGACATTTGCATTGGAGCTGTTTCCATAACAGATGTTCGATTCCCTTTGGGAACGAATTGGAGTATGGGAGTTATAAGATGGCTTGGTGAATTTGTGGAGTGTTTGGGTGCTTGGTGTACTAACATCTAACAACTAACTTTGTCCGATAAAAAAAAAAAATGGAAAATCAAGTCAAAGTTATTTGATACTCGATTCAAGATCGTTTAGTGAAAGATCATTTGAGCTCGGTTCGACATAGATTTCAATCAAGCTTGAATGTATTTTTATGTTCGGTTCAATGTAAAGTTGTGCTCAAGTTCGAGTTTGATAAGTAAAAGAAGATAAAAAAAAAGTGTAAAAATGTCTAACAGCTTGAGCTCGACTCGTATTCGACTTGACTAATGTTCATTTGAGCTCGGCTCGATCACTTATCAAACAAGTTCAAACTTGAATTTCAAAGTTTGATAGCATTTTAAACAAGTTTGAACAATGACATGTTCGACTCTTCTTGACTCATTTACAACCGTAGCTACCATGCTATTTTGTAAGATTATGTGAAATTGAGGATATTTCTTATACCCATATTTTTAATAAAATTGACTTTTGCTGAAAAAAAAAAAAAATGTATGATTTATGACCACATGATATGTTTATTTTTTGTTTGGTTAAATTTTGTATGGGTTATATTTAAAAGGGTTTAAATTTTTTGTAGTCCTGTAATTTTATTTCTTTTTAAAATTAGTCTCAATTGTTTTGATTTTTTTATTTTGATCCTGTAAGTTATAAATTTTTTTGAAATTGGTCATTTAACATGTTGTAGCAGGTCATCAAATGATAACCGTCACCTTTGTAATTATTTTATTTTTTTCTTTAATTTTGAAATGTCACTTAAATTTTTTAATCCAAATAATTTGTGTCGGGATTTTTTTTGTATTTTTTTAAGAATGGAGAGTGGTTTTCTGCTTTTATTGATTTTAATTTTTTTATTTTTAGGTCAGTTTAGACCCAGTAAATCGACTCGATTCGCTTTGTTTTTAAATATACAAATTATTTTAAACTCGACATAAAACCCGACCAAAATTATTAGGATTAAAAAAATTCAAGTGACGCTTCGAAATTAAAGAGAAAAATAAAATAATTGCATATGTGGTGTTTATCTGCTTGGTAACCTGCTGCAGCATGTGAAAATGATCAATTTTAAAATTTTAAGAAACTTACAGGATCAAAATAAAAAAATCAAAACAATCGAGAATAATTTCAAAATGATACAAAGTTATAGGACTATAAAAAATTTAATCCCTATTAAAAATTTTAACAATATTCGCAATTAGGTCCAAAGTTACCGACATTTACAGATGTACTCCTATGACGTGATGTACGCCTGCTATCTTTTTATGGAAAAATTGGTATTATAATATCTATAGTTGTAAATGAAAAATATGTCATGAAATATTGGAATCCGGCTACTCTTCGCATGATTTTGATTTAGGATTGGACTATTGTAAATGTTTATGAAATATTGGAATCCAGCTACTCTTCGCATGATTTTGATTTAGGATTGGACTATTGTAAATCTAGATAATGTTTATGGAATATTGGAATCCAGCTACTATTTGCATGATTTTGTGATTATCTATCTATCAATCTCCAAATTTGTACGACTATCTATCTATCAATCTCCAATTTTTTGCTCAATATATTTACGATGATGCTGTTTGGGGTGAATCACTTCGGGGTAAATATGTGTAATTCATATTTTACCCTTAATAAGATTTGACTTTTGAATTTTGACTGAAGCTTCATTAAGAATAAAACGGTCAAAAACACTACCTATAACATTAGCATTTTACCTTTCATCAAGGGGTGATTCGGTGTCATTTGGCAGCGTCCAATATATTTGTATCATACACTATTTTTAACACCATATATCATCATCACATAACAATTGTATATTAAATATTCGGTGTCACTAAATATTGAGCAATTGTAATTAGGGATGACAATGGGGCGGGTTAAAACCCTAACTCAAGATTTAATCCGCCCGGATGGGGCGGGTTAAAACCCGGTCAAACGGGTTTCGGGGCGGGTTAAACCCGGTCAAGCGGTTTTTTTTCCGGGGCGGGCGGGTCGTGGGTTTAGGCAAACCCGCCCCGTATATATATATATATTTTCTAGGGTTTGTATTTTAACAATTTTGTAATTGTTTCCAATTTCTCCCCTTTCCCTTTCCCGTTTCTGTTCTGCCTGCGGCTCTGCCTCTCACGACTCACGAGAGCAGCGCTGCGGCGACCATCTCTTCTCCTCACCCCACCCCACCGCCGCAATCACCGGCCGGTCCGGCCCGCACACCGCCGTCGTAGGGCCCGTAGTCCACCACTCACCAGTCACCACTTCCCCTGCGCCCAGCCCGCACCCCGCCGCCACAATCACTTGCCGGCGCCCTGCATCCACCGGTCCGCCACGCTTCCTTCTCTGGCGACCATGACTTCGTGACCGACACGACATCCACCTCATGAGCGCCGACCCTTGACTTTCGGGTCGCCCGACAAACCAGGTACAATTTTTTTTTTTTTTAAGTAGAAACAGAAATAATGTGTTGAATGCAGTACTTAGTTGCAAGATCTAAACAAAAAAAAAATGGTAATGCGAAAAAAACTGTAACGAAATGTAAAAATAAGTTCCAAAATTATACAAGAAATAACAAAATTATACTATAAGTCTAGTAAACAAAATTATAACAAAATTATGATATTTTAGATGTCAAAATAAGTTTCAAAAGAATGGTTAAGGTGTTATTTTTTTTCTTTCTTCTATGCAGAAAATTATACTTACGGATTGGCACAATATTGCTAATAACCTAATAGGTTCCAAAATTATGAATTATAGCATGTTAAAATAAGGAATACTAGGCTACTAGCTAGCTACTCTATCAATTTACAACTTTTACCAAAAAGAAATCTGTGTTTGTGGTTGACTCTATATACGAATGTATCTATTGAAAGTGATTTTGTAATCTGAATCTGTATAGCTTATAATTCAAGTGTTTGATAGTGTAAATATTTGATATGAAATTCAAGTCTGGTTAAAGTATAATGGAGCAGAGGATTTAGAAGTTTGTTAATAAGATTGTATACTACACTAAGATATCTATACTATAATGCAATAATGAGTAACTGCAGTCCATTTTTCCTTTTTCCTTTTATGCTGCTTATTTATTTTCATGCTTATTTGTTTAAATACTAATCTATCTATATTTTTTTAAAATAGATGGAGTCTAGAGAAGGAGTTGGAGCTAATTAGTGACTGCTCCATTAAATAATCCTCAAGAAAGTGATGTAGCAACGAATATGACTTCTGGAGAAGGAGAAAATGAAGATCAAGAGGATGCTGGTGAAAATGATGATAAGTTGGGAGGTGAGAATCAGATTGGTTCAAAAAGAAAGTTTACATCAGATGTATGGATTCACTTTGAAAGGTTCGTGAAAGACGAAACTCAGTATGCCAAGTGTATTCATTGCAAAAGAGTTCTCAAATGTCCATCAACTTTTGGGACAACTAGTTTGAGGAACCACTATAATAAAGCTTGCAAGAGTAGACCTAGAAAAATGGATATCCGTCAAAGTGTGTTGATGATGAGCAAGAAAGCTAGTGGTGATTCTAGTGAAGAACTTACAACACATGTTTTCAACCAAGAGGGTTCTCGGCGTGAACTTGCTAATATGGTTATTTTTCACGATTACCCTCTTAATATTGTGGACCATGTTGGGTTTCGAAGATATTCATCAAGCCTTCAGCCGTGTTTTAACATGATCTCAAGAAACACACTTAAAAGTGACATTTTGAAGGTTTACGGTGATGAAAAGGCAAAATGTTACAAATTGGTGAGCAAACTTAAGTCTCGGATTGCAATCACAACCGATATGTGGACATCGGATAGTAGTAAGAAGGGGTACATGGCAATTACAGGACATTTCATTGATGATTCATGGATTCTTAGAAATATTCTTTTGAGGTACGTAAAATCCTATATTTTTATCTTTTTGATATATTTGCAAATTATATCTCTAATATTTATTTGTTCAACATAGGTTTGTATATGTCCCTGCACCGCATACGGCCGAGGTTATGGCTGTAATTCTTGTCGAATCGTTCATGGCTTGGAATATTGAGCAGAAAGTGTCATCAATTACTGTTGATAATTGCTCGACCAATGATGCCATGCTCAAAGCTATACCAGGTAAACTTCCAAAGAAAAACTTTCTTCTAGATGGGAAGGTACTTCATATGCGATGTTGTGCTCATATATTGAATTTGATTGTGAGAGAGGGCCTTGGACTTGAAGTGATTAATGTTGCAATTGGTAGAATACGTGAGAGTGTAGTTTATTGGAATGGTTCACCTGCTAGAGTAGAAAATTTTCAATTTGCTGCTGAACAAGTGGGAGTTGATTGCTCTAAGATGTTGTCTCTTGATGTTAAAACTCGTTGGAATTCGACTTACTTGATGTTGGAGACTGCGATTAAGTATAGAGATGTTTTCTATAGACTTAGCTGGCAGGATAAGAATTATAAAAGTCTACCATCTATTGAAGAGTGGGAGAATGCAATTGAATTGTGTGGGAAATTGAAGTTATTTTATCGAGTGGATCGAGATATTTTACGGAACTCTATATCCACATTTAATTTTTTACTTTCCACGGATTTGTGATATCAAAATGGAGATAAATAAGTGTTTGGTGAGTCCAAAGCCGGTTGTAAAACTTACATTTGAAAAAAGATGGCGGAGAAATTTGATAAATATTGGAACGATTCGCATGTTTTAATGGGGGTTCTTCCTTGTTTTTGGATCCTAGGTTTAAAATGAAATTGGTTGAGTTTTATATTCCTTTGATCTATTGAAAATTCAGATTCTAAGTTGCATGAGATTCGACAAAATTGTTATGATTTATTGGCTGATTACCAATCTAGATCATTGAGTGAGAACTTGGGTGACAATTATTTGGCTATTTCATCACCCGATGTTTCTAGTACAATAATTGATCCAGTTGAGAGTGATACATTACACATGTATGACAAATTTGTGGCTTCAAATTCAAGTTCTTCTAGTTCATTGCCAAAAACCACGGAATTCGACATATATTTGGATGAAGGTGTCTTGCCAAGAGCTCAAAATTTTGATATTCTTAGTTGGTGGAAAACAAATGGAGTTAAATATCCATGTTTACAAAAGATGGCAAGAGACATTTTAGCTATTCGGTTTCAACAAACAACAGATCCGAATCGAACTTTTTAGCGATAGTGGTCGATTGATTAGTCCTCATCGTAGTAGACTTCATCCAACTACTATTGAGGCATTGATGTGTAGCCGTCGTTGGTTATGGAGCGAGGAAAAAAAGGTAACTTTTTATTATATTTTTAACATCGGAAGATTTCTAATTCATATACTAAACGTATGATATAAATCATATAATTCACCATTTTAATGTTTGTAGGCTCTTCATTATCAATTGATCCTCTTTTACCAGTTTTACTTGACGAGGAAGAAGATGATGAGTAAACGGAGGTTGACACTTTGAAGAAGATAATCTTGAAGAATGTATCATCGGGTGTTGAAAATGAGACGCTTTTTATTACGCTTCTTTTTCGTTTTGAACAATGTATGATTTTGAAGTTTTATCTTTTCTTTTGATGTGGATTGATTAAGACTTTTCGACTTTTGTCTTTCGCTTTTTGTTGTTTATTTTAATTTGAATGATTCTAGTTTATGTTTTATTTTTTAGGAATGAAATGTATTTAAAAAACGATATGTATGAAATTAGAAAGTTGCAATTAAAAAAATTAAGAGAAAACAAAATTAAATCTGTGAGGCGAGTTAAACCCCTTGAGGTTCACGTACGGGCGGGTTGAGCGGGTTAAAAACCCGACGGGCGGGCGGGGTTTCTGGGTTTGGCAAATACGGCAAAATTCTGCCATCCCTAATTGTAACGACGCTTTCCTTTGGTTTATTCATTTAAAATTTAAGTCGGAATACAAGAATTCTATATCCAGACAAGAGGCCCAAGATTTTGACATCTGAATTTCGTAGCCAAGATTCCAAGAATCAAAGATTCCATCGATCATATTGTTTGATTTTTCCTTTTCTTTTATTTTATTATTACTGCTGATAGTGATACGACATCCAACGATAATTGCTTCTGCTGATATGACATCCACCGTCCAGTTGTTTATGCGTTTCCCTTACAATTATTAGTGTGACACAAAATTCTGTACCAAAGATAGAAATTCTTGCCATATTTATAACTGAACAAACCTCAAATTTGTATACCAAATACTAATGATTCAGATACCCCTCTCAAAATTAAAATACAAACTGGAAAAGGTATAAAGGTTACTTTTAAGAGTGAGTACGTATGCGTCCAAGACTCAGAAATTCTTTTTAAAACTCAAAACTTATATATAAAAAAAAACGCAAGAACTATTCCAAACGTAAGCGTGTAATTATGTTACTCATATTAATGATTCTTGACTTTTTAGTGTATAAATATTTGATTTTATACTTTTATGTACAAAATTGTAAAAGGTCCGGTTGGTGACTTGGCGTGACATTGTTTTTCTTTTAAATGGTGAATGCCACATTCTTCTTTTTAAATTATCAATGATAATTCTATTAAGTATGAGTAAATAATAATATCAAAACAGAGAAGATGTGCATGACTTGTAATAATTCAAAAGTCAAGGATCAACTGAGATACCAAAATTATTTAGAGAGTCACTGAACATTAATTTAGGGATGTATCGTTAAAGGGGGAAAAAGATACAAAATTGTAACTCACATATGGAGTTTGTAATACGGCTGTAAATTCCCTATTGTGGAATTGGGAATGAAGAAATTTATCCCCGATTTCTAGTGAGGATTTTATAAATTAATTTTTTAAAATTAAATAATAATAAAAGCAGTTATTTGAATTTGTAAACCCTTTGAAATTTTCCCCACGTGGTTTGTGATTTTCCTCAGTGATTTTCCTCACGTGGTTTGTGAGGACAAGAATGAGGATAGTTTCCCATTTCTGATTTCGGTTAATAATCTACAAACTGCCGTTGATTTTTTCAAAGTTAATATATATTTTCGTTCAAATTTCATTCAAGTAGATTTTTTTTTTCAAACTATACCCTATTTTTTAAAATACTTGTCGTTTTAAATTGTAACCCCCTAAATTAAGAATAAATATTTTTTCCTTAATTATCCTTGATTGATTGTGGTGTTTGATTTAATCTAAGTTGGGAAAGAAGCCCACGTCCTTGAATCAGTTAAAAAGGGCTAAAACGACAAGTAATTAAAAAGGGAGGTATAATTTAATTTTTCTACAAACAGCCCTTAATTTTTTCAAAGTTAATATATATTCTTGTTCAAATTCCATCCAAGTAAAAAAAAAATCAAAATTTAAATTTGTACCTTTTTTCAAAGTTAATATATATTCTTGTTCAAATTCCATCCAAGTAAAAAAAAATCAAAATTTAAATTTGTACCTTTCGTAGTGGGATTGTTTTGATTAAACTGAAATTCCAGACTTTGTGATATGAGATAAATTATGTGGCTTACATCAATAGAATAAATCTACAAATACACGCAATCAAACTAGATCACATAATCATTGCACCATATATACAAAACTAGGATTTCAATTTTCCTGGTAAACCTCATTTTCCAGAAGTTGAACAGACCAGCATTTGTTCCAAACTCTTTACAATTCAACTCTTTTTTTTGTTCTATTTTAAATCTACTTTTTAACAAGAATCCAAATAAATCTTTTGGGTCGTTTAAAAAAAAAAAATCTTTTGGGTTTGAATATTAAAAAAAAAAACCATCTCTATTAATATACGAAATAAATTGTGGTCCACGCCAATAAATAAATTTATCATCCTTCAATCTTGTTGCAAGTCGTTTTATTTGGGAAAAATATGATGTGGCTAATTTGGTGACAACTCACAAACAAAACATGCACGTGTAAAATAAAATGTAAATAAGATGAATTTGTTGAATTGGGTTCGTCAAGAAAATGACTACTAAAGGGGCATACCAAGCCGGAGATGTAGTATTGTGAGTTTTCTGCGTCTAATATTTGATACATCTCATGAAGATGAATCACTATGGATGAAGATGATTTGGAAAGTTGGTATATGAGTGCTAGGGTTTCTGTGTGCATGGATGATCTCTCGAATTTTTTGTGAGTCTTACCCCTCTGGGGAATTTCTGAACCTATTTTGTGAACTTGTCTATCTCCGGGAAATTTTTGTGTAACATGGCGCTTGTTGTTTTTTCTTCCATTTATAATCTTGACAAAGATGAAATTTGGTTTGACAAGCATGAATTTTGTAGACTTGGGCCATGCAAGAATTCATGTAATCCTGCCACCTTTCCAACTTCGTCTTCTAGATTGATTTTTGCTTTTGCTTGTCTATATAACACTCTTTTGGTCGTCCAAATCAATTCTTTGCTCGGCTGACCGCTTTGTTCGCCCCATAAATCCATATCCATTTTATATCGGAATATTGTTCTTGTCGAGCATGTTCGAAGTTCTTGAGTTGTCTCGAGCTCTCGAGTTATCCCGAGCCTTGGGGATGTCTGTGCCCTCGGGATATCGATCATCGAACATCTTGACCCCTCGTCGTCGTCGAGCCTTGAGGATGTCCGAAAGCACCGAAGCATCTTGACCCTTCGGATGTCTGAGTCTTCAGGATGTCTGAGCACCGAGCATACTGACTCCTCAGGATGTCTGAGTCTTCAGGATATCTGAGTGTCGAGCATCTTGACCGCCGGGATGTCCGAAGTTTTCGGGATATCTCGAAAGCATTTCAGGTTGTCTGAGTCCTCAGACTTATCTGATTCCTCAGATCAGATGACTCAACTTATTTGATTCCTTCTTCTCTGATCTGATCAGTTTGACTGACTTTGTCATGTCCTTTTCATGATCATTTTGTTCGGTCAGTGGTTGAACAACTTTAGTTGGTGAATGGTAAGCTGACGAACAAAACTTACTTCACAGGCGAGTATGTTCGCTTGGTTGACAAGTGGCGAGCTGGTCGAACAAACTTGTTTGGTCGGCGAGCGGCGAGCACACTTGTCCATCAGGCATCATTATTTTAATAAATATTACACGTGTCTCTCTTATGTGTTCGATTAATGCTAAATAATTATATCGAACACAACAAATCTCACTCACATATAGCAAATAATAAATTCAAAAAAAGGACAAGATTCAATTCCAAGTACCAAGAATCTTTAGAAACCAACTGTACAAATTATGTGACTTCCTGACCGCTTGGAATGGAAAACAAAAACAAACACTAGGAATAAAACAAAAAGAACAATTCACACACACAAACTAAAAAAATAAAAAATAAAAATCTTCCGATAGCCAGAAGAACAACAGAGTATATATCCTAATACTCACTTATTAAAAAGGGAAATAAATAAGTTTAGAGGAAAAACAATCTTTATATCCAACCTAATTGTCACTCCTCTCAAAAATTATGTACAAAGTTGTGACACCAAACTTTCGACTATCCCATCATTATAATCATCATCTTCTACCCGCTACGAATTCCCCCAAACCATGTCAAGATTTAGACGAAGTTAATCTCCTAATCAATTCCTTCCTGCACCAAATAAAATCAAATGAATGCATCTACATTACTACATACATAAATAACATGCACATATCAATCAATATAAAGTAATAGTAATGTAATTCTTACCGCATGAGCTTAATATCGTTGGATGAAGCACCTAACATGCATTTATTCTCCTCGGCCCTCCTCAAAAGATAAGGCATAATCTGATCAACAGGTCCGAACGGTAAATACTTGCTCACATTAAACCCCTCGTTCCTCAATCCAAACGACAGCGCTTCCGCCATTCCGTACAGCTGCGCGAAATACAGGCAGTGGCTGCGCCTGTCGATCCCCAAATTAACCGCTTTCATAGCCGCCATTTTACCTGCAATTAATCCAACTAATTATTAAAAACCATCAATTATATTATTTTATTTTATAAAAATATGCATTCATACATACCAGACTCGGTATTGTGAGTTGCGAGAACGGCAGAGGCGGTGCCCATTTTGATTTTTTCGAGCAGGAAGTCGGTGCATTTATCGTAACACTCGTGGGTCTTTCCGATGGAGGGATGGATGGGGGAGGGGGCGCAGTACTCCGACGCCTTTATTTTCTCCGAGTTCATGTAAGCTCCTCTCACCAGCTTGATCCCGATCTGAATTCCGAGCTTCTCGGCGGCTTCCACTGTGTTCTTCAATCTTTCCGACGAATCGACCAGGTAGGCTTGAATTGTGTTGAAGATTAGGGGGCGTTGGCCGGGATTTGATCCGAATTTCAGGACTGAAGAGTAAGAGAAGTAATCAATTGCAGGTTGAATGTTGGTTTCTTCTGCATCAATCAAGAGAGGGAGGTTGATGTCCAGGCTTTTCTGGCAAATCTTGAACATTCTGTCATAGGCTAATTGGAGATCGCGCTCTTCTTCAGGGGTTAAGGGGTCTGGTTTATGCTGTGTGTGATAAAAGGGGCTAAAATCACACAGAATTGGCAGCGTTTCTAGCTTCCATGGAAGATTCATGGAGGAATCCTTATATTCCCATCTCAGTAGATCACTTACTCTTTGGAGTACACGAGGAGGACAAATCGCCGTCAATTTCACCGCAACGAAGCTAACCTGCAAACAGGGGAAAACAGAGTCCATTGGAAAAAACAGCATTGGAAAACAGAGTCCATTGGAAAAAACAGGGGAAAACAGGGGTGTGCTTACAGGAGAAAAGTCGCCTGATTTAGTGGAGTCAATTGTGCGAATAAACTCCGTCATGTTCCGATCACACATTTCATTGTCATTAGCGTGTTCCAATCCATAATCGAGCATAGCACTAATTCCCGATTGCCAAAGCTCCGCCACCGTAGCGGTCGCCTTCTCCAGATCCTTACCGGCGCAGAAATGCGGGTAAAAAGTCCGCTCCGTGAATCCCAAAGCCAACTGCCGGTAAAGCCACGAAGAATTCAACAGATCCGCATCCAACGCCACCGTCCCAAATTCCGCAACCGGCTCACACGACGTCACTTTCAGCGTGATCAGCGATTTCAGCAGCTTCCCGCTCGAAACCGTCGAAAACAGCTTCTTCGAATCAGTGAAATCGATCTTCAGGTCGCCGGTTTCGGTGGTTATCGGTTTTGTGGCCTTGGATTCGCCGCCGGCGGGATTCCCCGGGAGATTCACGATGCGGAGGATGGAGGCGTCGGTGGCGGTGACGGAGTGCCGAGCGATGAACTTACGGTGGAGATTGCGAAGTAATAGTTCCTTTGGTCGGACGCTACGGAAGGTCATGGTTGTTTTTCGCTAAGGTTTGTACAATTTGCGACGCCTTTGGTTTGGGGAGGGTTGTTTTTTTTTAATTATGTGAATTTTTTTCCAGTTCTATTGTCGTTTAAATAGACGCTTAGGCGTTGTTCCAGCTTGCAGTTGCTTTTTTCGCGCCGAATTTTATGTGATCCTTATTTGGATAAGCTGAATTTGTAAAGTTAATTAATAAAACCTACTTTATTTGGATAAGTTGAATTTCAAAAGTTAATTAATTAAACCTACTTTAATTCTATTATCCTAATATTATATAAATAAATCAGCTTGACCCGAACTCATTCTATGTTAATTTAATAATAATTAATTCAGGTGGTCTTAATCAATTGTTAAAATCTTCGTCAAAGATCCTTTTCAAAACTTGCTTGACGTTAGATTAAATGGAACCATTTCGAGATGAGTATATGTAGATTAATTTAATTAATTTTTTATTCTAGTAAAATGATTATGGGATTACTGATGTTAATTACGAAAACAAACGAGTTCCAGAACAATCGGACTGGATAAGTACTTATTCAAGATACACTAAATTTATGGATATGTTGGTGTGTGTCGGAATAAACGCTCATATACAGGCTGTTTGGTGTTGAAATGTTCTTTTTTAATATGGATAGAATTATAGAAACAAATTAGTTTACGTGGAATTACCAAAATTCTAGGATCGTTGAAGGGGAAGATTCATCGCATTTAACGGGTTATTTATATCAAAAAATAGATTAAATAATTACTCAAAGATTATCCAAACCAGGTAATGCTTACGTGTTCTATAAGATAATGATGCAAATTTGTGTCAGCATGCATTTATAGATTTAATATACTAAAATTATGGATTTATAAAAGGTAAATTCCTAACATGTGGGATATATAGAGATTCAGCTAGTAACATAGATTAATCGAACCAGGAATGTGCTTATCGTGCTAGTTGCAATTTTCATGTGAAATCAGTGACGAAAATATGCTAGTTGCCCCCCTCAAATTTAAGAAAAAAACACGATTTGTAATTGTTTTTATTAAAAAGGAAAAAAGTAGTGTTAGTTCAAAAAAATCTCCTCTTTTGCTAATCGTGCAAAAACGCTGTTGTTGCCTGTTACTTTCGGTCTTTTCTGCTTGCCCCAACCTCTTTTTTCAATAGTTAATCCAATTTTATGAGATGTAATTTCTGTTTACTTAGTACATATTATTTTAAGAAAAAAAATTAGTATGAGACGGACTACAATTTAGTATAATTATTAAAAAAAATGTCAATTCAGGGCTTGAAAGATGACAAAACTATCAATTTAAGACCTGAAAGATTTTTCCTATCGATTCAAAGCCTGAAAGATAGAAAACTATCTATCCAGGGCCTGGAAGATAAAAACTATCAATTTGAGGCCCACACATTTTAAGATCATGTTTGACATTTATATTTCATATCCTTATTTCATGTTCTTATTTTTTTTAATTTTTAGGGTTTACGGTTCATGGTTTTAAGGTTTAGGGTTCATCGTTTAGGGTTTAGGGTTTTAGTGCCAAACATGATCTTAAAATTTATAAGCCTCGAATTGATAGTTTTTATCTTTCAGACCCTGGATTGATAGTTTTTTATCTTTCAGGCCTTGAATCGATAGGAAAAATCTTTCAGGCCTTAAATTGATAGTTTTACCATCTTCCAGACCCTGAATTGATTAAAATTCCTTATTAATATCCACCCTTTCAAAGTGTTAAAGCGTCAATACTCAAATTACACTTCATTTCATCGTGGGACGGTCTCACGCAAGATCACCTTTTTTTTTAATGTTTTATTTTAAAATTAAGTTTGACATGCCCTAATTTTTGTCCCTTCTTAAAAAGTATAGATAATAAGGCAAAAAATATATGAGAGGATCTCATTTTAAAAATTATGTAAATACTTAACGAAGCTGAGTCTCATGTCTAATACATGAGATTGAGACACTTTCACGAAAGATTCCCTCAAAACATAAAAGATAAATATTGTGATTGTATTAAATTATGTAGTTGAATATAGTCATATTATGGTGTTATTTATTGACTTCATTAAATTTTTTATAATTATTTTTAAGAGTGGATCCCATGTGCATCCAAATGCACCATGCATTCAAAGTGTATTTTAGAAATATATAATTTATTATAATTTATTTATAATGAAACGTACAACTATTTTTTTATATTAATAATTATGCAATTGCATGGATCTTAATATATTATGTGTACACGGTGCATTATTATATTTCTTAATTAGACCTTCCTGAATTAATATTCTTAGATATGTCGTTACACAGAAAATGTCACCTTTGCAACTGAATCTGATATGATTTCTTTTATTGCACGCAAAAATGCTTCTCAACTACAAAACCACTATGTATAAACGAATTGCAATATGATGGATTCAAATAATCCACCCAAAAATCAGCGATTTAAACAAAAAATCTAAGTTCAAATACTTCGTTCCATGTTCGTTCAATTACATATAGCCACAGAAAACATCATTTCTTACTTCGTTATGAGCTCAAAGCAATCAGCACTTCCAGAACCCCACAACAACACATTACCCATTACAACTCTCCAAATAAAGTAACACATCAAACACGTGACAAAATATGATATATCACACACCCATTCACTACTACACATTTGAGCTTGGAGAGAACTTCCACTGACAATTTTTTTTTAGCAATTTCCAAGTGGTTTCTTGAGAAAGCGGTTCTATTAAAAAAAAAAAAAAAAAAAACAATGGTTAAAAATAAATCCCCAACAATCGGTTCATACTTTAGTCTGAAAGCGGTTCATGAAACCGCTTCCAAGTGAATTAATTTTTTATTTTTTATTTTAGCTTTTTTTTTTATTTTAATTTGTAAATTCTTTTTAGGTACAGTTCAAATATTTTATTCTTTTAAATTCTTGTGTTATTTCTTTTTAATATTAGTATATAATGAGATTAACACAAATCTTATGTAAAATTTGTTCAACTTGTTTAAATAGAAAACTATTACTTGTTTAGATAGAAAATTTAACTTTTTAAAGAAAATATTACTTGTTTAAATAGAAAAGTATTACTTGTTTAGATAGAAAGATATAACTTGTTTAAAGAAAAATATTACTTGTTTAGATTGAAAAGTATTACTTGTTTAGATGGAAAATTATTACAAGTTTAAAAGAAAGATAGTATTTTTTTTTAAAAAAGTACAAGTAAAAATATAATTTTAATATAATTTAATTTAAATTTATATTAAAAAAATTATTATTTAAAAATGTGATTGAATTAATAAATAAGATAATTGAAATAAAGAATTTTAAAAAAAATTATAAGAAAAAACGATTTTTAGAACATATAGAATTAATTTCATTAAATAAACGCAAGAAAAGTATTACTTGTTTAGATGAAAAAGTATTACTTGTTTAAATAAAAGAATTACTTGTTTAAATAGAAAAGTATTACTAGTTTGTTTAAATAGAAAGGTATAACTTGTTTAAAGAAATATATATACTACTTGGTTAGAAGAAAAAGTATTACTTGTTTAAAGAAAAATATTACTTATTAAGATAAAAAAAAATATATTACTTGTTTAGAAGGAAAAATATTACAAGTTTAAAAGAAAGGTACGTAGTGTACTTTAAAAAAAAAACAAGTAAAAAATATAATTTTAATATAATATAATTTAAATTTATATAAAAAAATTATTATTATATAAAAAGTGTGATTGAATTAATAAATAAGATAATTGAAATAAAGAATTTTTAAAAAAAATTGTAAAAAAACCGAATTCTATGACATATAAAATTAATTTCATTAAGTAAACGCAAGAAAGCTAGTGCCCGAGTGGAATTGATCCCCGCTCAGGCGCCCAAGGTCCCGTGTTCGGTCCCCCATTGGAGCGAATAATTGCCTCAATTAATTGTGAAACTTGGTGGCTTATATATGAGATGATTGGTGGGTCCGTGCCTAAAAATCAATTTTTTTTTTTAAAAAAAAAGTGTTGGAGAGCGGTTAAAAACCGCTGTCCAAGCACGCTCTCCAAGTGACCCTTGCAATGCAGTTAAAAACCGCTGTCCAAGTGTGATTTCTTGGACAACGGTTTTTTATCAGCTGTCCAAGAGTGTTGGAGAGCGGTTAAAAACCGCTCTCCAAGTGACCCTTGCAATGCGGTTAAAAAACATTTGTCAAATCTTGATTTCTTGACCGGCGGTTTTTATCACCGTATCCAAGAGTGTTGGAGAGCGGTTAAAAACCGCTGTCCAAGCATGCTCTCCAAGTGACCCTTGCAATGCGGTTAAAAACCGCTGTCCAAGTGTGATTTCTTGGACAACGGTTTTTTATCAGTTGTCCAAGCTTGGACAGTTGTTACTTGGAGAGCGGTTATAATAGCTCTCCAAGGTCATTTTTCACAGCTGTCCAAGCCCAAATGTGTATTAGTGATTCCTTTAACTAGAGAAAAACCATCAGAACAAAACTCTATGAGTACTAAACTGATACCAATACAAACACATAGAAGCGCACTGTACATAACCAGCAACTAACGGAAGTAAAAACAACATGCAGTGTATAAATAAGTTTCCTATATGCATGGGCTAAGTATCAAATCAAAATGACAAATCCTTCAAAAAGAAATTAGGTCAAAATTACGCACAAATGTTAAATTAAAGGCACTGCAAGTAATACAGATAGAGTAGGGAATTAGGTAAAAATTACCTTGGAGAAAAAACAAGGCCAACAAATGAGGGGCGAAACGCGGTGGGCGGCGATGGGCGTGTGTGTGGGGGCTTGCGGCTGATCTGTAGAGGCGGGTAGGGATGGGGATATATTGGTCTACAGGCGGGGTGGGGTAGGGAAGGGGAAAGTGTTTCTTTTGTAGACGGAATTGGGTAAAGGGAAGAAAGAAAAGAAGGGCGGAGCGGTGGTGGGGGAGAATTGAGAATATTTTCTTTTTCTTTTCTTTTTGGGCACAAGAAATGGGGAATGGATTCCTGCTGGACTGAATTAACCAGCATATCACAAACACTCCAAAGTCAAGTGTTCAGGTTGCATGGACAAAATTATCATCTTATGGGAAGTCTCTTGCCGATACAAGGAAATACTCCAAAGTTTGCTCAGTTGTATATTTACGACACTGATAATGAAATTCACAATCGAATAAGAAGTGTCAGGTCAGATTATCTTAGTTATCGATTTAACCATCCACATCTGCTAAGCGATACAATATTCTAATAATATTTTTATATTTTATCATCAACATTGTTAATTCTGTATTTTTCAGGGAAAAAGAGAATATAAATACCCTACATGCTGAAATTGTGTCTGATCTAAAAGAGATGTTGGACGAACACAACATTCTGGTCAAAACGTTTAGAACAGCAAGAGAGTTTTTGGTTGAAGAAGAGCCTTCAAATGTCAGATTGAGGTTGGTTGGTCGAAGGGGAAGAGACACACGTAGATATAATATGCCAATTGCTTCGGAAGTTGCTGCTTTGGTAATAGGTGATTTTGACGAGTGTATGGGTGATAGGGACATTGTAGTTGAGACACGCTCTGGACTGCTAAAGCGAATTAATGAACTGAATGTTGCATATTTTGCTTTGCACTATCCACTTCTTTTTCCATATGGTGAGGATGGATATAGAGAGGATATTCCATTATCGGTAGAATCTTCGTCAGTTGGGTGTGGTAGAAAGAGGGCCAGTATTAGGGAATGGTTTGCATATCGACTGCATGAGAGAGAACACGAGCCTCCTTCAATCTTGGTATCTGAAAGACTTACACAACAATTTATTGTCGATGTATATACCATGGTTGAATCCGCAAGACTTACATATGTTAAGACTCATCAGAAGCAGTTACGATGCGAGTTGTACAAAGGACTGGCTGAAGCATTGCTTCGAGGGGAAAATGATCCGCGTGCTATGGGGACACGTGTCATACTACCGCCCACTTTTACTGGGGGTGCCCGTTATATGATCCAGAACTACTAAGATGCAATGTCAATATGTAGGTGGGCTGGCTATCCAGATCTATTTCTCACATTCACGTGCAACCCAAAGTGGCCTGAGATCGTTAGATATTTAAAGAAGAACGGGCGCAAGGCTGAAGATCGTCCTGATATAATATGTCGAGTTTTTAAAATGAAGTTAGATGAGTTGATCAGAGATCTCCGCAAGAATAAAATTTTTGGGACTGTAAGAGCAACGGTATACACAGTTGAGTTCCAAAAACGCGGACTCCCTCATGCCCACATCCTACTTTTCCTTGGAAGTGGAGATAAGTACCCAACACCTGGTGACATCGACCGTATTATCTCAGCTGAGATTCCAGATCAACAAAGTGATCCAGATTATTATAATGTCGTCAAAGATTTTATGATGCACGACCCATGTGGTGTTGCAAGACCAAAATCGCCATGCATGTCTGAGAATCGATGTACCAAGCATTTTCCAAAGAAATTTATTGAATCAACCAATGTAAATGAAGAAGGGTACTCTGTGTATAGACGTCGAAATGATGGTAGAACAGTGGTGAAGAATGGAATTGAATTGGATAACAGGTACGTTGTTCCACACAACCGTTACTTATTATTGAAGTACGGTGCTCACTTGAACGTGGAATGGTGCAATCAATCTAGATCGATAAAATATTTATTCAAGTATGTCAATAAAGGGCATGATCGAGTCACTGCATCGTTTTACAAGAGTGCTAACGAGGATGGGACACTATCGAATATTGACGAGATCAGCATGTACTACGATTGTAGATACATATCACCGTGTGAGGCGATGTGGCGTATATTGGGTTATGATATTCAGTATCGGGATCCTCCGGTTGAACGCCTAAGCTTCCACCTTCCAGATGAACAATCTATCATCTTCTCCGATTCAGACCCAATCGACGCCGTTCTCCAGCTGCCTTCAGTGAGTGGAAGCATGTTTCTAGCTTGGTTTGAGGCGAACAAAAAATATAAAAAGGATGGAGATTTGACATACAAAGAGAGTGCAAATTTGACGTATGCCGAGTTTCCTCAAGAGTGTGTTTGGAAAGCATCAAAGAGAGAGTGGACAAAGAGCCAACGAGGCTTCTCCCTGGGACGCATTTTCTACATGCCTCCTGGAAGTGGTGAACTCTACTATTTGAGGTGTCTGCTTAATGTCGTGTGTGGTGCAATGAGTTTTGACGACATGAAGACTGTGGATGGTGTGTTGCATGCGACTTTTTGTGATGCTTGCTATGCACGTGGTCTCTTGGATGACGATAAGGAATACTCTGATGGTATTATAGAAGCTAGCCAATGGGCGTCAGCTCATTCTCTAAGATATCTCTTTGCTACATTGTTATGTTCAGATTGCTTGAATCGTCCTGAAGAAATGTGGGAGAAATATTGGACGCATCTATCAGACGATATTTTGTACAAACGACGTAAATTATTGAATCACCAAGGTCTGTTTGACACCTCTTATTATTAAAAAAAAAATATTCAAGTTAGGTTCATATATGTAATTTAATTGTACACTAATCTAAAGTCGTATGACACAGATCTGTCGTTAACGGAGGATGAGACGAAGAATCTTGCTTTGGTTGAGATTGAGAATATGATGCAGAAATTCAGAAAGTCACTTCGAGATTATGAAACGATGCCATTCCTGGATATGTCAAGCGCATCAACTATGCAGAATAAGTTGATACATGACGAATTAAATTACGATCGAGTTGCTTTAGCAGAGGAGCACAAGCATTTGGTGGCTAATTTAACTGACGAGCAACGCCATGTTTATGATACAGTGATGGGTGCAGTAGATTCATGTTGTGGAGGTGTCTTCTTTGTATATGGCTATGGAGATACTGGAAAGACGTACCTGTGGAAGACATTGTCTGCGGCAGTTAGGTCGAGGGGGGAAATTGTTCTGAACGTGGCTTCGAGTGGCATAGCTTCACTTTTACTTCCTGGTGGTCGAACTGCTCATTCGAGATTGTCAATCCCTCTAAATCCGAATGAGAGCTCGACGTGTTCCATCAGACAGAGTAGTCAACTAGCAGAGCTCATTGTTAGAGCAAGGCTTATAGTTTGGGATGAAGCTCCGATGATGCATAGGTACTGTTTCGAAGCATTGGATAGAACTCTAAAAGATATCATGCAGTTGAGCAATCTATTGAACAAGAACAAGCCATTTGGAGGTAAAACTATTGTTTTTGGAGGGGATTTTCGACAGATTTTGCCAGTGATTCCTAAGGGAACTCGACAGGATATTATCCACGCAACCATTAATTCTTCGAATATATGGAGGGACTGCAAGCTATTGAAGTTAACTAAGAATATGAGGTTGCAAGAACATGGGTCAACAGATGAACATAATGAATTAAAAGAATTTTCCGAATGGATCACACGTATTGGTGATTGAACATTGGGAATTGAGAGTGATGATCATGCAATTGTTGAAATTCCAGAAGATCTCATAGTAAAATCTTCAAGTGATTCAATTTTATCAATCGTGCAGAGTACGTACCCATGTTATATGGATTTAGGAGACGATATGAGTTTTTTGAAGGATCGTGCTATACTGGCACCGACACTTGATGTCGTTGACATTGTGAATGATCATATGTCTTCATTGAATTCTGGTGAGGCAAGGACGTATTTAAGTTCGGATAGTGCATGCAAGTCCGATGCAAATGTCGACATATTGGCCGATGTACACACCCCAGAGTTTCTAAATGGAATAAGGTGTTCAGGTGTTCCCAATCACGAGCTAAAAGTGAAGGTCGGCACTCCTGTGATGTTGTTGAGAAATATAGATCATTCACTCGGTTTGTGTAATGGTACTCGATTGATAATTACCAAGCTTGGATCACATGTTTTAGAAGCAAAAATTATGTGTGGAAGCAATGCAGGCCATAAAGTTCTGATTCCAAGAATGTCATTAACTCCATCAGATCCGAGGTTACCATTTAGGTTTCAAAGAAGACAATTTCCCTTGATCATATCTTATGCTATGACAATAAACAAAAGTCAAGGCCAATCACTCTCTCACGTTGGACTGTTGTTGAAAAAGCCTGTTTTTAGTCACGGCCAGTTGTATGTTGCGGTTTCAAGAGTGACTAATCGCAAATGACTTAAAATTTTAATTTGTGATGAAGGCGGTGAACATAGTCGGTCAACAAAAATGTTGTATATAAGGAAGTCTTTCAAAATTTGTAAAATGTATTCGTTTAAGTAGTTCGCGTATTTGCTTTGTGTGAGCAAGATATATTTTAATCAATGTTTATTTGTATATTTTTGTAATATAAATTTATAAAAGAACAATTTATCAAGTCATGAGAGAATGGTTAAATATTTATACAACGGGTGAAAATACTAGTATTTCTTAATTAGACCTTCCTGAATTAATATTCTTGGATCTGTCGTTACACAGAAAATGTCACCTTTTCAAAAAAGTAGCCTTCAGATTGGGAATGAGAACGACGTGGAACTAGGAAAAGGGCCCACGGGCCACACTTTAACCTATAGTGTCAACTGTCAAGTAACAAACCAATGGCTAAATATTAATCTTCAAATTTATTATTCCTTAAATCAAGCTTTACCAGTAACAAAATTCAAACTAACTTTCTTTTTTAATTATCAAAACTTAAATATCGGAGTTTTATTGTACTAATAACAATAAGAAAAATTAACCAAAAATTGATCCTTAATGATAGGGGTACCATAGTTTTATGACCACATATTTATTCACTATTCAAGCAAGTAATTCGTCCCAGCAAACTCTATAAAATACTCTTTTTTCTACTAATTATTCGAAACATCTGATTAAGAATATTAACCCCTTCAATAATCATTAATTTTCAGGACCTTTTAACCCAAAAACACAAGCCAAAAATGGATTCCAAGACTAGCTACCGTGCCGGTGAGACAAAGGGCCAAGTTCAGGTGAAATAAATGAATCAATTTATTTTAATTTCTCGTTTTATTTATGTATTTATTAATTTAGTCAATATTTTTGCTATGTTTTTTCAGGAAAAAACTAGCCAGGCGATGGACAACGAGACTTAAATGATAAGTGGGCCTCCAATTCTTAATTAACATTGCAGCCCAATATAGATTCGGACAAAATTGGAGTAAGAGGTAGAAATTTTAAGGCCCAGGTTACTGGCACCCCCATTTTTAGTAAATAAACCTCCTTCTACTTTAAATTTTTTAAGTACTCATATAAAATGTCAAAATTACCCTTTATATTCTTTATTTTCCAAATTAGTGAATACACCCCGTCCAAAAAAAAAAAACACAAAAATAAAACGATGATACAGCATGAACAGAAGATTGCAAGATGGGAAAAACTTAAAAAAACAACAAATTAAATATTTGATTAGAAAAATAAAATTTGGTTGAGATCTTTATTCTAGATTGGAAAAAAATATTAAATATTTTGAAACAAATTTCCAAAAAAATCGAGAAAAAAAAACCAGCAATATATCATATATTTGATTAAAAAATAAAAAATTATTGAGATATTTATTCTAGATCTGTTTGAAAAAAGAAAATTGAAATCAAATATTTCGAAATTAATTTTTTGAAAAAACCAAAAAAAACGAAATTAATCTTTGAAAAAAACCAAAAAAATCGAGAAAAAGAAACAGAAAATCTGTCACAAATTCATTTCCAGAATTTTTCGAAAAAAATCAAAATTTCTGGAAAAAAGTTTCGAAAAAAATCAAAATATTCAAAAAAAGATTAGAATTTTGAATTTTACCAGATTCGAAATTTTCTTTTTCCTTTTTTTACAACAACCAACTAAAAGAAAAAAAGAAAGGTTTAAATGGATTCACTCGTGTCCAAAAATGGGGGATTGAAGAAGATGTAAAGAAATTATATGGATTAGAGATGTTACAGGTGAGAGGGAGTGGCGCGAATGGCGAAGGTGGAGTGTATGCAGCGGCAGGCGGCGGCATTGGAGGCAGTGGGGCGATGGCGGTGTATTGGGGAATTAATTGTCCGGATCTATTCGGGATGAATATTTAAATACAAATTTAATTCTGTCGACGTTTCAAAATATTTGATATTTTATCGACGCTGATATTTTTCCGAAAAATCAATTTCGTGTTCACTTGGGAATGAAACATTCATCCCCTATTTATAGAGGGGTGGTGGACGAAATTCTTGTCATGGAATAGAGAGGAAAAAATCTTTTCTTGATCTCCAAGAAATCTTGAATATATCTCATATATTATTTTCTCCATGATTAAAATATTCCATAAAAATCCCACCTTCTCTTAAAAATCCCACCTTCTCTTGTTATGGTGTATTTCGAAAAAAATAGGAAAAAGAAACCAAGATTTGGATCTTCTTGAATTTATGAGATATACTTGTATTCCAAGAAATACATATCTTCCATAATATCTTTTCAAGAAAATCAAAAAAATCTTTCTTTCCCTTTTTATTTCAAAATTTTTGAAAATTACAAATAAATAACCAAGTGGGAGATTTCTTGAATTCAAAGAGATAATCTTGTATTCCATGAATACTTATCTTCATTTCATAACAAAATTCAAAGAAAATATTTCTCCCTCTATTATTTATTATTTTCGAATTTTTAGGAAAAATAGGCAACACAAATTTATCTTATTTTTAAACACATTTTTCAGTTATTGGATTTTATGTTGGGCTACTTGAGGGGCCTTTAGGAGAATTAAGATTGGACCTTCCAATGGATCTTGAATTATCAATATTGAGCCACAATATTATTCAAGCACATAAATATTAATTAATCCCACTACATAATTAATATTGCACTATCCATCTTAATCCATATTACAGTTAATATGACTCTCAGTTATTATTTTCCGTGTTTAAGATTATCTAGCCCATTAATTAATTCAAGCCACTGAAATAGTTTTCCATTAATTAATATCTTTTATCCTTGGTAAAGGAACGGTTCAACATTATTATCCATACCGAAAACTAGTTCCACTTGCAAGATTTGGTATGATAAAACTTATGAATCTCCCAAGGGGACAAATCGAACAAGTGTACTTGCACACAATTCTCCGTATTAAATCTTAGCAATCGCATGTGACCAATAATATTGCCCAAGATATAAAGTATTGAATCTCCTTGATTCTTTACCCGTAATAAGTCAAAGCATTAATTACTAACCACACACGATCCTATTTAAGGGACGAAGATTAAGAAATAACGAACCATTGAGGTCTAATTCTTCCTAGTTCAGTTCTGAAGAATTTATCCTCCTGTAGGTCCTATTCAGTGCATCAGTCATGCACTAGTGTAATCTCTTGGTCAAGACAAACCAATCTGAGCCTTACACTTCAACCTTTCACGATGGATTGTTCATTTTCATCTAGGCCGTGAATGGTGTACTTTTGGTTACAAGGAAGGCGTTAATTTAATCTTTCGTGATCTGGTATCACTAAATTAACTACAATGTAACACGTACTATTTATTGAACAGTTATGCAGTAAATATATGTAACATTCGATGATATTTAAAGCATCAGTGATAAACAATTTATTTCAGTAAATAAGTCCAAAATTCAATCTGATTATATAAAGTAAAAACATATTTTCCAGTATAATCCCAACACGGCGACCTTTTTTGGAGACAAAATATTGGACTTGTACGGTGAAATGGGGTGTACACAATTTTTATTTACAGTGATGGAGAATGAGGGTTGAAAGGAGAGGGTTAATATAAGAAATGTAGTGGGGGTGTCTTAATCTTGAAATGTGTGAACTGATCATGGTGGTGTAGTTCTTAAAAGAGGGGGTGCTAATAACTTGCGCCAAATTTTAAATGATGATGGCCGGTTCTTTATACAATACTACAATGTAGCCCCAATATTATAGTATTAGTACTTTTAAATTAACTATTTTTAAAAAATATGAGTTTTATTAATTTAATTCAACTCTAAATCATATTTTTAAATTTTAATATTTTATAAATGTCCTTTCAATTTTTTTTTTATAAATGTATTATGCAAGTTTTACAATTCGAAGATGAAAATCATCTGATATTATAATTTTAAAAAGAGTATTATAATGACCGTTTTAAAGATACATGTGGGTGGTAGTAATTCTATGCAAAACTAAAGGGGGTGTATTGATTGTGGAATTTATATGATTTTTTTATACTTTTAAAGTTTGGGGTATTCAATTCGAATTTTCAAAAGTCTTTAAAAATTCTTGAGGTATTCAATATGGATTTTAAAAAGTATTAAAAAATCTTTAGGTATTCAATTGTCTATGATTTTAATACTCCATGAATTTTCTTTGATTCTCTTCCAAAAATATAAATAGATTTCACTCTCCAAAATCTCTTCTAACAATCAGAGATTTCTACGTATTCTCTTAGAAAACTCTGAAGATGAAAGGCCAGAAAAAAAAACCTTCGTTGTTCTTCTGTTGTCACCGCCCTTCACTAAACTAATCGTGTTCATCAAGGCAAGTCTTTAAATTCATCAGGTTACAATGTCAAAAAAGAGATGCGTATTTTGGAGAGATTTTCAACCGTGTTTATGATTGTGCAAGATGATGGCTTTGGGTTGGAAAATTGGGGTGACGGTTACGAAGTAGTGTTGGAGCAAAGCCCATCAACATCTAGTGTCATAGATCAACAGTCTCGAAGAATCACTTCCCTTGATTGAACACGACTAGTTTAGTGAAGTTGATCAGCTGTTTGAATTATAATATTTGTTCTCATTGTTTGGCCTATATAGCCTTTTTTTTTAATATAGAAATTCAGTGTAAATTGAATTTGGTATTCTGGTATTTTTTCTAAATAATTTGGATAACTCATGTAAATTAATAAAAAAGTGTATTCCACAATCCTGTCAAGTTTATGAAAAAAGAAACTCTCTTGTGAAATATTGCACACTATGGATATGTGCAATACATCATAATTAAAATAATTTAAAATTTGGCCGAATTTGGTTAGTTAGCCGGTCGGGTCGGGTCGGGTCATGGCAAAGGGTGAGGCGAGGTTGTGGGTTGGGCGAACAGGGTGGATATATATTAACAGATGCATATCATTATTGATTGTGTGTTGTAGCCCAATGGTTTATGTTTGCTCTTAATGTGTTTGGTCGCAGATTCTATTCCTATTGAACAAAAAAATTTATTTTTTAAAAATTTTAGTGTGTTACTATATTTATATACGAGTGTTAGTACATTGTTATATTAAAAAAAAAAAATTTGTCAGATTTTTGCGTGTTACTACATTTATGTACAAGTGTTACTACATTGTTATATTGAAAAATTTCATATTTTACGTAACACGTAATTAAACATATCGTAACACATAAATATTCATAACGTAACATGGGTCACATGGTAACACATTATTGTTCATATGGTAACACATGAGTATTCACATAGTATTACGACGATATATGAACAGTGTTACATATTACTAAAAAAACATGTGTTACTACATGAACAAAAAGTGTTACTATATGAAGAAAAACATGTTACCACATGAATAAAATCAGTACAAACGCGAAAAGAAATTCTCAGTCCAAGATTACAGATTTAAAGAACAACTTGATGTGTTACTACATGAACAAAAAGTGTGTTACCATATGAGCAAAATAGTGTTACTACATGAACAAAAATCAGTACAGACGCGAAAAAAATCTTCAGTTCAAAATAACAGATTTACAGAACTGCGTGAAAAGAGTGTAGAAGGGTCTGAATTTTATCACACACTTTTTGAAGGGTAATCCAAACACCACACACATATTCTCCTTCTCGCATAATTCATACCAAAATTCAAATTGAACAACCTTATTTCATCCAATAATCGGAGCGAAAAAAGAAAATTAGGGCATGAACGAGGAAGAAGAAAGCTCATGAGATTCGCCAGAAGAGAAGAGGAAGAAGGGGAAATCTGACCTCGTTCGGCTGAACGCGCGAGGAAGAAGATGAAGAAGCCCATTGGCCCACCAACAATCTGTTGGGGAATGAGTTGCACAGATCTATTCGGGATGAATATTTAAATACAAATTTAATTCTTTAATTATTACTATCATGAATTAATCCTATATTAATTCAAATAATAATTGCAACAACATATCATGCATATAAAAAGCCACGTAAAACCTACGCATGCGGAATCTACGGGTTTACGTGAACGTACCTCTCGGGATGGCAGTGACTTTGGTCGGACGGACTAACCAAAAGGACTTCCCAAGTATTCCCTTAGCCCTTGCTCGACAATCCGGTGGAAGGATACTCGCGAACAATTAACAAAAGGAAAAAAATAAACTTTTTTTTTTGCACAACTTATGTGGATTTGCTAATATTTCCAGCACATGGAATTGTACTTGGGAATGAACTAATCATCCCCTATTTATAGGAGGGAGGGTGGACGAAAATTTAGTGATATTTCAATGTGGGAAAAGACTTTTCTTGGTCACCAAGAAATCTTGAATATATCCCATATATTCTTTTTCCCATAATTAAAATATTCCACAAAATTCCACCTCCTCTATTTTATGGTATTTTCGAAAAATATAGTGTGCAAGAATCCAAGATTTGGATCTTCTTGAATTTATGAGATATTCTTGTATTTCAAGAAATACATATCTTCCATAATATCTTTTCAAGAAAATCTTTCTTGCCCTCTATTTTCCAAAATTTCGAAATATCACTATGAATAACCAAGTGGGAGATTTCTTGAATTTAATGAGATAATCTTGTATTCCAAGAATACATATCTTCATTCCATAACAAAATTCAAAGAAAATCCTTCTCCCTCTTTTATCCATAATTTTCGAAAATTGAGAGGAAATATAAGCAACAATATTTATTTTATTTTAATCACCTTTTAAGTTATTGGACTATATGTTGGGCTACTCAGGGGGCCTTTAGGAGAATTAAGATTGGACCTTCTAATGGATCTTGAATATCTAATATTGAGCCACAATATAATTCAAGCCCATAAATATTAATTAATCCCACTACATAATTAATATTGCACCATCCATCTTAACCCATATTACAGTCAATCAATATGGCTCCGGTCATTATTTCCCGTGTTTAAGATTATCTAGCCCATTAATTAATTCAAGCCCTTTGAAATAGCTTTCCGTTAATTAATATCTTTTGTCCTTTGGTAGAGAACGGTTCAACATTATTATCCATCTAGGAAACAAATTCCACTTGCAAGATTTGGTATGATAAAACTTATGAACCTCCCAAGGGGCAAATCAAGCAAGCGTCTTGCACCACGATTCTTCGTATTAAATCTTAGCAATCACATGTGACCGATAATATTGCCCATGATAAAAAGTATTGAATCTCTCTCCGATTCGCTACCCATGATAAGTCAAAGCAATAGTTACCAATCCCACGTGATCCTATTTAAGGGACGAAGGTTTAGAAACAACGAACCACCGAGGTCTAATTCTTCCTTGTTCGATTCAAGAATTTATCCTCCCAGAGGTCCTATTCAGCATCGATCATAAATGACTAGTGTAATCTCTTGGTCAAGACAAACCAATCCCGAGCCTTACACCCCAACCTTTCGCGATGGTTGTTCATTTCCATCTAGGTCGTGAATGGCGTACTTTTTTTTAGTTACAAGGGATTTGTTAATTTAATCTTACGTGATCCGGTATCACTAAATTAACTTCTGATGCAACACGTCATTGAATTATTGAACAGTTATGTAGTAAATATATATAACATTCAATCATATTTAAAGCATCAGTGATAAACAATTTATTTCAGTAAATAAGTCTGAAAATTCAGTTTCGATTATACAAAGTAAAAAGCATACTTTTAAGTATAATCCCCAACACAATCTGCCCTAAAACAGATTGTTATTTTAAGTATAATATTAAAATAGAGTGGGTCTCCTGTGCACCAATTCAAATTGGTGCACTCTACACCCTAACCCCTAAATAGTGAATCCTAAATTACATATGAACCATTTGGGCCGGGTGAACCATGAACCACTTGGGCCGATTGAACCATAAACCACTCGGGCCTGGTTTCGGGTCGGGTATTTAAAAATTAATAAAAAAAAACTCTAAAATTGAAATTAAAGTTAAAACAAAACCGAAACTGAAAAATAAATAAATTATAACACGAATTTAAATAAATTGGGTAGGATAGGGGCGAGTGCACGGATTCTAAATTTGTGCACCTGGTGCATTTGAGACCTACCCATTAAAATATTTATGTTTGAAATTCAATTATTTCGGTATTTGCCCACCCCTATTTACAGGTAATATCACGTGTATATCATGTTATTATATTAGTCTTCAACTTTATGTTTACTCTCATTAAATCTTCAATAAAATAAAATCAATAGCACAATGGAACAAATTTAAAACATTAAAATTGATGTGTACTTCAGACCACATTCAATGATTTCAATAGCACATATTATTATTAAGATTAACACATTGGGTGTAAATAGTTTCACAATTCAATTAGTGCATAATTAATATTATAAATTATTTAGTAAAATGAAATGAATTAATTCATTTTTATTAAACAATTTATATCTATATGTATATAGATTTTGTAATTGGATCTGAGGCCCAAACCCAAGCCCAACAGAATATGGACTCCTCTTTTTTCACCGACTTTATTAGAGCCCCAAACCCAACGGTCAATTTAGAACATATTAAGGTGTGCAGCGTGCTAGCTACGAATTGAAGACTCGCGTAATTATCACTTTTCTTGATTTCAGGCGGTCAATTTAGATGATTTGCTGCGTGCTTTTGTTTTTCCAATTGCAAAACGGATGAAGTCAAGTTTGAACCTGGGTATTCTTTGACGAACGTGAGCCAGCGCCGCCCTAATAACGGATGTACGTCCACGCTACCACTTTTCTTGAATTCAGGTATCTATATTTTTTCTGCGAACTTTTTCTTCAAGAAAGTAAGTTTAATGTGAATGCGGGTTCAAGATATCGGTTCGAGAGTATATAATTGAAATTCTTTTTAATTGTGTGAATTAAAGAAACAATGAAGTTTATAGTCTGGATAGTCTTTTAACCCATGCCCCGACCCTGAATGCTACCCTGTTATTATCTGTGTCTCTGTCAATTCCCCTTCTGACGGTTTTACGGTTGAATGCCTCTTTATGAGAATGTTGGTTTTAGGGTTGAATGCCCCTTTTCTGAGAATTTCGATTTTTACAGTTGAATGCCCCTTTTCTGAGAATGTCGGATTTACGATTGAATACCTCTGTTTTCAGGATTTCAATTTCTAAAGGTTAATGCCCCTGTTCTGAGAATGTCGATTTTAGGGTTGAATTCCCCTTTTCTGTGCGTCTGGGGATTCCCTATATAGAGCTCAATGCCCAGGGAAGAGCAGAATGACATATCTCTACGATTGGAGATGTAAAGACCTCAGTGATCTTCCTTCTGTTAGGGCAAATGCTGGATTCTTTTGTGTATATATACATGGTCAGAAACTCTTGATTCGTGATGTTATTAACACGAGATGTGTACCATATGACTTCATTTGTCCTCCCCCAAGGTAACTTATGTTCTTATATCTCCGAGTTAATGAGTTATACTTGCAATTTGCTGAAATAATTATGTACTGGAAATTGTTGGTGCTTGGTTGTAAAGCAGAAGTATCATAACTAGGTTTTTGGGTGTGCTCTTTTTTTCTAACTATCTATGCCACCTATTTTACAATTGGTCTGTAGTAATTGCTAGATCACAAAAAAAATAGTATGGAGGAATGAACTCTTATTAGGTTTCAGGGTGGATGCTCTAGGTTTGACTTGTTCATGAACAACAGCTTCCTTCCTTCCCAACTAACTCACTCTGGAATCCCTTCCCTTTCCTTAAAACATTTTTAGGTTGTAGTTCTCATCACTTCAGTACCTAACCTGCAGGGTTAGATCCTCCTAGGAGTATTTACAGTTTGGTTGGAACTTAGGGCATGGAATTTGTCAAATTATAGGAGCTCTCAGTAGCCATGCTCCTACAAACTTCTGACCTGATTGAATTGGTATAGAACAATAAGATTGGATCATATTCAGTTCAATTATAATAGATGAAAGGTCAGTTGTAGAAGATATCTTAGATGCTTGTTCATATTGTTAAGCTAGTCTTTCAGAGGATTAATACAACATATCTATAGTTGCTTTTTAAGGTTTAGCTTTTCACAGTAACAAAGTTGTGCATGCTCCGAACTGTTTTATCTGTCTTGTAGTCTTACTCTTGTTATATTTTGCATGTTTGTTGCTTATTTGTGTGATTCTGAGTGCAGGTGGCTACTGTTGGTGATATGAATCATCCAAAGAGAAAGGAAATCTTTAGCATGTTAGAACAGATGAATGAGTGGGTTAAGGCTCAGGGGTATGCCTCACAAATGGAGACAGTTTTGCATAACATTGGGGAGGTTGAAAAGGAGAGATCACTCCAGGTTCATAGTGAAAAGCTGGCACTTGCATTTGCTCTTATCAGCACAAAACCAGGGACTACAATCAAGATTGTCAAAAATCTTTGGGTTTGCCCAGATTGCCATGCTGTTATTAAGCCCATTGCAAAGATCACGGGGAGGAAGATAATTATGAGAGACCGGAATAGGTTTCATCATTGTGAGGATGGTATGTGTTCATGTGGTGACTACTGGTGAGCATCAGCTGGCGTTGATAAAAAGTGAGTTTGTTACATATCACAATATACTGTAATATTCATTTTTTAATTTTTCATATCAAGCGAGTTAGTTTTTATGCTGTACACATATCTGTGCTCCTATCATGCTGTACACGCGTAAATTATTTGTGCTCCTATCATACTGTACACACGTAAAGTGAGTTTGTTACATTTCATGATAAAGTGAATTGTGTGCTATATTTGTTTATGCTCCTATTATTTGTGTCAATTACTAGTTAATATCTCCTGACATATTTGCCTCTGGATTAAGCCTGATCCTAAAAAAAAATCATCTACAGGTCCCAACGAGCAGAAACGACAATATCTCTATTGAAGACACAACATTTACAGATCGTCTTGTTGAAGACACAGGAGCTGTCCAACTTGTTAGTGGACTAGAACAGATGGAGAACATAGTAAAATACAAGATGTACCTAGTGTATCAGGTATTCTGACACTATCTTATACCTCTAACCATGAATTATATGCTATCGGATGACTTGATTTTCCAATCTATATTAGATGTAATGTTTGCTAATTGATAGTGTCTAATCATCATTTGTATTTATCTTTGAAGCTAATCTGTCCATTAGTCCTATTTTTTGCGTTATACATGGTTATGAGAATGTTGGTATCATGATTCAATGCCCCTTTTATGAGAATGTCGGTTTCACGGTTCAATGTCCCTTTTACGTAAGTGTCTGTTTCAAGGTTCATGTCCCTTTTTATGAAAATGTCGGTATCATGGTTGTATGCCCCTTTTATGAGAATGACGGTTTCACGGTTCACTGTCTCTTTTACGAGAATGTCGGTTTCAAGGTTCATGTCCCTTTTATGAGAATGTCGATATCATGGTTCAATGCCCCTTTTATGAGAATGTAAGTTTCACGGTTCAATGTCCCTTTTAAGAGAAAGTCGGTTTCATGGTTCATGTACTTTTTATGAGAATGTCGGTTCACGGTTCTTGTCCCTTTTATGAAAATGTCGATTTCACGATTAATGTCCCTTTACGAGAATGTCGGTTTAAAGGTCAATGTCCCTTTACGAGAATGTCGGTTTAAAGGTCAATGTCCCTTTACGAGAATGTCGGTTTCACTATTCATGTCCCTTTTACGAGAATGTCGGTTTAAAGGTCAACGTCCCTTTACGAGAATGTCGGTTTAAAGGTCAATGTCCCTTTTACGAGAATGTCGGTTTCACGGTTCATGCCTCTTTTACGAGAATGTCGGGATCACGGTTCAATGTCCCTTTTACGAGAATGTCGGTTTCACGGTTCATGTCCCTTTTACGAGAATGTCGGGATTACGGTTCAATGTCCCTTTTACGAGAATGTCGGTATCACGGTTCAATGTCCCTTTTGCGAGAATGTCGGTTTCACGGTGCATATTCCTTTTATGAGAATGTCGGTATCATGGTTCAATGTCCCTCTTATGAGTTTGTCAGTTTTACGGTTCAATGTTCCTCTTATGAGAATGTTGGTTTTACGGTTCAATGTCCCTTACGATAATGTCAGTTTCAAGGTCTTTGTCCCTTTTACGAGAATGTCGGTTTCACTGTTCTTGTCCCTTTTACGAGAATGTCTGTTTCACGGTTCTTGTCCCTTTTACGAGAATGTCGGTTTCACGGATCATGTTCATTTTATTAGAATGTCGGTTTCACTGTTCACTGTCCTTTTATGAGAATGCCGGTTTCTCGATTCAATCTCCCTTTTATGAGAATGTCGGATTCACGGTTCAGTGTTCCTTTTATGATAATGTCGGTTCTCGGTTCTTATCCCTTTTACGAAAATGTCGGTTTCACGATTAATGTCTATTTTACGAAAATGTCAGTTTAAAGGTCAATGTCTCTTTACGAGAATGTCCGGTTTCACTGTTCATGTCCCTTTTACGAGAATGTCGGTTTCACGGTTCTTGTCCCTTTTACAAGAATGTTGGTTTAAAGGTCAATGTCCCTTTATAAGAATGTCGGTTTCACGATTCATATCCCTTTTACAAGAATGTCGGTTTCACGGTTTATGTCTCTTTTATGAGAATGTCGGTATCATGTTGTAATGCCCCCCCTTTTTTCAAGAATGTTGGTATCACAGTTTAATGTCCCTTTTGCGAAAATGTCGGTTTCACGGTTCAATGTCCCTTTTGTGAGAATGTCGGTTGAATGGTTCATATTTCTTTTATGAGAATGTTGGTATCATGGTTCAATGTCCCTCTTATGAGAATGTCAGTTTTACGGTTCAATGTCCCTTTTATGAAAATGTCGGTTTTATGGTTCAATGTCCCTCTTATGAGAATATCGATTTTACGGTTCAATGTCCCTTACGAGAATGTCAGTTTCAAGGTCTATGTCCCTTTTACGAGAATGTCGGTTTCACGATTCTTGTCCCTTTTAGGAGAATGTCGGTTTAAAGGTCAATGTCCCTTTACGAGAATGTCAGTTTCATGGTTATTGTCCCTTTTACGAGAATGCCTATTTCACGGATGTCTCTTTACGAGAATGTCGTTATCATGTTGTAATGCCCCTTTTACGAGAATGTCGGTATCACGGTTCAATGTCCCTTTTGCGAAAATGTCGGTTTCACGGTTTATATTCCTTTTATGAGAATGTCGGTTTCACTGTTCAATGTCCCTTTATGAGAATGCCGGTTTCACGATTCAATGTCCCTTTTATGAGAATGTCGGTTTCACGGTTCAATGTCATTTTTATAAGAATGTCGGTTCACGGTTCTTGTCCCTTTAGGGTGTCTCGGTTAGTGGGAGCGATGCGATACTCCTTTGACTTGAAGTCAATACGCACGACATGTGTGTAGTGATGAACTTTGACCATGACCGACGCTTGCACCTTTCCATGGGTAGATATGACTTGAATTTGGTTCATCACGAAGTGCATGTGCGTGGTAGTTGAACCAAGAAAATGATTCATTCGTCAAAGTGGATTTAGAGAGAATACTCATATTCTCATCATAATTAGATCAAAGTCATTGACCAATGCACGTCAACTTGGACTTTGTGGCCAATGGTGACATAAGTGATCAATTAGTGATTAGAGATAAATTGATTAAATTATTTGAATAGACACTTCATCATGTTCAAGACTTAATCGAGTATTTGCGAATGAAAGGAAGAAATCGTAATAGCCCTCATGTTTCAGTTACAGGTAGTTGCACATTTCCTCGCAACGTACCTCATATATTGAGAATGTCTGATTTATTGTCTAGAGTTCAATTAAGACCGTTAGTTTGACTAATCGCTCGATATATGAGGGCATATGGGCCACACAACAAGTAATGATTGTTACTAATTATAGTTGGTTGATTAAATGTTAAATTAGATTTAATATTTAATTTATGGAGAAGTAATTAATAATAGATTAATTTGGAATTAATTATTATTAATATTTAATTAAATTTAATTTAATTAAATAAAAATTTCCAATAATGATATTTGGAATATTATTGTAGGATTTAATATATATGGAAATAAATCGTACAGATTTGTCATATATGAAATTTAAATACGTAGAGATTTATATATGGGAAATAAATCTAAAATTTTTATTTAAATAACGATTAGGGATTTTATTTTCCAAGGTTAGCTTGAGATTTAAGCTAGGTATTTCCTATATATATGAACTCTTGGAAATTCATAATACGTTAGTTCATATTTTCTCCATAAAATCTCTAAGTTAGAATTTTCATAGCAAATTCATCTCGGGGATTCAACGTTGACAAATTTGTGCAGATTAGTAAACCACTGTTACATGGATACTATAGTTGAGGAATCCGTGTACGAATTGCTGTAAAAATTATGTTTACGTTTACTCGTATTTAATTATGCAATTAATTGTTCGTTGTTGGTGAACTGTTTATTTCTGCTGTGCATGTATTGCGTGTTTACATGCCTCAAAATTCCAACACAAAAAAGTGTTACTACATGAACAAAAACTAGTATCGGCGCGAAAAGAAAATCTAGTTCACAATTACAGATTAAGAGTCCACAATTATAGATTTAAAGAATAGCGTGAGAAGAGTGCATAAAGATCTAAAAGACTGCGTTAAAAAATTAAGAGGAAGAACAGATGGATCTGTAAAATTGTGAGGATGAAAAAACTGTATAAAGGGAGAAAAATATGGAAGAATTTGAATAAGGAAGAGAAAGAAAGAAAAAGAACAAGAAAACTGAAGGAAAAATTTAGAACCACGCCGCTGCAAAATCCGTTAAATTGCAAGGAAGAGCCGCTGCAAAATCTGCTAAATCGCAAGGAAGAAGAAGAAGAAGAAGAAGAAGAAGAAGAAGAAGAAGAAGAAGAAGAAGAAGAGTTTGGAAGCGGGTCCAAAATGGGTTGGAATGACCCGCAAAAAATTAAAAAAAAAATAAAATTTAAGTCTAATTGCACATATCATTTATATGCAATATTGCATATACAAATTTTTGTGTTTACATTTCTATGTTCTTCACGTTTCCCTATCTTATGAGTAGGTGCAACTAGTGGCGTCTATGACTTCTATAAAATGATTCTTGATTTGAATGAGCCAAATCAAAGTAGCATAAATTTATTGCTTCAGCATAAGTACCGATTCACATACAACTTGTGACTTTGTGAGAAACAATAATTCCAACTTATTGGGTTTCCCATCAGCCTCAAATTTATAGTTTTTTTTTTAAGGCATGTTAATATTAAAACAGGCTAATCATATATGATCATTTAATTGAATTCAACGCCACACACACCATGTACAAACGTCACGTTTCATGTTTATTCAAATAAATCATGAGTATTTTTTAAAATGTGAAGTAATATATCTATACTAATATAGTATTAGCCCCGACACCTCGCGGAGTTAAAAAAATTCTTTATTTAAAATAATCAATAATTTGTATATTTGGGACGGAGTTAAAGAAATTCTTTATTTAATATATCTATACTAATCAATGGGACAGATGTGGTATTTTTTATGATTAAATAATTTATAATTCATAAAATATTAAAAATAAAAATATAATTCAAATTTGTAAAATATGATTTTATATGTTATTATACTTGATGACTCTGTAAAAAATAAATAAATTCACAAATTTAGATTTAAAATAATAATAATAAAAATATATATATATACACTCTAAATTACAAATTTTGAAAAAATTATTTATAAATAATATTTATTGTATATTTGCAACGTCTTTCGTCCAAATCCACTACAAAAAAATAGTGTATTGCCTACATATTTTTTCAATATTTTTCAATATGCCAACGAAATTTCCAACAAAAATATTTTGTCCTTAAATAATAGAGTTGGTATGCTGTGAAACTTGTTCACCGTGAAACTGATTTTTTTTTTTTTGGACATACACTTTAGTAATATAAGTTACACACTTCAGTTATCACTACGACACTCTTTGCTATAATATAAGTCACACCCTTCACTTTTATGAGTAATACACTTTACAGTAAAAAGTCACACACTTTACAGTAAAAAGTCACACACTTTAGTAATATAAGTCACACTCCTTAACCAGTTTCACCGTAAAATTTGTTCACACTATACTTTGCCTAAATAATAAGGTTTGCTTACGACTTACCTACAAAATTTTCTAATTATATAAGCTACTTTTAAACTAAAAATATAATTGTCTACGAAAATGTAAATTGCCTAGGAAATTATTTGTGTAGGTAAATTTACCTACGGAATTTACAAATGTGTAGATATATTGCTCGTAGGTAATTCGTTTGCCTAGGGAATTAGTCTTATAGGTATTTTTTCAGATACTAATGATTCAGATACCCCTCTCAAAATTAAAATACAAACTGGAAAAGGTATAAAGGTTATTTTTAAGAGTGAGTCTCATGTGCATCCGGGTGCACCGTGCACTCGTAGTACTTTTTAAAAACTTGTAACTATATAAAACAAAAACGTGCAACTATTAAAACGAAGACATTTCTGTTATGTTACCATATTAACGATTCTGCAGACTTTTCAAACAGTATAAATATTTGATTTTATACTTTTATGTACAAAATTGTAAAAGGTACGGTTGGTGACTTGGCGTGACATTGTTTTTCTTTTAAATGGTGAATGCCACATTCTTCTTTTTAAATTATCAATGATAATTCTATTAAGTATGAGTAAATAATAATATCAAAACAGAGAAGATGTGCATGACTTGTAATAAATCGACCTTTAACTATTCAAAAGTTCAAGGATCAGCTGAGATACCAAAATTATTTAGAGAGTTACTGAACATTAATTTAGGGATGTATCGTTAAAGGGGGAAAAAAGATACAAAATTGTAACTCACACATGGAGTTTGTAATACGGCGGTAAATTCCCTATTGTGGAATTGGGAATGAAGAAATTTATCCCCGATTTCTAGTGAGGGTTTTATATATTAATTTTTTAAAATTAAATAATAATAGAAGCAGTTATTTGAATTTGTAAACCCTTTGAAATTTTCCTCACGTGGTTTGTGAGGACAAGAATGAGGATAGTTTCCCATTTCTGATTTCGGTTAATAATCTACAAACTGCCGTTGATTTTTTCAAAGTTAATATATATTTTCGTTCAAATTTCATTCAAGTAGATTTTTTTTTAAAACTATACCCTCTTTTTTAAAATACTTGTCGTTTTAAATTGTAACCCCCTAAATTAAGAATAAATAATTTTTCCTTAATTATCCTTGATTGATTGTGGTGTTTGATTTAATCTAAGTTGGGAAAGAAGCCCACGTCCTTGAATCAGTTAAAAAGGGCTAAAACGTCAAGTAATTAAAAAGGGAGGTATAATTTAATTTTTCTACAAACAGCTCTTAATTTTTTCAAAGTTAATATATATTCTTGTTCAAATTCCATCCAAGTAAAAAAAAAAAAATCAAAATTTAAATTTGTACCTTTCGTAGTGGGATTGTTTTGATTAAACTGAAATTCCAGACTTTGTGATATGAGATAAATTATGTGGCTTACATCAATAGAATAAATCTACAAATACACGCAATCAAACTAGATCACATAATCATTGCACCATATATACAAAACTAGGATTTCAATTTTCCTGGTAAACCTCATTTTCCAGAAGTTGAACAGACCAGCATTTGTTCCAAACTCTTTACAATTCAACTCTTTTTTTGTTCTATTTTAAATCTACTTTTTAACAAGAATCCAAATAAATCTTTTGGGTCGTTTAAAAAAAAAAAATCTTTTGGGTTTGAATATTAAAAAAAAAACCATCTCTATTAATATACGAAATAAATTGTGGTCCACGCCAATAAATAAATTTATCATCCTTCAATCTTGTTGCAAGTCGTTTTATTTGGGAAATATGATGTGCATTTAATTTGGTGATTATTTCACAAATAAAAAACATGACGCCAGAAATAAAATGTAAATAAGATGAATTTGTTGACGGGTTAAATCAAGAAATGACTACTTCTGGGGGCATACCAAGCCGGAGATGTAGTATTGCGAGTTTTACTGCGTCTGATATTTGATCATCTGTGAAGATGAATCGCTATGGATGAAGATGATTTGGAAAGTTGGTATATGAGTGCTAGGGTTTCTGTGTGCATGGATGATCTCTCGAATTTTTTGTGAGTCTTACCCCTCTGGGGAATTTCTGAACCTATTTTGTGAACTTGTCTATCTCCGGGAAATTTTTGTGTAACCTGGCGCTTGTTGTTTTTTCTTCCATTTATAGTCTTGACAAAGATGAAATTTGGTTTGACAAGCATAATTTGTAGACTTGGGCCATGCAAGAATTCATGTAATCCGCCACCTTTTCCAACCGTCTTCTAGATTGATTTTTGCTTTTGCTTGTCTATATAACACTCTTTTGGTCGTCCAAATCAATTCTTTGCTCGGCTGACCGCTTTGTTCGCCCCATAAATCCATATCCATTTTATATCGGAATATTGTTCTTGTCGAGCATGTTCTGAGTTCTTCAGGTTGTCTGAGCTCTCAGGTTATCTGAGCCTTGGGGATGTCTGTGCCCTCAGGATATCTGATCATCGAACATACTGACCCCCCTCGGTCATCCGAGCCTTGAGGATGTCCGAGCATCTTGACCCATCGGATGTCCGGATCGGGATGTCGCACGCAAAGTCTTGATGTCTCGAGGGATATCCCGAAAGTGTCAAAGCATACCGACCTCTCCGGGATGTCTGAGTCTTCAGGATATCTGAGTGTCGAGCATCTTGACCGCCGGGATGTCTGAGTTTTCAGGATATCTGAGCATTTCAGGTTGTCTGAGTCCTCAGACTTATCTGATTCCTCAGATCAGATGACTCAGCTTATTTGATTCCTTCTTCTCTGATCTGATCAGTTTGACTGACTTTGTCATGTCCTTTTCATGATCATTTTGCTCGGTCAGTGGTTGAACAACCTTAGTTGGTGAATGGTAAGCTGACGAACAAAACTTACTTCACAGGCGAGTATGTTCGCTTGGTTGACAAGTGGCGAGCTGGTCGAACAAACTTGTTTGGTCGGCGTGGCGAAAGCACACTTGTCCATCGTGCATCATTATTTTAATAAATATTACTGGTGTTCTCTTATGTGTTCGATTAATGCTAAATAATTATATCGAACACAACAAATCTCACTCACATATAGCAAATAATAAATTCAAAAAAAGGACAAGATTCAATTCCAAGTACCAAGAATCTTTAGAAACCAACTGTACAAATTATGTGACTTCCTGACCGCTTGGAATGGAAAACAAAAACAAACACTAGGAATAAAACAAAAAGAACAATTCACACACACAAACTAAAAAAATAAAAAATAAAAATCTTCCGATAGCCAGAAGAACAACAGAGTATATATCCTAATACTCACTTATTAAAAAGGGAAATAAATAAGTTTAGAGGAAAAACAATCTTTATATCCAACCTAATTGTCACTCCTCTCAAAATTATGTACAAAGTTGTGACACCAAACTTTCGACTATCCCATCATTATAATCATCATCTTCTACCCGCTACGAATTCCCCAAACCATGTCAAGATTTAGACGAAGTTAATCTCCTAATCAATTCCTTCCTGCACCAAATAAAATCAAATGAATGCATCTACATTACTACATACATAAATAACATGCACATATCAATCAATATAAAGTAATAGTAATGTAATTCTTACCGCATGAGCTTAATATCGTTGGATGAAGCACCTAACATGCATTTATTCTCCTCGGCCCTCCTCAAAAGATAAGGCATAATCTGATCAACAGGTCCGAACGGTAAATACTTGCTCACATTAAACCCCTCGTTCCTCAATCCAAACGACAGCGCTTCCGCCATTCCGTACAGCTGCGCGAAATACAGGCAGTGGCTGCGCCTGTCGATCCCCAAATTAACCGCTTTCATAGCCGCCATTTTACCTGCAATTAATCCAACTAATTATTAAAAACCATCAATTATATTATTTTATTTTATTTTATTTTATAAAAATATGCATTCATACATACCAGACTCGGTATTGTGAGTTGCGAGAACGGCAGAGGCGGTGCCCATTTTGATTTTTTCGAGCAGGAAGTCGGTGCATTTATCGTAACACTCGTGGGTCTTTCCGATGGAGGGATGGATGGGGAGGGGCGCAGTACTCCGACGCCTTTATTTTCTCCGAGTTCATGTAAGCTCCTCTCACCAGCTTGATCCCGATCTGAATTCCGAGCTTCTCGGCGGCTTCCACTGTGTTCTTCAATCTTTCCGACGAATCGACCAGGTAGGCTTGAATTGTGTTGAAGATTAGGGGGCGTTGGCCGGGATTTGATCCGAATTTCAGGACTGAAGAGTAAGAGAAGTAATCAATTGCAGGTTGAATGTTGGTTTCTTCTGCATCAATCAAGAGAGGGAGGTTGATGTCCAGGCTTTTCTGGCAAATCTTGAACATTCTGTCATAGGCTAATTGGAGATCGCGCTCTTCTTCAGGGGTTAAGGGGTCTGGTTTATGCTGTGTGTGATAAAAGGGGCTAAAATCACACAGAATTGGCAGCGTTTCTAGCTTCCATGGAAGATTCATGGAGGAATCCTTATATTCCCATCTCAGTAGATCACTTACTCTTTGGAGTACACGAGGAGGACAAATCGCCGTCACTTTCACCGCAACGAAGCTAACCTGCAAACAGGGGAAAACAGAGTCCATTGGAAAACAGCATTGGAAAACAGAGTCCATTGGAAAAAACAGGGGAAAACAGGGGTGTGCTTACAGGAGAAAAGTCGCCTGATTTAGTGGAGTCAATTGTGCGAATAAACTCCGTCATGTTCCGATCACACATTTCATTGTCATTAGCGTGTTCCAATCCATAATCGAGCATAGCACTAATTCCCGATTGCCAAAGCTCCGCCACCGTAGCGGTCGCCTTCTCCAGATCCTTACCGGCGCAGAAATGCGGGTAAAAAGTCCGCTCCGTGAATCCCAAAGCCAACTGCCGGTAAAGCCACGAAGAATTCAACAGATCCGCATCCAACGCCACCGTCCCAAATTCCGCAACCGGCTCACACGACGTCACTTTCAGCGTGATCAGCGATTTCAGCAGCTTCCCGCTCGAAACCGTCGAAAACAGCTTCTTCGAATCAGTGAAATCGATCTTCAGGTCGCCGGTTTCGGTGGTTATCGGTTTTGTGGCCTTGGATTCGCCGCCGGCGGGATTCCCCGGGAGATTCACGATGCGGAGGATGGAGGCGTCGGTGGCGGTGACGGAGTGCCGAGCGATGAACTTACGGTGGAGATTGCGAAGTAATAGTTCCTTTGGTCGGACGCTACGGAAGGTCATGGTTGTTTTTTCGCTAAGGTTTGTACAATTTGCGACGCCTTTGGTTTGGGGAGGGTTTTTTTTTAATTATGTGAATTTTTTTCCAGTTCTATTGTCGTTTAAATAGACGCTTAGGCGTTGTTCCAGCTTGCAGTTGCTTTTTTCGCGCCGAATTTTATGTGATCCTTATTTGGATAAGCTGAATTTGTAAAGTTAATTAATAAAACCTACTTTATTTGGATAAGTTGAATTTCAAAAGTTAATTAATTAAACCTACTTTAATTCTATTATCCTAATATTATATAAATAAATCAGCTTGACCCGAACTCATTCTATGTTAATTTAATAATAATTAATTCAGGTGGTCTTAATCAATTGTTAAAATCTTCGTCAAAGATCCTTTTCAAAACTTGCTTGACGTTAGATTAAATGGAACCATTTCGAGATGAGTATATGTAGATTAATTTAATTAATTTTTTATTCTAGTAAAATGATTATGGGATTACTGATGTTAATTACGAAAACAAACGAGTTCCAGAACAATCGGACTGGATAAGTACTTATTCAAGATACACTAAATTTATGGATATGTTGGTGTGTGTCGGAATAAACGCTCATATACAGGCTGTTTGGTGTTGAAATGTTCTTTTTTAATATGGATAGAATTATAGAAACAAATTAGTTTACGTGGAATTACCAAAATTCTAGGATCGTTGAAGGGAAGATTCATCGCATTTAACGGGTTATTTATATCAAAAAATAGATTAAATAATTACTCAAAGATTATCCAAACCAGGTAATGCTTACGTGTTCTATAAGATAATGATGCAAATTTGTGTCAGCATGCATTTATAGATTTAATATACTAAAATTATGGATTTATAAAAGGTAAATTCCTAACATGTGGGATATATAGAGATTCAGCTAGTAACATAGATTAATCGAACCAGGAATGTGCTTATCGTGCTAGTTGCAATTTTCATGTGAAATCAGTGACGAAAATATGCTAGTTGCCCCCCTCAAATTTAAGAAAAAAACACGATTTGTAATTGTTTTTATTAAAAAGGAAAAAAGTAGTGTTAGTTCAAAAAATTCTCCTCTTTTGCTAATCGTGCAAAAACGCTGTTGTTGCCTGTTACTTTCGGTCTTTTCTGCTTGCCCCAACCTCTTTTTTCAATAGTTAATCCAATTTTATGAGATGTAATTTCTGTTTACTTAGTACATATTATTTTAAGAAAAAAAATTAGTATGAGACGGACTACAATTTAGTATAATTATTAAAAAAAATGTCAATTCAGGGCTTGAAAGATGACAAAACTATCAATTTAAGACCTGAAAGATTTTTCCTATCGATTCAAAGCCTGAAAGATAGAAAACTATCTATCCAGGGCCTGGAAGATAAAAAACTATCAATTTGAGGCCCACACATTTTAAGATCATGTTTGACATTTATATTTCATATCCTTATTTCATGTTCTTATTTTTTTTAATTTTTAGGGTTTACGGTTCATGGTTTTAAGGTTTAGGGTTCATCGTTTAGGGTTTAGGGTTTTAGTGCCAAACATGATCTTAAAATTTATAAGCCTCGAATTGATAGTTTTTATCTTTCAGACCCTGGATTGATAGTTTTTTATCTTTCAGGCCTTGAATCGATAGGAAAAATCTTTCAGGCCTTAAATTGATAGTTTTACCATCTTCCAGACCCTGAATTGATTAAAATTCCTTATTAATATCCATCCTTTCAAAGTGTTAAAGCGTCAATACTCAAATTACACTTCATTTCATCGTGGGACGGTCTCACGCAAGATCACCTTTTTTTTTAATGTTTTATTTTAAAATTAAGTTTGACATGCCCTAATTTTTGTCCCTTCTTAAAAAGTATAGATAATAAGGCAAAAAATATATGAGAGGATCTCATTTTAAAAATTATGTAAATACTTAACGAAGCTGAGTCTCATGTCTAATACATGAGATTGAGACACTTTCACGAAAGATTCCCTCAAAACATAAAAGATAAATATTGTGATTGTATTAAATTATGTAGTTGAATATAGTCATATTATGGTGTTATTTATTGACTTCATTAAATTTTTTATAATTATTTTTAAGAGTGGATCCCATGTGCATCCAAATGCACCATGCATTCAAAGTGTATTTTAGAAATATATAATTTATTATAATTTATTTATAATGAAACGTACAACTATTTTTTTATATTAATAATTATGCAATTGCATGGATCTTAATATATTATGTGTACACGGTGCATTATTATATTTCTTAATTAGACCTTCCTGAATTAATATTCTTAGATATGTCGTTACACAGAAAATGTCACCTTTGCAACTGAATCTGATATGATTTCTTTTATTGCACGCAAAAATGCTTCTCAACTACAAAACCACTATGTATAAACGAATTGCAATATGATGGATTCAAATAATCCACCCAAAAATCAGCGATTTAAACAAAAAATCTAAGTTCAAATACTTCGTTCCATGTTCGTTCAATTACATATAGCCACAGAAAACATCATTTCTTACTTCGTTATGAGCTCAAAGCAATCAGCACTTCCAGAACCCCACAACAACACATTACCCATTACAACTCTCCAAATAAAGTAACACATCAAACACGTGACAAAATATGATATATCACACACCCATTCACTACTACACATTTGAGCTTGGAGAGCTTCACTTGGACAACCATTTTTTCTAACAGCTCTCCAAGTGGTTCCTTGGAGAGCGGTTCTATTAAAAAAAAAAACAAAAAAAAAACACAGCGGTTAAAAATCGCTGTCCAAGATCAAAGCTTAGACAACGGTTCATAACCGTTCTCCAAGTGAATTAATTTTTTATTTTTTATTTTATTTTTTTATTTTAATTTGTAAATTCGTTTTAGGTACAGTTCAAATATTTTATTCTTTAAATTCTTGTGTTATTTCTTTTTAATATTCGTCGTATATAATGAGATTAACACAAACTCTTATGTAAAATTTGTTCATAATATTACTTGTTTAAATAGAAAAGTATTACTTGTTTAGATAGAAAGATATAACTTGTTTAAAGAAAAATATTACTTGTTTAGATGAAAAAGTATTACTTGTTTAAAGAAAATATTACTTATTTAGATTGAAAAGTATTACTTGTTTAGATGGAAAATTATTACAAGTTTAAAAGAAAGATAGTATTTTTTTTTTAAAAAGTACAAGTAAAAATATAATTTTAATATAATTTAATTTAAATTTATATAAAAAAAATTATTATTTAAAAATGTGATTGAATTAATAAATAAGATAATTGAAATAAAGAATTTTAAAAAAAATTGTAAGAAAAAAAACAATTTTTAGAACATATAGAATTAATTTCATTAAATAAACACAAGAAAAGTATTGCTTGTTTAGATGAAAAAATATTACTTGTTTAAAGAAAATAATTACTTGTTTAAATAGAAAAATATTACTAGCTTGTTTAAATAGAAATATATAACTTATTTAAAGAAATATATATATTACTTGTTTAGAAGAAAAAATATTACTTGTTTAAATAAAAATATTACTTATTAAGATAAAAAAAGTATATTACTTGTTTAGAAGGAAAAGTATTACAAGTTTAAAAGAAAGGTAGGTAGTGTACTTTAAAAAAAAATAAGTAAAAAATATAATTTTAATATAATTTAATTTAAATTAATATAAAAATATTATTATTATATAAAAAGTGTGATTGAATTAATAAATAAGATAATTGAAATAAAGAATTTAAAAAAAAAATTGTAAAAAAACCGAATTCTATGACATATAGAATTAATTTAAATTAAAATGTAGAAAACTAAGTGTCGGCGGAATTGATCCACTTAGGTGCTTAGGGTCCGTGTTAGGTCCCCATGGGAGTGAATAATTGCCTCAATTAATTGGGAAACTTGGTGAAGCTTATATATATGAGATGTTTGGTGGGTTCGTCTTTTAAAAATCAATTTTTTTAAAAAAAAGGTCCCGTGGGAGTGAATAATTGCCTCAATTAATTGGGAAACTTGGTGAAACTTATATATGAGATGTTTGGTGGGTTTTTTAAAAATCATTTTTTTTTTAAAAAAAAAAGTGTATCGATTTTTTTTTTTTTTAAAAGTTAAAAAAATTTGTCAAAGCACGCCTCCAAGTGACCCTTGCAATGCGTTTAAAAAATTTGTCCAAATCGCGATTTCTTGGACCTTGATTTTTTATCACCGTCCAAGAGTGTTGAGAGCGTTAAAAATTTTGTCCAAGGATGCTCTCAAGTGACCCTTGCAATGCGGTAAAAACCGTTGTCCAAGTGTGATTTTTGACAACAACGGTTTTTTTATCCACCGTCTTGGAAGTTATTCTTTGGAGAAGCGGTTATAATAGCTCTCCAAGATCATTTTTCACAGCTGTCCAAGCCCAAATGTGTATTATTGATTCCTTTAACCAGAGAAAAACCATCAGAACAAAACTCTATGAGTACTAAACTGATACCAATACAAACACATAGAAGCGCACTGTACATAACCAGCAACTAACGGAAGTAAAAACAACATGCAGTGTATAAATAAGTTTCCTATATGCATGGGCTAAGTATCAAATCAAAATGACAAATCCTTCAAAAAGGAATTTGGTCAAAATTACGCACAAATGTTAAATTAAAGGCACTGCAAGTAATACAGATAGAGTAGGGAATTAGGTAAAAATTACCTTGGAAAAAAAAAAGGCCAACAAATGAGGGGCGAAACGCGGTGGGCGGCGATGGGCGTGTGTGTGGGGGCTTGCGGCTGATCTGTAGAGGCGGGTAGGGATGGGGATATATTGGTCTACAGGCGGGGTGGGGTAGGGAAGGGGAAAGTGTTTCTTTTGTAGACGGAATTGGGTAAAGGGAAGAAAGAAAAGAAGGGCGGAGCGGCGGTGAAGGGCGGAGCGGCGGTGGGGGGAGGATTGAGAATACTTTCTTTTTCTTTTCTTTTTGGGCACAAGAAATGGGGAATGGATTCCTATTTCCTGCGGGACTGAATTAACCAGCATATCACAAACACTGTCGTTTTGAAACTTATTTAATTAAATTGAGCCGTAGTTTTTTGTTAATAGTAAATAGAGACAATTAAGTTTATTTAGTAGCCTTATTTCTTTATTGTTTAAGATCTTATTCTTTTTAAACGCTTCGTATAATTTCAATTAATTTAATTTTCTGTTTTTTAATTATTGATTTATTAGGCAAATTCAACAATTTCAATTTTTATATAATTTTTTTTGAACAAAAAAAAATTATTAAAGAATATGATAAAAACTGATACTAAGACGATTTAATTCCACGAGATGGGTTCTATATATTTATATTATATTATTCGTGTATATTTTTTGGACTTTAGTCCAATAATAGTACGATTCAAATATTTAAATGAGGCACTGCATATGAATTCTGTTTGCTTATTTAATATTATTTGTGACTTTTTCAACTCCAAATATATAATATTTTAAGGGATACTGCTCATCAAATATTTATATCAAAATATATCACACAAAAATGCCTTAAGGGATGAATATATCTTAAACATGAAAAAAAAAAAACAAATTTAATACTGATAAAAGATTGGATACATATCAATACACCTAACACATGCAATACCTGTAAATAATAAGTATTTTAATTACTATGAAGAAAAAAATAGCAGTCCAATTTAATACCCTTTTTTTCAGTAAATAAATTCTAAAGCGACCGTGTTTAGATGCCCAACACCATATGCTGGTTTAGGTGCCCACAGGTAAATAGAGATAATAGTAGTATTTATATTATTATATAATTATATGATTTTTTTATTTATATAATATGTTTATTTTTGTTTTGATTTTTATTTTGATAAAAATCGTAAAATAATCTAAATGAACTGCTCGCCAAAATATCTAAAATTAGAAACAATAATCGGATTGATGACCGAATAATCGAATCGAATAGTATAAGTATTTGTTTCGGATGGTCGATTAACACCCCTAATCACAGTAATCTCCTTAATATGTGCTTGTGGCATTCATTTTGTTTTACTTTCACAATAATATTGTATTCATAGAATCATTTTGTATATGAATATTTTTATCATTATTACATTAGAATAGTAGGATTATATTACAATTAATTTTTTTTCTTTTTTAATACAGGTGATGAACATGGGGATATATTTCGAAATGATTGAGCGAAACAAGCTAGAGCAATGAGAAAACAAATAATGCATCAGAAGACCAGAGGTGCATTTTTATGATAACGTTAATTTCATATTTAAATATTCTATCATGGTAATTGTATTATTTTTCGACTTATTATTTTATTCTTTAATTAGATAAAATTATTGTATTGAAATAGTAAATATTATATT